>SJYQ01096369.1:543331-575908 GCA_006410935.1 Redunca redunca
TGGGGGTGGGCGGGGAGACAAGGAACAGTCAGGGGAGGCTTCCTGGAGGGGATGGCCTTCAGAGTAAGCCTCAGTTTGCTAGATGAAGGAGAGACCACAGAGGGAACAGAGACACAGAGGTATGAATGGCCAGGGTATGCTGGGAAAGGCCGGGGAGATGATGGTGACAGGTCCCCAGGTGCTAGAGGGGCAGGACTTTGAAGGGCGGGTGAGAACCCAGGCTCCCTCTGGCGTCCTCTGTAAATAAGGGATGGTGTGGAGCCTGGGAGCACAGCTGGCAGCAGCGTGGAGCGGGGTTTAGGGAGCATTAGGTAAGAGGGTAGCAGTCCTGGGGGCAGAAGGCAGCCGTGGCCCTCCGCCCACGTGACCTCAGAGCCTGGAGGATTTCTTGTGTGATGCTACTTTCAAAGTAGGGGGTGAGACCCATGATTCCAAGGGCGTGAGATGAATTAGTGGGTGTGACCAGGATTGAAAAGAATGAATAAAAAGAGGACAGAGTGAAAAACAGAGCTCACCACACACAGCAGGAGTATTGCTTCATCAAACCCGTGGCAGGTGTGTGCGCATGCCCCGCATCACGACGTACGTGCGTTAGTCAAAAGGGCTCGTGAGTTAAAGCTCTGTGCAGTCTTCCGGTTCAGGCAGCCAGCCGCGGTGTGGCCTCACCCCCGTGTGTGCTTAGTCACTCAGTCATCTCTCTCTGTGACCCCCGTGGAGCCTGCCAGGTTCCTCTGTCCATTGGATTTTCCAGGCTAGAGTTCCAGGAGTGGGGTTGCCGTTTCCTATTCCAGGGGATCTTCTCTGCCCAGGCACAGGCCTTGTCTGGGGCACATGTTGTTCAGACCCCACCCTGAGAAGCTGACCGTCCTGCAGTAGAGAAGACAGGGCCCTGAGGACCCCAGGACAGGAAAGGCTGAGAGGAGGGTGTGGGAGGGCAGCTCAGAGAGCAAGCTCAGCCCTAGGAGGGTCCGGGGCGGGGCAGGCATCAGCATGAAACGGGCTCTGGGGGAGGCTTCAGGGAGGTGGCTTTGTGACTGACTGCAGTCAGTGGTGCAGCTGACAGCAGGGCCTTGAGGAAGAGACCCTGAAGATAGAGGCAGATATAAAGTTGCCAAGAAGCAAGGGGAACCGAACAGGGTGTGAGAAGGTAAACAGGTTTTCAAAAGTAACCCGACAGACTCTGGGTCCATCCGCACCTCGACGAATGACCCAGGGTCGCTCCTTGGCATGGCTGAGTCCTGTGCCGTCGTGTATGCGTGCTGCCTTTACCCGCTCCTCCGTAGATGGGCAGCTAGGTTGCTTCCATATCCTGGCTGTTGTGACTAGTGCCGCAATGAACATTGAGGTGCGTGCGTCTTTTTGAACTTCGGTTTCCTCAGGGTATATGCCCAGTAGTGGGATTGCTGGGTTATAGAGGAGTTCTATTTTTAGTTTAAGGAACCTCCATATAATGTTCTCTGTAGTGGCTGAACCAATTTACATTCCCACCAACAGTGCAAGAGGGTTCCCTTTTCTCCACACCCTCTCCAGCATTTATTTGTAGATATTTTTGAGAATTAAAAAAAAAGAGTAACCAGAGGCCCAAGAGACAGACAGAGTCCAAACAGTTTGAAGAAGCTGCAAGCCAACTCATTTAAGTGACCCCTAAGGAAACTGAGCCCCAGGGCTGGCTGAGGACAGGGGCCCTGAAGGCTTGTGGCCCAGGGCTCTTCCTGGCCACAGTGCATCTCCAAACACCCGCTCAGAGGTCGAACCCCACGTCGTCTGCATCAGGGGATCGGCAAACATTGTGGGTAGGGCAGTAGGTAGGAGCCTGAATGTGCCAGCATCCCAGATGCTCCAGCCAGACCCTGCCCACCCCCACCAGGTGAGAAACACTCAGGCCTGAGTTAGAAACCCTGGAATCGCCATGTCTGCAGATCTTTAACAAAGAACCCTCGACACTGGAGCTGAGGTGGTAAAAAGGAAAAGTGACTTTGTCTCTCATGTGGGCTGTTCTCTATACCAGCTCCACCAGCCCCAAAACCTGCCTGGTTTTAGGTCTGGAGTTTTTCAGATGGTCTCATTTTACACATTAAGAAACAGTTCCAGAGAAGCTGTGATTTTAATGTCACTGAGAACAGAAGCCAGGAGGGTGGCTTAAACCAGGCTGTGGGTTTAAGGTCCTCATCAGAGGTTCTGTCTGGTGTGAGAACTAGCTTTGTACTTTTCAGCAATTTCATCACACAGAATTGCCTTTGATATTATTTTCTATCTAATAAATACCTCTGTCCTCTTGAAACTAAACTTTCCATGTCTAAGAAATTGCTCAAAAAGTCATATATATATATATATTTAGAGAAGACAAAGTTTTAAAAATAGTATGTGAAAAAGCCCACGTCACTTTGGTCATCTTTTCTTTAACTGATTGAATGGCACTGAGGCCAGGTTTGTGCCTCAGGACAGATAAACACACACCTTGGTTATCCACCTTGGTACAACTAAGGGCAGCGTCTTTTTACACTGTTTGTATATGACATCGACAATCACGTCTCATTTCCTCTCATCCACCTTGATTGAGGCGAAGAGAGGATCAACAGCCAACGCTGTTGTGAATATCCATCTGGAAATGGTAATTATTGCATCATCATATTCGAGCTTTCACTTGTCATGTACCATTAGCAGGTAACAAGATCACTGTGGGTCTCAGACTGGAGATAATTAGAGCATCTATAGGTTAGCAGGAAATCAAGTTGTGCTGGTCCCCATCAGTGCCAGAGAGCAGAACGCAATTAGAGGGAGAATCTGCAAGGTCTTGAGAGGAGGAAAGCCTGGGGGATTCAGTACCGTGGCTGACGTGACAGTAACTTCTGGTCTCGCATCGCAAGCGGCGGCCTGGAAAGAGTGCTCGGGAGAGCGGGAGCAGGGCGGTCTGCCAGCAAGGCCATGGATGGGGAGTGTTTGGAAGGTCCTGAGAATTGCCTGATTTAGAGAGACAGTGGTTATCATGCTTTCCAATCTACTAGTCTTTCTTCAAGTTATTTTCTCCAGCCTGGGAGCTGGGTATTTAGCATAAGAGCACGGTAAAGGGGGCAACCTTCATTCAAGCCCATCATCAGCTTTCCAAGCCTGGGAGTCTGGTGCCCCCAGCCAGCAGCCTTCCAGAGCCCCCTGTGCCAACACCACCCACCTCTGCCCGTGAAGCTGCAGGTGTCCTCAGCATAGACAGCCAGCCCCCCATTTCTGTTCGTTTCCATTTCTAATTCTCCAACAGCAGCCACCCACATCCTGCTAAAGCCGGACTGCCTTTGTTTCCTCCAGTTAAGTCACAAACACTCATCATCCATCATGTGGACACCAGGAAATTTAACAGATTTTACATCCTGAAAAGACAAAACAGGTGGCAGAGGATGAGGGAGAGATCTGCAAGCTGATGAGGGTTACGCAGGTAATTCAACAAGACACAGGAAAAGACAGGGACATACCTGGAAGGTCTGAAGTCACACACAACAGATCGAGCCCACAGACTGCAGTGCGAGGAGACAGGCTCACGCCGGCTGTAGGCAGAGGCCCTCGATCAGATGTCATCAACGCAGCCGGAGCACATACTGAGATTTGAAGGAGGCGCAAGACACAAAGGGCGCTGACTGACTCGGCCTGCATATACACCCCCTGCGTAATCCAAAATTACCTTCCTAGGACTCAACTTAGAACATGCAATCACTCCTGGTTGTATGAAGGGCAGACATTTCCAGAAACTAACCGGCAGAGGCTACGTGGGTCAGAGAGGGCGGCCAGCCTTCCGTCCTCACTCAAGGCTTTAAGGCGCTTCTCTTCCAGAGCTGGCCTGTCTCGCAGGCACGGCTTCGTCCCTATGGTAAGGTGGCCACCCCACACAAACAGGCAGCTGGAAGCTTGGTTCACATTTTTTAATAACATGGCACAGTTTACATAACACAAGAAGGCTCCGCCGATGAGAACATGCTGAAGACTCAAGTCGCTTCACGTTTCTTTTCACATAGGATCTAGAAAGGACTTTATTACATACAGGGGGAACAGCAAAAAGGTCTGTACAGAACAACCTCTTTACAATACTGAGAGCTACCACTACGGTTCCAGTGTACATATTCCTTGGATTTTTTTTTTCCTTTTTAGTTGTCTTAAAAAAAAAAACAAAAACACTGCACAACATTTGGAATTCACAAAATCTGAAGCTCACAACTAAACCTTCAGTTGACTACTAAAATAGATCTCTCTGCTTATTAGAAACAATGGTCTGTAGTTAACTTTTTTTTTTGCAAAAACAGGATAACAACGTCAGATAGCACTTTAATATACTAGAAGACCAAATGGAACTAATTTTATTTCATACATATATTTTACAGTCCAGTAGACAAGATATATTGTATCTCTGCTAGTAAAGTCATATTCTCTCCAAATTAGGTAGACAAGAGGCTGACTGTATGATAAAAGTATCATGAAGAGACAGTAAGATTGATGCAGAACTCAAAAACACACGCACACACAAGGCCATCTCTCTGCCTGCCACCTTTCGCCCTCTCCAACGCTCCCTGGCCCCACAAAGCTGACCTGCTTCGGCTCCTCCTGGACTTGGTGACCGACGGGAACACGGTGAGTCATGCTAGGGAACGTGCTCCTGATCATCAGTTATTGAATACAGTGAAAACATATCCATCATCTGAGAAAACGTGAAGCTTTCTTTCAGGATCTGTTTGGGTGCAACTGAATCTCATTACAGAACGAGGAGGGGTGTACAGATAGGAAACAGGACGCACTGAAAAACGCATGGTTGCCACATGAGGGGTGTGTGAAGTCACGTGACAGATGGTGATGAGGTGCTGGCGGCCTGTTTGTGTCTCCTGATTTTGGCATCTGACCACTCCCATCCTCCCTGGCCCTGGTTGGTTGGTTCATGGCCTTGGTTTACCTCTCGGGGCTACACTCTCCCCACCCCACCTCTACACACACCCACAGGCCCACAGGAGCAACTTCAGATGCAAAGTTTCAGCCTGGGGGTCCAATTTGCAAAATCAGGTGGTGTTCTCTGTTTGAAAAAACAAGCAAGGAAAACAGTCATATCATGTTAAGTGCTTGTTCAGGGAAAATATGACCTTAAGTATGTTGTAAATGGACTTGAAAAGGCTCCTTTGAGTTAGGCGGGCTTTTGTGAAAAGCCCTAACATTCATTGCATAGTTGAAGGGTTTAGCTGTCTAGAACAATACATGGGGAACACGGCCGAAGCTGGCTGTGCTCGCTGATATTAAGTCTGCAAATAGCACATTTTAAGAAGTATTAATGTATTATGTTACTTAATCTTTATCTATTTACATCTGTACAAAGTAAAGCTTTCATCTTACCCTTTTGCATATATGAACCATTAGCTCATGAAGCAAGCGCCCCCCCTTTTTTTCTTTACATAACTATGTACACGGCCTTCCCTTCTCACCCCAAAGATCTCTGCACTATGGACGGTGTGGACTCTTGTCTGCTTTGCCCCACCCCCCAATTATCACCGCTTCGGTGTGTGTGTGTGGTCATCTTCACTGTTTTGGTTCAAATCAAAAAAAGTTTTATACGACAAACCAAAAGAGTGGGGAGACATGAGAACGTATGAATCGGCTAAAAGATCTGGAAAATTTCAACAGAGAATATACAAAAAACATTTCAAAATCTGCACCGAGTCTATACACAATTTTGTTTTATACACAGGGAGGCGCTGGGGGCTCCCCACCCGCACTGGAGACACGGGCCTGGCCAGCGCGTGCGGAGGGCAGGCCCGCAAGTCCGGCGCTGCGCGGGCCTCTGTGTCCCGCCGGGCGTCCTGTCCGCTCCTTACCGGGCTTCGATGTCCTTCAGCGTGTGGGAGGGAGGCCGCTCCCTGATCTCGGCAGACAGGGGCGTAGTCCTGCGGGGGGACACGGGGCGGCCCCCCAGCGTGGAGATGAGCGGGGGAGGCGCGCTCAGCGCCGCCGTCGGGGGCGTCTTGTTGAGCAGTCCGTTCTGGTGGCCCGCCGTGGGGCTGATGCGCGGGTAGTGCATGCTCGGCAGCCCCGGCGTGAGCAGCCCGGGGTGTGGCAGGTGGCCGTCCAGGGAGGCCGGGTGCACGGGGTGCAGCCGCGGGTGCTCGTAGTCCTCGCGGAGCACGTGCAGGCGCTCGCGCTCGTCCAGGTGTGCCCCGCGCTCGTGCTCCCGCCGCGGGTCCACCGCCAGCGGGTGGTGGTGATGGTGGTGGTGATGGTGGTTGTAGTCGTGCGGCTCCCGGTCCCGAAAGGAGCGGTCGGCTTCGTACAGCCGGGGCGTCGAGAGCCTGTGCAGAGGGTCGTTCCTCAGCAGGAAGTCCCTGCCCAGCGGGTCTCTGCGGTGAATGTCCAGTTCCCGGTAGGGGTCCCTCAGGGGGTCCCGGATGGGGTCCCAGTGGAAGGAAGGGTACGGGAAGCGCTCCCCGCCGGGGATGGGGCTGAGGCCCATGAAGGGCGTCATCATGCGAGTCCTGTCCAGGCCGCTGATGCTGTTCATGGGGTGGATCCCGGGCATCCCCACGGCCACGGGCATGGAGGCCAGGGGCCCCGGGTGCACGCCGGCCGAGGAGCTGGGCGGCGGCGGCGGGGGCGGCGGCTCCGAGGACCGGTGGGTTGGCGGGGCCTCGGGGGGCAGGTCGTGGTCCTCCTTGCGCTCCTCCTTGACCTTGACCTCGGCGCTCTTCTTGGGGTTCTCGTAGGCTGGCTCGCCCTTGCGTGGCTCGGCGTCCCGGCTGGCGGCGCTGCCCGGCCGGGCGCTGTCGGTGGTGGGTGCCCGCGCGTAGGGTGACGGCACCCGGGCCAGCTGCTTGGCCTCCTCGCCCGCGGCGCGGCCCTCGTGGCCGTGGCCGTCCTTCTCGGCCAGGGGGCCCTCCTTCGCCTTGTGCTCGTCGGCGCCCAGGTCCTTGCGCGATTCCGAGTGCTCCCGCTCCCTGTCCTTGCACTTGTCTTTCTCGCGAGCCTCGGTGCTCAGATGCCCCCTGATCTGCTCGCCGGAGCTGCGGCCGTGTCCCAGGGTGCTCACCGGGAGGACGGGGGCTGGAGAGGGGTGGCTGGAGTGTCTCTTCTCGACGCTTTCCCTGCGGAGATGGGACACGGGGAGGCAGGTGAGCTGGGCTGCCGGCTGGCTGATGAGATGGCAGAAGAGGCCGGGCCGGCTCGGCTCCCTCACCCCCCGGGGGGCTGCCGTGCCCGAGGTGAGGCCCAGCCGGCCACCCTGACTGGCCTAGACTCCAGAGGAGGCTTGAGGGGGTGAAGCCCGAGGAATGAGGGGTGGGAGAGTGTGAGGGGGCATAGCTGTGTATGTAAGAGGCACCGACCTGAATCAAGACCGGGAGGAAGAACTTTCAGAAACCTGAACAGCCCAGTGAGGTCAGTGATGCAGCCACGTGGCCGCCTGTCTAGAGTCTCAGGATGAAGAATCGAGTTCCAACACTGCAATTCTGAGCCCGCAGGAGAGCACGACCCTGACGATCATGGGAAAATCTCTCTCCTAACAGCAAGAGGAAGGGCTGGTTTCAGAGTAAAGGCGGCAGGTATGGGGCAACCAAGATGCAGCCCCCGAGGGGCTCGAAAGGAAACCGGTTTCAGGACACTGGGGTTGCACAAAGCACCTCTGCCTTAGAAAGGAGAAGCCAGGCTCTGACGCCAGAAGCAGCAGGTCCAGAGACACGAAAGCCAAGGGGCCGGTGGGGAGCCAGTTCCGTCTGAACGGAAGGGTGGAAGGACTCGAGAGGCCTGTCTTGGGTGGGGGTTGAAGAATACACGGCACACAATGGGAAGTGACAGAGGAAAGAGAGGGAGAACGCAGGGAGCCGAGACCAGGAGTCGGGATTTCTAGGGATGGCCTCAGACCGAAAGGGGTAGGGGGAGCAGGAGGCCTGGGGGGCCCAGAGGGTGAGGGTGCCCCACAGAGAGAATTAAGGCTGCCCCTATAAGGTTTTGTTTCTAGATAATGTGCAGAGGCTAAGAAGAAGAGCATCTTTAAGAGGTAAGATAAAGAAAAGTATATTTGAATTTCCTAACTTTCATCCAAAAGGCCACTGTGAGTCCATCTAGAAAAATGGAGAAAGGTGAGCTGCCAAGTCCTGCCCTTTCTTCACTGACAGGCCGTCTAGAGCAGGGGTTCCCCCCCAAGCCGGGAGTTGGCACCCCTCCGTCTGTGGCCTGTCAGGAACGGGGCGGCGGAGCGGGAGGTGAGTAGCAGACAGAACTGAGAGCCTCTCTGCCTGCTTGCCCCCAGTCCACAGAGGGATGGTCTTCCCCAGAATCGGTCCCTTGTGCCACAATGGCTGGGGACTGCTGATCTAGAGAGCTCCTGGTCTAGGGGCGGCCCGTACAGGGCCTGCTGCTCTGACAGCTCAGAGCTGTATGTCATGATGTCCTAAATGGCCCTCCCACTGGCTGAGATATTTTTACCATGCTCTCCTGAGGAAAAATATAAGAAGTCACTTAGCATGATGGCCTATGATGCAATAGCTACTTAACCTGCTGCATTTAGAGCCTCCAAAGTTAAATTCTTTGCGATTGCTACAAAGCACGTACATACAGACACACATGCACACAATATACACAGTCAAGAAAAACAAACCCAAAAGATTTGGATTGAACTGGAAACGTCAGTTCCCAAAGGGAAGTATTATTAAGTGTTTTGTGTCAGCTGTATCTCATGTAGTCCTTGCTAGTTCATTCAGATTGAAAATACCTTCAAGAAAGGGAGGCAGGCAGGAGGAAGGCCTTGTCAAGAATGCTTATGACAGTCTTCAGAAAAAATACTCAGAAGATGTTTTTCCTCTTTAAGGCTGCTTCTTTGTGAGGCATGGACTACCACGTCAGGAGATAAAAACGGTTAGTGAAATGTCCACTGGTGACACGAAACCCAAATTGCTCGGTGGGGATTCTTTGAATTTGGGTTAGCAAAATCTCAGTGGTCATCTGTGAGCCCAGGATTTGAGTTTGAACAAAATTTGAGAAAAATATGATGAGACGATGCAAAACATGGCTTTCTAACAGAAAACAAAAAGAAAAGGGGGAGAGAGCGAGCGAAAAACCTATGGATGAGTCAATGGACTGTACGAACT
This sequence comes from Redunca redunca, assembly GCA_006410935.1. Classification (NCBI taxonomy): domain Eukaryota; kingdom Metazoa; phylum Chordata; class Mammalia; order Artiodactyla; family Bovidae; genus Redunca; species Redunca redunca. The sequence continues at coordinate 552,430 of SJYQ01096369.1, forward strand.
TGAAAGCAAATATGGTGTTGATTCATGCCGTGTGTGTCTGGTCCAGGCTCCAACTCACTACCTTTTCGCGAGCGGTTTCTGTTTGGAGACACTAGGGCTCGCGGGGGGGCTGGGTGTGGACTCTGCTGCTGAGCTGGGACTCGCTCGCTTTGTACTGGACCTAGAATTGCGATGCTGGCCTGTGGTCACGAGGCCCTGAGGGGCCGGAGGGACAAGGGTCGCTGGGCTCAGGGCATGGCAGTGGCTGGGGGGAGGAGGGTCGGGGGCGCCGTCCCGGCTGCGTGAGGGGCTACAGCTGAAGCTTGAGGCTGGGCCGGGGATTGGGGGACGGTGGGGGGCTGGTACTTGGCACAGGGGGGCTCCCCCGTCGGGACTCGAGAGCGGGTTCTTTGCGTACCTTTCTTTGTCATCTTTACTAACGGAGGAGTCTCGTTTATCTACACCTCTATCTCTGTCATGAGCTGCAGCGGGCGCGCCACGCTCCAGCTCGCCTGGCTTCAGCCAGGGCGGAGGGGTCGGGAACGACGGAGGCGTTCGGTGCAGCCGGTTCCAGGGCTCGTGAGGGCTGCTAAAGCTCTGCACACTGGGGCCATCCTTGTGGCCGAACACTGAGTTGGGTGCTGAAATGGCGAAGTGGAGAACAAAAAAGGTTTCAGAGAAATTGTCTGTCCGCCGCGATGAGGGTACTTACCAAAAGCTCTAACAGCATTCAGAGTTAAAAGGAATACATATTATTGGGAGCTGGAAAAGGAAAGGAGACCAACAGATTCATTAGAGGAACGCGTCCTACACTGCACAGGTTAAGCAAGCTCGCAGCTTTTTCTAACCAAAGGCAAAGGGGCAGACGGGGGTGGAGAGGGGGGAGATTAGAAAGGAAAAGGTCTCAGCCTGGCAGGTGCACGCAGAGGTCCCGAGCATGCAGGAGGGCGGACATGGATGGTGGGACTTGGGTTAACAGCTCCGCGCAGAGTAGAATCTGCGGTTCTTTTCCGCCCACCAGGGCCCTGTTAATGTAACACGACTGCTGCCCTGTCCACAGCCTCAGCGACCGAAACCAGCATCAGCAGAGGCCAGACAGGGTCCTGATCTAAACAGACACGGAGGGTCTCCAGGCTCCGAGGACCTGGGACAGAGCTGCATCTCAGGTCTCCTGCAGAGGCGGGCAGGATGTATGGACAGGACAAGCTGATACTGAGTGGCCAAAGGGTGTTTAGAACCGGAGGAGTTGCACTTCCCTTCCTACTTTAGACAGACTCCTTTCCTCTGTAAAGTCTTTACTGAATTTGTTACAAGACTGTTTCTGCTCTGGGTTTTGATGGTTGCCCCCCCCAGGTATTGACTCCACAGCCCCGACCTGCATTGGAAGGTGGCGTCTTAGCCGCTGGATTGCCTGGGATTGCCTTGACTTCCCCAGTGGTGGTCTGGATGCTGCCCTCTCTGGCCTGCCCTGAGCCTGGGACGGTTTCCTTTGCTGCAGTGTGTTTTCTTACTTCCACTGAAGCAAGATGAAATTTAAAGGCTGTCTTCACGTCTAATGGGGGCGGCGGCGGTGGTTTAGTCCCTGTGTTGTGTCTGACTCTTTGCCACCCTGTGGACTATATCCCACCAGGTCTCTGTCCATGGGATTCTCCAGGCAAGAATACTGGAGTGGACTGCTATTCCCTTCTCCAGGGGATCTTTCCCACTCAGGGATCAAACCCAGGTTTCCTGCACTGCAGGCAGATTCTTTACCACTGAGCCACCAGGGAAGCCCGCGTCTAATGAGTGCTGCGGCTAAAATCTGGGTGGCTAGAGATGGAATAGGATGAAATTATGAACTTTAGCAAACTCTGTGGTGTTCAACCGACCACGTTTCCTGACCTTCAGGAGCATATCAACAGCGTGCTAGAGGTTGGTTTAGACCTAACTCCACTGACTGGGCTTGCTTTGGCAATGATACAACCTAAATTTATTTCCCAAGAGCATGGTTCCTTTCATCTAGAAAGGTCTCAAGGCATCAACAGATCAGAGGAGACAGTTTAAAGGTGGATTGTAAAAAGTTAGAGGTACTCACTAACTGAAGGATTTCCAAGTCCCCCGAAGGCGTTGCCACCAACTGCTGCCAGGCCCGTGAATGTAGATGGCCGATTAAAAGGCTCTGCAGACGAGATTGGGAAGAAGGGCATGGCTGTAGGACTCCGCTGAGTGAGGCAGCGCAGATTCCTGGGAAGGCAGTGGGGGCCCCTTGCCACGTGTATACTCAGACCCGACCTGTCTCACTTCTCCCACCAGATTATCCAAAGGGTTTTTCATCCTTTTGGATGAAATGTCTGTGGGGCTATTTCCTGGAACTGTGCCGTGCTCTTTTTGGTCGCGCTATGCTGCATACACGTGGGATCCTCGTTCCCTGACCAGGAATCAAACCCACGCCCCACTGCAGTGGAAGGTCAGAGTCTTAACCACTGGACCCCTGTCTCTCTCCTGCTGGGTGGGGAACATTACTCAAGCCACAGTGTGCTCACATGCCTCCCTGCCTGTCTCTCCTCCTCTCAGGAAATGCCCTGTAAGCTCTGACAGAACAGAAGTTAAGATAGCAGCTTAAAATCTCCCGATGGAATGCTGAGGTCACACGTCTCCTACACCCTGTGGTTGGGCGAACCATTGCCCGCATGTGCTGGTACACATGTGAAAATACCAAATAAATAAAGGCCACGAATAAAGCCCTTTACTAGGAAGAGATATATGAATTGGGCTGTGAAATGACTAAAAAATAAGAGATACTATCTCTACGTTACATCACGGTGTCTTTCTCTCCACCTCCAGGGGTGCCCTTATATGGGTAAGAGTTCACTGTCTTCTCCCATCAGTGGGGACAGGCTGCTGCTGTACACGTGGATTCCCTGAGGTCCCAGGGCTTTCACCCTCCGCACCCTGAGTAGCTGCACACAGATCTCCTATGTGAAGAGCCCGGTGTAAGAGGCGCTGCACTCCTAGAGATGGATGGCCTGGATTCAAACATCTCCGAGGTCACCTCCGTCTCCTGATGGTAAGTGACCTATCTAGGACTATGGCCCGCTAGCCAGAGAGTGCAGCAGGAATGCAGGTTTGCTGAGATACACACGTCAGTGCCCGTGAATGATGGACACAACTCACCGAGGTGGGCAGCAGGGTTAAGGAAGTTGCTGTGATGGGGGGGCGGCCCAAACGGGGTCCCAGTTGGGTGTGCAGCACCTGGAGAGTCAGACACAAGAGAGTTACATTTCAGAGGGAGCCCACTTCTCTGGCGCTGGCCAAAAGGTTCACTTGGATTCTTATGGGAAAACCTGAACGAACTTTTTGGCCAGCCCAATACAATGCCACTGGCTTCCGGTCCCCTAAGACCCCTGCAGGGAGTATGGAACGTAAGAACACAGCTGAAGTCCACTCGGGCGACACTCGGGGAAGAGAGGCGTGCTTGTCAGGAGGCGGAAAGTAATTCAATGCCGCTTCTCTTTCCTGGCTGGGCTGCCCGCTGCTGCAGAGCGGTATCCTTTCGCTGATGCCGATGCCAGTACCGCAGACACGGAGAAACACCGCCAGTGGCGCAGCGGCTTCGACGGCCACGTACGTTGGGAGAAAGGCCGGGTGAAAAATGGGAAGCAAGGTTCTTGACTGGTGGACTAGGAGCCACGTGCACCCGGTCTCTCTGGGGTACCATCTGGCCCCGGGCTCCCTTCTCCAGAGACACCTCTGGGGGGGTGAGGCTTTCACTCTGAGAGACAATGTCTAATCCGGGCGCAGGAGCGGCCACCACAGAGCTGGACTCTGGGCTGTACTGCTTGGGCTTCTGCACAATCCCTTTTCCTGAGATCATGTTAGCCGTCACGGATGTGCATGGAAGGAGATGCTAAAGCCGGACCCTACGAAACGCACTGAGAGGGTGTGTCAGGCTGTGGGAGGTGGAGGCTTCCAGTCTCAATCTTCAGTGCCGGGAAAAGCTAGTTTCTTCATTTGCTCCTGGACACCGATCACCCTACAGCCTCCTGTTACTCTTTGGTTCGGCTGCCAGGGAACTCGGGTCTCCCTCAGCGCTCTCTTTCTTTGGTTTTCCCTTTCCTCTCCTTTATATCTGGCCTCGATCCTCTGTTGCTTACTCGCTAAGTTGTGTCCGAGTGCACTGTAGCCTGACCAGGTTCCTCTGTCTGTGAAATTGTCCAGGCAGGAATACTGGAGTGGGTTGTCATTTCCTCCTCCAGGGGATCTTCCTGACCTAGGGATCAAACCCACATCTCCTGCATTGGCAGGTGGATTCTTTATCACTGAGCCACATGGGAAGCCTCAAATCCTTCTTTTGAAGGAAGAGAAAGACAGTGTGCACATGCGAATTAGGGAAGGATGATATTTCCAAAAGCTGAGGGCATCCACCTGGCATGTGTGTCGATGTGCAACTAAGGAGGCAAGTTCTCTGGGAGACAGGCCTGACTCTAGACAAGAGGTAGGCCAAAGTCACCTGAAGAAGCCCCCTTAGTTTATTTCAGGCACTAGTGCCCAACAGCAGGAGAAGGCAATGGCAGCCCACTCCAGTGCTCTTGCCTGGAAAATCCCAGGGACAGCGGAGCCTGGTGGGCTGCAGGTCATGGGGTCGCTAAGAGTCAGACACAACTTTGCGACTTCACTTTCACTTCCCTGCACTGGAGAAGGCACTGGCAACCCACTCCAGTGTTCTTGCCTGGACAGTCCCAGGGACGGCGGAGCCTGGTGGGCTGCCATCTATGGGGTCGCACAGAGTCAGACACGACTGAAGCGACTTAGCAGCAGCAGCAGCAGTGCCCAACAGTAAGATCCAAGTGGCTGAATTTAACAAGTATGTCTACTTTTATACTTACCAGTTGAAAGTTTCACCAAATACCCATTTTGGGAAAATTTCAATATTGCTTACGCTAGAAAAGATTACCATCCAGAATAGAAGTATAAACAGGGTGGGAATAGATTTACCAGTAACTGTTCCAAGAATCCCTTGCTTTTGACTAAGTTCCTGTAAGCCAAGTATAAATTCCTTCAGGAACATAGATTAAGTGGAGGAGGGTTGATGCTTCAACACCCTATTGATTTCTGTTTTGCGTTTTTCTTCCCCAGCCTGGAAGGGTCCTGTGGGCCCGAGGTGTGGAGGGAAGCACAGAGCCGCAGCATCTCGGCAGCAGAAGGTGCCAGAGGAATCCTCTGTTTAGCCCTCACTGGTGACGCATTCTCCACTCAGAAAGTGCAAGTATGACACCCACCTCCACAGAGTGACTACAGCCCAGGGTGTTCATTAGCCCTTGACAGTGTTGCCAGCTAAATAACACTTTGCCTGCACACTGTCTGTGTAGTACAAGCTAATTAATGCTTCGAAGAAAATCAGAGCTTTGCTCAGCCCAGGGTCCCCAGGGGTGCCCCAGAGTTCCAGAATTATCAAAGCAAAAGCAGCCAATCCGTCTGCTGGGCTCAAATGGAAGCCAGGGAGAAACCTTTCTGTTTCTGTCCAAAAACTCTTCTTCACGTAGCCCTGCCTCAGGGCCCAGATGCCATGGTAACAGGCCTTTGAACCTATCCCTCGACAGAAATGACAGAAACCTAAGACCTTAGCAAATTCCATCTGCCCTCAAGGGTGGGGTCCCCTTGCTTTGGGGACAAGGCCCATTAGAATGATGGTCTCTTGCAGTGTGGGGGTTTTTCTTTCTTCCTGAATAGAAGAGCCTTGGGTCCACCAAAAATAAGTCTTGGATAAAAAGCCTAGGAAGGCGGCAGGCAGGATGGATGTGAAACTTACTCGCTAAGGACTAGAAACAGGGAGCCGCTTGAATATGCATGTCCAGAGAATGAAATTCTATCCTGCGTAGTGGGTAGGAGGTGATGGGGCCAACCTTTAGGATGCGCTCACCATTGGCACTTATGAGCATGACCCAGGGGAGCCCTGGGCCAGGCACCATGCGCTCAAGGTAGTTTTAGGAAAGACTTTGATAGCAGTAGGGTGGCTCGCTGCTGGCTTTGTCTGCATGTTCCTGGAGCAGGACTGGGCAGGGACCCCCTCTGGCACACCTAAGAGGCACCTGGGAGTGTGTACTCTCAGAGGTTAACAAATGATCTCCCGGGGGTTTTACATGCTGTTCCCTAAATCTGCATCATTACGACCAGCTGCAGTCCATGGGGTCGCTAAGAGTCAGACACAACTGAGCGACTTCACTTTGACTTTTCACTTTCATGCATTGGAGAAGGAAATGGCCACCCACTCCAGTATTCTTGCCTAGAGAATCTCAGGGATGGGGGAGTCTGGTGGGCTGCCATCTATGGGGTCGCACAGAGTCGGACACGACTGAAGCGACTTAGCAGCAGCAGGCAAGAATGTTAAGTTCTGTAGCAGAGAAAACCAGCCACCAACCAATTCACCCTCTCTGTCACAGACCACACCAGTGGCAGCTACCTTAATTGTATGTGTTTATCCTCAGATCCTCACAGGGCATAACCGAGCATCAAGGTGCAAAACCCCTGACTATTCTGTGGGCAGGGCCAGCGGCATTGTTTTCTTCCGATTTACCCTTGCAAGCTCTCTCGATCTTTCCAAGAGCATCTGACACACTTGTGAATTACAGTGGCTTAATGCCGAAGCAACATGAGTCCCTGAAGGGAGAGAGGGTCTTCTCCCTTCTTTCATGGAAGTGGGAGCGTCCATGGAGAACAGTCCATCTCTGGAGATGTGTGCTGTGATGCTACCTTGCAAACTGGCATCAACTGCTGTTTTGGGGAAGTGACTGAACAGCGGCCCAGAGTTCAGACATCACTCATCTAGCTACCTGAGAGCTACCATTCCCAGCTCCCCGCCGCCCCTCTGAACTTACCGGCGGCAGAGAACAAAGTTGAAGGCCGCGCCAGGTCGTGGGGGTGGTGGATGGCTCCAAAGAGGCTGGGGCCCGGAGGACGGCTCAGGAACTCAGGCTTCAGGCCAAAGTCCAGCTTGTGTGGATCTGACTGCATCTGCTTCTACAGCACCAAGGGATGGTGCAGGGAGGAAAGGATGGAAGCCCAAGAGAAACAGTGGGGAAGGCAGATAATGAGGAAACTGAGAGTCAACTCTGAACAGTGGATTCGGGCTGGGGCCCTGGTCAGGTTCAAGTCTACACCTGCTAGGGGAACACAGCAAGCCACAGACCATGTAGCCCTGAAAGGCCAGAAAAGCAGGCCTGCCTCAGAGGGCCTGTGGCTCACAGCAGAAATACCGAGGGGCAAGCTCACACCCTGTCTTTGAGGGTACACGGTTTGAGGCTTAGAACCACATCCCAGCTCCTTGAACCACCACCATCCCGAAGTGGTTTCTGATTTGCTGCAAAGGTTCATTTTAGTAAGTTTTTAAATGATAGTATTTTAAAGCTCATTTTATTGGCAATTCTACATGAATAATCTGCTGTGTAAATTAATTGTTTAATGACTCTTAGCTGTGCTCTAACAGATCACACTACATTAGTAGCTGAAAGTTATGAAGAAATATTTGCATGCCTACAAGCTAATTTCAAATGATCATTGCTACATTATTTTTAAAGAAACAAACAGAAACAAAGTAGGGATATTAATGTGACTAACAGGGGCTTTGGTATAGTAACCCCAATCATCTGAGGAAGAGATCAGGCCAACCAGAGAACCTTGCAGAACCTCTCTTGCTGTCAAGTCCTTGCCGTCAACTGCAGTCACTATTTCCTCCTATCAGTATACCCACCCCCGAGGTCACCTTTCTCGGAGGCTTAGAAACTGGCTCACAGTCTTCCTCCTGCTTCCTTCCCTGGCCTCACTCTGGACGCTGGCAGCCTCTCCTCGAGCATGGGTCCAGGCCACCCCCTGACCCAGGTCTGAGGCTCCCAGTCTCCCCCTGCCTCGCCGCCGCCTCTGAGCTCTCCAGTCTCCCAAGGCCTTCCCCACTTTCTGACCCTCACCCTTCTCATCTCAGACTCATCGGATGTCCTTTGGCCCCGCTCCACCCCAAACTCCCATCAGGCTCTGCCACGAGTAAATCCCTGTCCCAGCACACAAAAACATCAACACAGAGACATCTGATCTGGCTCGTGCGAGGATCAGAGATGAGAGGGTTTGCCATTCCCCGGTGGCTGAACCTTACCGTCCTGTAATCCCACTCATCCGTCTTACCCACCCAGACCCCTCAAGCCAGCAGCAACACCCTGGGAGGCAGACAGCACATTCTCCATTTTTCCTGCACACACTACTGAACTCTGAGCCACAAGACTCCAGGACAGAGTGCAGCCCTGAGGCTGCAGCAGCAAGAACCTGGGGGTGCTGGGCTTTCCCTAGAAGTGGCTGGTGAGGGCTAGAAGAACACGTAAAATGAACATCACAGAGAAAAGGGCACCAGGCCATTTCTGTGCAAATCGACAAGGAATCTCTCATCAAAGTTCCACTGTCAAGCAATAGCTATTCTCCCCTCTCCAACACTGCTAATCCACTATGAATCTATAAAAATCTTCCGGCTGCCTCCTTTAATTTGGTTGCCAAATTATTCAGTGCTAATACTGCATGGTACACAGCACAGTTCCATTAACCACAGCTTAGGTCCATGAAGCAAAATGGAGCTTGGGGATTACAGAGAATGTGCTAGAAAGGGAAGATGAACAGTTATCTCCTGAGCAAGAGGTCTTCCTAATTGAACTGGGATAATGAATGTTGGAGTCGCTGGGGACGTTCTTGGGGAAAGGAAGATGCTGAAGTGGTGCCTATAACATCCTTCATTGCTTTCAACCAAAGGAGTTACAAGGAGGGTGTGTTTTACCCACTGTTCCGCTAACCATATCATCTAGAACAAAAGTGAATTGAACTAAGCATCAAAATCTAGTTAGCTCTTCCAAATACACATATTTTTTTAAACGAAGCTAAACCACAAGGTTTCTAATTAAACGTGCCTAACACTAACGTCAAGGAGAACAAAACTCACCGATGGGATATTCTGAGAAAGAGCAGGTATTTGGCACCAAAGCAAGATATCTTTCGGAGAGGGCACTGGCACCCCACTCCAGTACTCTTGCCTGGAAAATCCATGGATGGAGGAGCCTGGTAGGCTGCAGTCCATGGGGTCGCTAAGAGTTGGACATGACTGACTGATTTCACTTTCACTTTTCTCTTTTATGCATTGGAGAAGGAAATGGCAACCCACTCCAGTGTTCTTGCCTGGACAATCCCAGGGACGGCGGAGCCTGGTGGGCTGCCATCTATGGGGTTGCACAGAGTCGGACATGAATGAAGCGACTTAGCAGCAGCAGCAGCAACATAACTTTGCAACCTCATTCACTGAGGGTGATGTTTTCATTTCTAACTATGTTGGGTTTTTAAAAATTATTTAACCATTAAAAAAATCCCTTGAGATGACTAGCTCTCCCGACTTCTTTTTATATTCTGATGATGGCCCCTCACATGCTGCTGGGACTAAAATCTTATTCATGAAAAAATAGCTTCCAATGGAAGGTTATTGCAATTACTTAACTGGTACAGTCAGACAGATTGTAAACACCCAGACTGTAAAATCTGGATCTATCTATTACTTTGGTGCCTAAGTTGACCAGTGATGTCCTCTTTGGTCACCTGCAGAAGACCTGTATCTCTTTCTTGTATCATCATAAAACCCTGGTAAAGCATGGAACACATTCATCTGTCTGATGAAAACAAAGAAAACCCTCCTGAGTTCAGGTAGGGTAACCAGCCAGTCAGTGGTTCCCACGAGCACTGACCGTCGTCGGACTTCTGGCATTGGTCATCAGGAGGATGGAGAGATTGGCTAGGTCACTGCCAACCAAAGACCACTTCTAGAAGAGGAATTTTTAATATGATGAATTGCTAATGGATGTACCATGTATGCCTAAATCAGTAACATCATATAGGGCATAAATTATTACTTTTCAAAGCCATAAAATGAAAAGAATAACAATAAGGTCCTATTGTATAACACAGGGAACTATATTCACTATCCTATATTCACCATGATGGAAAAAAATTCTTTTCTAAATGTTGGGGGCAGGGATGGTGGTGGGAAGAATATACCAACTTATATAGAAAACTTTTCATGTACATACACCTCTCCTCCTAGATCCTAAGTATTTCCCATACTAATAATACTTGGGCACTCTAATTAGATTCCTCAAACCTTTATTTCAGGATTTAATCTATATTTAAGCTCTTCAGATCAATAAAATGACAAAATCATTAAAAAAAAAATCAGGATATTATCAGTGTGCTTCTGTATTGCTATCTTGCTGCTGCTTTCCCTAATTAATAGTAAGATTTCTGAATAGGTTTTCCAAGGGACTTGATCCTGCCTGCCTGTGGGTCTTCAGACTGTTTCAATGCTTCCTCGATGGGGAGATCACACACCCACAGCCCACCTCCCCCTCCAAGCCTAGGAAGCCAAGACTGACCTTGACTTTCTGTTGGTGGTGGTAGATCTGCCAGGCAATGTGAACGTGCATCGCGCACCACTTCCCTGGTTTCTGGAACAAAAAAGAGCAACGTGGTCAGAAGGAAGACTTTCAGGGGGAAAAAAAAACAAAACAACCCTTCCATTTCCCCAGAGCTGTCAGCAGATTTTGGCTGCAGAAGCTTTCTTTCCCATGAAACAAGAGGGCTTTGTCCCCTCCAAGGGCCTTTTCTCAGCTGCAGCCCAGGACCTGGGCCGGAGGAAGCCCCTCCCTGGGCGGGCGGCACCTCTCCTTCCACAAGAGCCCGAGCTGGCGGCCACTCCTCAGAAAACCAGCCCCGAGCAGGACCTCCCCGGTTACCAAGGATAACGTGGCAAAACCCGAACCCCACTCTGTGCCTCCTCCGTCTCTCTCTTTTCTGGTGCCAGCTGGCAGGCCTGGTGGAGCGAAGCCCTGCTGAACAAATGTGGCCAGGCTATATAATGCAGATTGGCTGTTCAGAAGAGCTAATTAGTGAATGTCTGTGAACCAGTTTGAAAACGAGAGGGGACAAAACCTGTGTCACCTCCCCCAACACTGTTTAAAAAGAAAAAACAACAAAACACCAAAGTAGAACAAAGGAAGCCAACACATTTTCACTGAAGCCCAGTTCCCACAAGTGGTTCACTAAGAGTCAACTGCCCATTCATGTTGGGCAGCACTCTTCATTTCCAAGCAGAAGACAAAAGAAAGAGATGAGGACTCATGCCTTTCCTCCTCTCTAGGCCGCTGCAGAGAGTGAGTGCCTGCCCCGCCTTCTGGGAGGACGTCAACTCCAGTCTCTCAAACTAGTTCCTGTCTTGCTTTCTGAGCTAGGGAGCAGCTGTGAGTCTGTCTCGCAGACTCGCATGAGGGGGAAGGACCACCTTGTCCTGCTTCACTTGTATTCCCGAGACACACTCTACCCATTGGCATCATTGACTCAGTGGACATGAGTGTGAGCAAACTCTGGGAGGTAGTGAAGGACAGGGAAGCACGGCCTGCTGCGATCCATGAGTTGCAGAGTCGGACATGACTGAGCGACTGAACGAGAACAGCAGCCCACCTCGAGCTCCCAACATGTGCTCAGTAACCACAGGATGGGTGAGAAGAACCACTGCCCCACTCCCACACGGGCAAAGCACAGATGATCTGGTTTCTATATTAAAGTGCTGTTTCTGGATATTAAGTCACTTTCACTTGCTGAGATATATACTTAAATCCATGTTTGAGCTCGGCTCTCTTGTAATGAAGTTATGGGTCATTTGAAATCACCTAAGTGATGACACCATCCTTTCTCCCCCTTTGGAGAAATTGAATTATCTGAACAGATGCACTAGAAAAGGGTTAAGTAAAGAAATCCACTATCCACTCCTCTACATCCGCCATCCATCATACCCTGCCCTGACCTCCCACATACACCAGGGAAGTCAGCGTTCATCCAGAGGTTATCTGCTGGCCAGGCTCCAGACCTCTCAGAACAAACCAGTGCTCCTAGCGGCCCTTTTCTGCACCAGAGAAAAACGTCAAATGGCTGTGACAAGTCAACATCACTTGGTGCAGAAAGAGGCAGCCACCAGCCAAAATAGAGAGACCTGGGACTGTGCTTTCTAGGTGCTAGAGAAACAGGAGAACTCAGAGGAATCCTAATTTTAGCCTAGCTCCAGCCTTTCCCTTATGTCTCCACGAGTCAAACCTTTTGCCTTAACTAACAAGAGAATCTGAGTTGAATTTTATCAGTTGGCTTTACCTCGATGGCCTGGCTTCCTCCAACACGCAAAGCCAAAACCATGAAGGCCATTTTTAGTCACACTCTCTGAAAAACCCAACCACTGTCTTTTCAACCTTTTCCTCCAGCGTTTCCATGGCGTGTTTCCTTGTAATGGATTTGTATTTTTAACCCTGGGGGAGTCAAACAGGGGTTGCAAAACAGTTCTAGAAGAAGCTTTCTTACCCTTAGCATAGGTCTGAAAGGATCTGTCAACTGTGAAGAGAAAATGACAACTTGGTTACATGCCTGTCACTCAAACAATTGCTCTAATTAACCAATTTGTAGTGCTTCATTAGGAGGGGAAATTAAAATGTTAGAATTTTACTTTTAAATGAAGCCCTTTTAGAGAATAATTAACCCATTTTCACACTATCAAAAATGCCAAGCGTCCCCTCCCCCACCTCACAAGCCTTGGTACATCTACGCTGATGAGCCCCTGGACAAGTTTAATCAATAGCGATTTGCCCTCCGGCAAAACGATTTGCTCACATTACACATCTGAGGAGTTTCACTGTCTTCACAGCCCTTCCCAACCTCAGCTAACCATCTAAGGGAGATGGCCTTCAGACTACAGATGTCTGGATACTAAGAATAACTGGGGAGAAGTGTCCTTTCCAGACTATACAGTAGAAATAGGCTATTTTTAATAATTATCATTGGAGGTATTAGACATTTTAGAGAAGTTCACTATATAGATGACCCTGTTTGCAAAGCAGAAAGAGAACAAATGTATGGATACCAAAGGGGGAGTGGGGGGCAGTGGGATGAATTGGGAGACTGGGAGCAACACATACACACTAATGATACTATGTATAATATAGATCCCTTGGAGAAGGGAATGGCTACCCACTCCAGTAGCTTTGCCTGGGAGAATTCCATGGACAGAGGAGCCTGGCAGCCTACAGTTAACTGGGTTGCCAAGAGTCAGAGATAACTAACACCTTCAGTGAAATAAAATAATATCTAACATTTTAATAAAAGCAAATAACACTTTCAAGAAAATAAAATAGATGACTAATGAGAACACACTGTAGCACAAGGAACTCTGCTTAATAGACTGGCGACTTGAATGGGAAGGAAATCCAAAAGCGGGGGATATATGTATATCACACATATGAAGCTGATTCATCTGGCTGTGCAGCAGAAGGTAACAGAGCACTGTAAAGGAACTTTACACATTTTATACTCCAATAAAGATTAATTAAAATAAATAAAATGAAGTTCATTACACAAAAGTTCATACAAATGCACAGTTGAGTCATTTTATGTATCTACCTAACTCTGGTCATCAGTTTCAGATAACCTTTGCCCTTACCTGGGGACAAAGACAATACTGTGAAAAGTAATTTTTTTCCCCATTTACTATGAAGATGGATAACAATCAATGAGACAAGATTATATCTGCTGTGTAACTTCAGATTCTTTTTGAGTTGGTCTGTGTTATGAATAAATAACACAACCGAAGTGTAATGGATATTTTATTTAGCTCCAGAGCACAAAAGGTTCCTTCCCACATTAGAAGTAGAGTGGCCGGAAACACTGTGTGTATGGTGAGCTCCAGAAAGACAAGGGCTTAGTGCTTTTTCCATTCAAAATGTTTTATGGCTTGTGTGAGAAGGATTTTAGGAGATGGAGCCAGGGAAGCCTGGTCGGGGTGGGTGGGGGGAAACTACACCAGCTCAGTGTCAGTGACCGGCCCAGCCTGGACCACAAGCCACCCTTTCTCCCCCTTGGAAAGTCACTCCCTGGCGTCACATGGCCGCAGGAGATATTCCATCAGGAGTAACTAGCGTTAAGTGTTAAGTGTTAGTCGCTCAGTTGTGCTCAACTCTTTGTGACCCTATGGACTGTATGTAGCTGGCCAGGCTCCTCTGTCCGTGGAATTCTCCAGGCGAGAATACTGCAGTGGGTAACATTCCCTTTTCCAGGATATCTTTCCAACTAGGGATCAAACCTGGGCCACCTACACTGCAGGCAGATTCTTTACCATTTGAGTCACCAGGGAAGCCCCTCAACTAGAATCTTCTTCCACAAAACAGAAGGAAGTGCAAAGGCAACAGGCACTCCGCTGGGCTGCCTATCCTGGGGACACAAGCTGCCTTTTGTTACCCTGGGACCCAGCCCGACCTTGCACTTACCCTCGGGTCCTTTTGGAGAAGAGTGTGGGGGACTGTCCCAGGTCGGGTGGCAACATCGATCGGGTTGGACGTCTACAAAGTAATGAGACCACAGCTTAGGAAGCATATGACACGGAACATGAAACCAAGGTCTTCCTTTCCTTCTAAATGACCGAGTTCAAGTGTCCTTTTTTGTTTGTTCCATTCTGGAATACAAGTGGATGGATCCATTCTCCTCTGAGACCCCAGATGCTCTTCATGAGGCCCTTCCCCACTCCCTGTTCCCCAGGGGAGCTGACCAAAGCCTGTCCTGTCCCAGTGATGGCATTTCCAGGCAGACACAGGAGAGATGGAGATGGGAGCCTGGCCCTGAAATCCATCTTCTGTGTCCTTCACAAGCCCGTCACTGTGGGTTTTTTGCTTTATCACCACACAGTCCAAGAAATGCTTAAGTGAACATCAGTCTAACCTGCGGGACCAGGTGCTTCTCATCAGAATAACTGAGTGTGCTTCACAGACATTAGGCTACCTCTACATTTTAACTGGCAGATGATAACAAGGAATTACATTCAGTAATTACTCATTAGCGGTGGTGGGAATGGGACAAGGGGACCTAATTTGGGGACCACACAGACCTACTGTTATGTGATTTCTAAAGTAGTTCTGCATCGTCTTTCCCATTCCCAACACCATTCTTAAATGGCATTAATGAGAACAACCTTATCTATAGGCTTTTGTCCTTGGAATGAACAACAACAAAAAGCCTATCGCAGGCACAGGGCACTACTTTCTAGTGGGTAAAGGATTTAGAATATTTTTCACCAGGTATTTTATTTAAGAAATCACAACTTCTATGAATCCCTTCACACCAGGAAGTTAACTCGTGTGGAAATAAAGAGCCCTCAGTTTAGGCACCAAGCTCGCCTGCAAGAAGAGGGAAAAAAAGAATGGGAGAAAGAAAAGCAGTCAGCTGCTGTAGGGGTAACAATTAAGCTAGAGTTGTTAACAGCCTGATTTGCATACATATGAAGAACTCCGCTAATGAACTGCAATCTACATATTCAATCAGTAAGATGGCCTGGAAAGGCCTATTTCAACACCAGGAGAGACACTTTCTTGCCCAGATGTAGTTTTCTGTGTGATTGGATAATTGTGAGTGAGGGAAATCAAGAAATTTATGAAGTGACCTACCAGTCTGGTTGGGGATGCATGAGAGAGTTCCTGTAATCTGGAGGGGACTGACCAGGCTGTGAAAGGGTGGTAAAGAGCCCGACGGGGGAAGGAGTTTAAAATCACCATCGTTTTGTCCCAAGATGGGAGGTGTGTATGGCCATCCTCAAGCCCCACCGAGGTCTGACCTGGTACAGGAGCGGCAATTCCACGCAGGTCCCTGGGATTTTGAAGGTGCAGCCATTCTCACCCCTAATGCTTTCTAATTTTTTTCTTTTCTAATTTTAGGGCAGCATGCCTTTGTTAGTGTAATCTGTGCTCATCCTGGGAAGACACTGGCCCCAAATTTGTGTTTTATCTTTGAAATGAGATGGAAGGAAAACCGAAATCACACAGCAAAATTTCCTGCTTTACAGTCTGAGAATGGCTACTAACTAAGAAATACATTTCTGAAAATCAAGTAGGGGCTGTGATAGATGTACAGTCACAAAAAGGAAGAGTATTCTGAGAACTAACGTCTTAGTTTTGGCCCTCGGAGATCACTCTAGACCGAGTGCAGGAGAGTATCACTGGCTAGGTAGAAAAGAATTCTGTTGTTATAATGGGTGAAAGAGAAAGTCTGAGTCGCTCAGTCATGTCCAACTCTTTGGGACGCTATGGACTATAGCCCGCCAGGCTCCTCTGTCCATGGGATTCACCAGGCAAGAATACTGGAGTGGGTTGCCATGCCCTCCTCCAGGGGATCTTCCTGAGCCAGGGAGGGATCCCAGGTCTCCCACACTGCAGGCAGATTCTTTACCATCTGAGCCACCAAGGGAAGCCCCTCTAAAGGGCAAAAGGTTAATTTATCTCATGCTAGGATGGTAGTCTTGACCTTGGGGAGCTGACCCTGGCAGTGGGGTCAGAAACTTCAGAGAAGGCAGAAAGGGAGGAAAAAATAAGAAGGCACTGCCCTCCACCTGGAAGTAGACTCTATCTGCAGACAGAGGGGACTGAGGAACGAAATGAAGGAGAATGAACACAATGAAAAGGATACGGTTTTAGTTTGGAATCTTTTCCTTCCCTTCTATTCCAATCAACAAGGCTCAGCTTTGCATCTTTGCTAATCATTGACATCCTCAAGGTAAATAACTTGATGCACATACCTCTGACATTTCATATAATTCCTGATCAGAAGCTTATGTCCACAGTTTTGGTGAAAAAAACAAAAAATACATTATATATATATATATATCTAGTGTTTCTTTTTTTTAACAGAGCACAAGAAATCCTAGCTCAATTGAGATGACATGGGTAGTAAAGATTAAAAATTAAATTCTGACTGAGGTTTACAACTAGATGGACTAGAAGAAAATATTCACACTCTAATCCCAGTGGTCCATTTGGATGGAAAAATGAGTCACTGGCAGGTAAGAGGATGGGACACTACCCACCCACCTAAGCCCGAGGCTCCACTTACAAGTTCCAAGGTGGTGTTTTCGCTGTGCGGTTTCTTACCTTCGGCTGAAAAGCTCCTTGTAGTGACCCAAAAGGGCCGGTGGGCGGAATCATAGGGGGGATGCCCGATACAGCAGGAGGATAAGAATGGAAGAGCTATGGCCAAAGATGGAGGGGGGGAGAGAAAAGATTTTAGTAGGAGGCAAATGATACATTCACATTCCCTTCCCACAGAAAGACGTCCACATGAGCCAGCCAAGTCATCTCAGTTTGATGCCATTAGTCATAAGAAGCCACAATGAAATGATCACACAGATGTGCCATGAATACTTAACTTAAAAAGTTAAAAGTAGTTCAGAATCAATCAGCCAGCAAATGATGTCCCAGATGAGGCCATCATTAGAAAGGGAGCTTTTCTAATTATTAATTGTTAAATCAGATAGAAGTCCTAAATGGTTGGAGATTTTAATGCATATCAAAAACAGGAGGGGGTGCTGAGCCAAATAAGATGCCCAGAAAATTACAAGTTAATTAGAAAAAAGGAAAAAGGGGAAAAAAGGGAAGACAAAAAGAAGCAAGTCTTTATGGATTCCAAGATTTTACACCATTAAAACTCAATTAGTACATTAGATTTTTAATAGTTTTGAGGAAATGGGAAAATATATGCACAGTCCTTGCTTCATTAGGTTGTTCTGGTTAAGTGGCAGTTCCAAGGACAATTTAAATTGTCTAAAACAATGACAAATATTTGTGGAAGGGGAAGATAAAATGAGTCAGAGTACACTTTCAATGGAGCCACCCGTTTTCCTATAAGACGGATATAAGTTCACTGGAGGCTATTCGAGACAAGCTCTGGACACGTCAGTCTGACCACTCAGTGGAGGGAGAAGGAGGATTCTGAATTTCAAATCTGAATTTTCTTGAATTAATAGTTTACAGAGGACACAATGGAGGGAGGAAGCACCCAGCAGAAGACAATGCAGACACATCTTTCCCTCCACCTGAAAATGTATCATTTCTGGAGAATCTATCACTCTGGTTCCATTTACTTTGACAAACTCACCACAGAGATACATTCTAGTGATGTCCCGCCCTTATGGTTGCACAGTATGTCAAAAATACAAGAATAATTCAAGCTTTCCCTAATAATGTATTTATGTGAGCTATTTCTAGGTACTGGCTGAAATCCACTGGTAATTTCACAATCCGGTCTGTTTTCAAAGCATGTACTTCTTCCGTTGGTCTTTATTTCATTTTGCTCCCCTCAATGATGCCGCGAAGTTTTTCAGACTAATTGATATTGAACTAAATCCACTTAAACAGTGACTGCAAACCAAGTGCCCTCATTTAAAACTACTAAGTCTAAAATTGTGTTTTAGGTACTGGAGTGCATTGTATCTTAACTCCCCTTGGTAACATCCTAATCTCCAAAGCAGGGGAGACTAAGCACTTCATACACTACCCACTGTCACTAATAATATGAAATGACTCTCTCCCGGTACACTGTGCGAAACAGAGTGATTACGTCACACCAAAACTCTCAAATTTCTATCACTCTGCCTCCAAGTGGGTATTTTCCCTTTAATGTTTTCAATTTAAAAATTGGGTCTTCTCACCATTTTCCTTTTCTGACCCTCTTTGAATAGAGCATTCCACCCCCCGAGTAAAAATCGGTTTCTTCTCCAGCTTACATCTAGGGCTCTCTGTGGAATATATTTACGCCAAGACACTGCACGGTGTCCGAGGAACCAGCAGAGCAGCTAAACTTTCTCTGACGATGATTTTGTTAGCTGGTCCTTAATTTAGCTGAGCAAATACAGATGAAGGGCAGAAATCTGGTGGTTATATTAAGGGTGGTACCATTCATGAAACAGATGCAAAGAGAAAACCCGTGGCTCTACTGGATTTTGCATGTCTATTTACAAAGATGCTTTTATGTCGTAATTCTGAGCAGAGCAGTGTCAAACACTCGGGGAACCCAGGCACTTAGATACCCTTTCCTCACCCCTTTCTATAGAGACCTCCCTTGAGCCATTTCCGAATGTCTCTCCATAACCAGTTCTTAGTTGATTTCTAATACTGTCTGGCCTGGACTTCTCAGCTAATCCCTCAGTGTAGGACTGACACAGTGTCTAATGATCTAGTTTAAAGTATGAATGAATTCCAGGGTTGGCTGATCTATTAAGTGGTCCTCCATTTGAACCATAAGGTAACACTATCCAAAAATGAGAACAAAAATAGTTTGAAGATGGTGAACCAACATGGCTACGAGCAGTTATTAAACGTCTTTCTTTCCAGTTTCATTCAAAAAAAAATATATTAATAAACCATTGAGCAAAGAAACTTGCAAAACTTCAGGTAAAAATGATGCAGTATGCACTCCATAATCAAAATATCATGGTAAGATATTCAAAGTTTCTGTTATAAAAGAAGCCCTCATAAGTAACCGGACATGTCATTTCAGTTGGCGCCAATTTAGGTTCCAGAACGTTCTCTTAAAATTACATGAAACAACTTTTATTAAAGAACAAAGAATGAGTTTAAAGAGAAGAAAAATCATGCATGTAAGACCTTCTTTCATTTAAATGATATTTTTAAAGAGTTGGCACGAGCTCAGGAAAATAATGCCAGCCATGTGGAAGAGGGATCAACAGTCTAGAAGAAATGAAAATCTGCTTCTTGAAGTCATGAGTCAAAAGAATACGGTACTTTCTGTGGAAGACATAATTCAAGATGAACTCTGGGAACTCTGTGTGTTAATAACATCTCTACTGAGGACTGAAATCTGTGATTTCAGAGGCTCCTAAAACTCTTAACACCTCCAACAAAGCGGATGCCCCACTTGGCAGGATTTTAAAGTCTTAGGAGTGGCTCATGACCTTTTGATTCAGAAGATGATACTGCATCTTTACCAAAAGCACATGTCACAAAAGCAAGCATCCGAAGTGACGAGGAGCAATGGGAGTTCTTGCAAAGATGGTTAAGGAAGGCTGCGAGTCACTGACTGATCGTGGCGAGAGCATGGAAATGGAAAAGCGGTTACATTGAATGGGTAGCATGGTAACTCACACTGTGCCGGTAGAATGGGTCAACTTTTGTAGGGTATTTGTCAAACTGCAAAGGGATCAAAGCAAAAGCTAGTTACTTAGAGAAACTACATTTCTATTCACTGCTTCAGCGGAGGCGGCCCCAAGGAAGCCTCTCTGTTGTCGGGCAGGCATCAGACTCCGTGATCTCAGTGTACACGAAATCATTCAGAGCTCCTGAGTCTCTCTGACCAGAAATCAACAGGAATGGAAAGTCAAAGTGAAAACCCATTCAGACCATTTCAGGTTGTGATTACACTAGAGCGGCTTTCTTTCTAGGTTTTATTTAGAGACGGGCAGGAACCAAGCGTCTGAACTAGAGAGAGGAGGCGGTTCAGATAAATCAGACAGAAGTGAGCACTGGGTCTGATTTATCCAGAGAATTCCCAATGTCTTCTTCTTCACTTTGGCAGAATGGTACATTCAGCTGTTTTTATATTACCCCCTAGTGGGGGACAGGGAGGCCTGGTGTGCTGCAGTCCATGGGTTGTAAGGTGTCAGACACTGACATGACTTAGCAACTAAAGAACAACATTACTGTCCCCCGCCCAGTACAAAGCAATTCGCACTTGGCCTTAGAACAGTTCTTTCAAGCAGGAAAGAGTATATACCATGATTTCTTCTAGATAATGTCCTCATCATGTGCTGTAACTCCCATCAGTTAGATTTCACTTGTTTGTGAAACGGCTCACTCAAGACTGGTATAAACTCCTTCCCCAAATAAACAAGCCCTTAAAAATAAAACTGTGGAAAAGTCGAGTTCATCCAAAATAACAGATGCAGGATTTCTCTGAGGAAAAATGTTTTGGTCCCAAGGCCTCACTGCTAACGTTCTCCTAAGTAAGGTTTATAAAGTAAACTTTGAAATATTTATTTTAAAAAAACTAAGTTGAACAAAATGGGGGAGAGGGGAGGGAAGAGAGGATGTAAAGGTCAGTGAATCAAGGCATTCAAATCCTCACAAGGCCTGTACTGACTGCCTTCAATCAAGTATTTCCTGAAATATTAAATATAAGTAAGTAAAATTCCAATCGTCACTGTTTGGACATGCATCCATCTCAGACTCGTTAGCATCATAGTGTGCTGCTGTTCCTCACAGCTCCTAAGTTTAAAATCAACCCTACCTGGCTGCCACTCAACCCCTGGCGCGTTAGTCTCCAAGCCAAGGCCAAGACCACGTCACTGCCCGTGGTCCCTCTTACCACCTGGCTGAGTTTGGACCGCTTGCTGACAGAGCACAGCAGCAGACCGGGGCCGCTGTCTCACGAGATGCAAGAAATGCAACACTTCCCGCAAGGCGGGTTCAGAAAACCACCCGAGAGGGTGGGAGAGGGTGGATGGGGGAGCGCAGGGCCGGCCAAGTCTCCCGCCGGCGCTCTCCCTTCCAGAGTTCCTAGGATTCTGTGAGCGTTTATTTGCTAGCGCAAAACACCGGCAGATACATTCTTCGATCTGGTGGTAATTCCCCAAGATGTCTCAAAAAGCCAAAATCACCCGTAAGAAGTTAACTACCGACACACTGGATGTGACCGCCTTGGGGAGCATCTGGAATACAACCCACCCACAGCGCTAAGAATAACGGGTCAGAAAAAAGCTCCCACTTCAGGCCCCGGGTCAGTGCCACGTGGAGCCTGCGCATCCCAGAGCCGGGCCAGGGCCAGGGCGCCCCCCAGCCCGTCTGCAGGGCCCAGGTGGCCCCACGGGCTGCGTGGAGCGCCGCGCCGCCTGGCCTCGCGCTCCCGCCGGGTACGCACCATGGGCGGGGCCGGCGTCGGCATGATGGCGGCGGGCGGGAGCGCGTGGGGGAAGGGCGTGAAGGTGTGCTGGTGCGTGTGCTGGTGCGTGTGCTGGTGCTGGTGCTGGTGCTGGTGGAACTCGGTCCGCAGGTAGGGCGGGGGGCCCAGGGAGGCCCCGCGGTCAGCACTCTGAGAGGCCAAAAAACGCGTGTTCAGTTCCTGGCGCAAGATGTCTTGCTCTGGAAAAGAGGAGGAGGCAGACGGTGACACCTTTTCCGGGGCCGGTCATGTCCTCCAGAGCAGGACATCTGAGGTGCTCGGTACGGAGGGCTCCAGGCCGGGGCATGGGGGTCGGGCCTTTGTGGAAAAGACTGCCAGGCAGGCAGAGGAGGCTACGGCCCAGGCAACAGCCTAACCGTTCTCCATCCAGGCTTCCGGGGACAAGGGATCCACCAGTGCGGTGCGCATCCAGGCTCTAGGCTGAGTGGCAAGAGGTCAGGTTTCAGCTCTTCTCAGGGGAGCTGAGCGACCCAGAGCATTGCCCATCACCGTCTGTGTCTGTTTCCTCATCTGTCGAATGGGGACAACACATTGCCTGTGCTGTGGTTTTGTTTTGAGGGTTAAAGAAATGAACATTTTTAAGTGCTTAAAGGTCGATAAAGCAGAGCCCTCATGCCCTCTTCCAAAGGTAAAGCTCTGCTCTACAGCTCTCTGTACTGGTGGCAAAGCTTGGCCACAATGGACCCGAAGTTGGGACACTTGGCTCAATTAATACAGGTGAGGAGCAAAGAACCCAATACCTAACCCTAAGTGTATCTTTAAAAATCTGGGATATGTTGCCTCAAAAAGTGCATTTTCCCCACCCAAGGAAGAAGGCCTCATTTAATTGTTAGTCGCTCAGTCGTATCCGACTCTGACGCTGCCAGGTTCCTCTGTCCATCGGATTCTCCAGGCAAGAATACTGGAGTGAGTTTGCCATTCTCCTCTTCAGGGGATCTTCCCGACCCAGGATCGAACTCAGGTCTCCCACACTGCAGGCAGATTCTTTACCATCTGAGCCACCAGGGAAGCCCTTGTTTGACTAAAACAAATCCCTTAAGCCACGATGTGACTTAAGATCCTGGCGTGAAACAGACACAGGGTGTGGAGAGCTTTTGTCATGCACACAGGGCCCAGACAACCTGTGCTTTACTGCTCAGTGGGCAGACCTGGTCAGAAAAGCCTCATGACTACAAAGTTCTCGCTGGCAGAATCCCCTGGATCATGACAGGTTGGGATGGGGGCTATTGGTACATTTTCTGCAGACTCTCAGCCCACTGGGGACTGGAAGAAGAAGACATACTATAAAGCGGACCGTGGTGAGTGGCTCAAACCTAATCATCAGGGGTAACACAGACGGGGGTGAGGGCTCGGGAAAGGAGAGCGGGGGCACGGAGCAGCCAGGCCAGCTCCTCCCTCCTACCTGAGTAAGTGCTCCCGGCCGGGTGTCCGGGCACCTGCAGACTCCCAGATGTCAGAGGTGGTGGAGGAGGCAAAGCAGTGGGAGGGGCAAACATATTGGGGTGATGCGAGTGTGCGGGGGGCTGGAGGGTGGGCGTGAAGCTGTGCAGGGGGCTGTGGTTGGGCAGCGACAGGGGGAACGGGGAGGCTGAGGGGTGGTGGGAGATGTGAGGGGGGGCGGGCTGAGTCTTTGCTGGAGTGCTGCTTCTGCTACTGCTGTTGGAACACCAAAAAAAAAAAA
>SJYQ01096369.1:577188-754688 GCA_006410935.1 Redunca redunca
AGTGGGGGGGGACAGGAGGTGGGTGGGGGAAGGATTATCTTCCCCACATTTTTGCACTTAAACATCCATCCTTTTACAAAGCTTAAAAACAGGAAGAGAATAGATCACAACATTCTCTAAAATGAGGGTGTATTTCAGGTACTCCTAAATGATTACTTTGGGCATGACCTTTGTCTTCACATCTTCCTGCTATCAAGTGTGAAAAATACATGGTATTCTCACTGGGCCTATTAATGTCTGTTCATGTCCTATTGGGTGTATACACTTGTCATGTTTTCTTCCCTGAAATTTACATCAAAGCAATCCATTATTTTCAGCGTTCTTTTGGTAAAACAGATCAAATCTGTAACATGCACAAAAGCAGAAACAAATGGTGGGCTTATAAACCAACAACATAGTTAGCTATTATGCACTCAGCTATCCTCGAGTGCTGCAGACCAGCGTGCAACAACTGCACTAACAGGATGCCAAGAAAGACCCCTCTTCATGCAATTCAGGCGCGAAAGGATAAAGCATTGGATGGATCTGGTGAAAAGGAACTCTAGACTTCTGACATTCTACGCACACACATTTTTTTTCCAGTGCTGTCTTCAGAACTTTCCTAGGTAGATCTTTGCTTATGAAAAGCTGATGTGTTATGAATTTCCAGAACCTGAGGGCTGAGAGAGAACAGGAAATTCCTGATGTGGACACAGAGCCCCTTTAGCCATAACTCCCACATCACAGAGGAAGACCCTTCATCTGCAGACACCCAGATCTAAGGATGTTGGTGCCGCTGCTTTTTCATTGCTTTTTCTATCATTTTCACAATATTTTCCATAGCAAGCAATTATACAAGTTCACTGAAAACCTCAGGCTTCACACACTGCAGGCTGGTTAGTCAGGCCCTGGGCAGAAAGCACTAACACCCGGGAAATCCTAAGAGGATGAAATAAGAGAACCTCCCCCCATGAGGGACTATGTACTCTTCCTATCCTGACAGCTGAGGACTGTGATGCTTTTGTGACAAATATGGCAAACACACAAAATGGAATACACTCCTGTCTCTCTGCACTGCTCTGTTCTCTCTGGACAAGGATGTTGCTGTTGTTTAATTGCTTAGTCGTTCTGACTGTTTGCGACCCCATGGACTGTAGCCTGCCAGGTTCCTCTGTCCATGGGATTTACCAGGCAAGGATACTGGAGTGAGTTGCCATTTCCTTCTCCAGGGCGTCTTCCTGACCCAGGAATCGAACCTGGGTCTCCTGCATTGCAGGCAGACTACCACTGAGCCACCTGGGAAGCCCTCCTGGTTGAGGATAGTGACAAATAAATACATAAATATTTTCCATCTTGTTAGGTTACATTCAAATTCATGACCTCCCTCTAAAAACCAAGGTCTAAAGTTTCTCTCAGACATAAAAGAAAATTTGGGACACCACCCAGAGGTTATTGCTTCAGTTTACTTAGGCCAGTAAGGAAGTACAACAGAAACACACAGATAAGCATTTTATCCATCTAGCTTGACTATATTTATCTCTTGTTCTTTAATCGATGAGCCTCTAGAATTTGGACAACACAGCTGAGTCTGCAGGAGGCACAGTGCAAGCTTGGGCTCGATTCCCAAGGCCCCATAAAGGCAAACCAAAATGGTTCTTACCTCTGCTGTCCCACTGTCTGAGGACCAACCCAAACCCAGCTGGAGTCAGGAGTGGTGCCGAGACTTGGCATAGTCACCATCTGTGATGTTCAACGAGGTACACAGGCAAGAACAAAACCTTTCGAGCAAACTCTACGCATTTGTAGGGAACCATCTATGAGGAATGACTTAGGGAATCAAGAGGCACAGAATTTTGGAAGAAGACCAGAATCTGGGAGACCATCCCAGCACTTCTCAAACTTTAATGTGCATAGGAATCCCCTAAAGATCTGATTCAAATGCAGGTTCAGCGGCTTGAGGGGGTAGTGAGTGTGGCTCCAGAGCCCACCTTCCTGAGAATTTCCTGGGTGATGCTGACGGCTGGACTGTTCTGTGAGTAGTAGGGGTGTTATCTAACCCTCTGACTAGACAGGGGATAAGCCCAGAGAAGTTAAGGAACTTGCTTGTTGTTTAATAAACCAGACAGCGGAGTTCTAGTCCCAGCTCTGCCACCACCGAGTGCCTACACAATGCTGCCTCCTAAGAAGCAAAATAACCCTGAAACAGAGTAGGCAATGATGAATCCAGGATTCAGTTACAATGTTTTAAGTACAGCCAGATAGTGAAAAGGGTTAGAGAGCTAGAGAGGGTTGCTGGAAGAAGGCCCTTGGGCTCAATCTGAAAGCTATCATCAATCCATCAGTGAGGGTGCTTCAGCCTATGAGCAAGGTTGGAAGGCTGGTAAGAACTATGAGGCTGAAAGTTTTACGACCACCATTTACACGGATCCTTGAGGCACGGATTAGGCGTCATGCATTTTTGTGGCTAATTGGTAATGCATTTCCTCTTCCTTTCAATTATTCAATAAATGCATCTTCCCAGTTAAGCTCTTTCATCCTGACAGTCCATTTATCTTACCCAGCTTCTCCAAAACTGGCAAGAACACATAAAAAAAGAAAATGGTGTTTGTTTTTTTTTTTGGGGGGGGGGGCACCCGCAGGGAGCGATATTGCTCAGTGTGCTCTGAATTTACCAAAGGATGAAATGTGCTGAGGCTGAAAGAAATAAGAACGTGTGCAAATTGACTAGTCTTATTTAGAAGTCTTATTCCATTTGGGGAGTTTTAGAATTTCTCTTTGTGTTTGTAAAAATAACATTATGCTTACAATAAAGGATATGCAAATTTGAATTACACTGTACAGTAAAAAGGCTGAATGTACTATGTGTAAATTATATCTCAACAAACTTGATTCAAGCACAATAAATTTATTTTTTTAAACTTAAGGGTAGAGTAGGAAAAATGTGCTTGAGCTGGCTACAACTTAGATACAAATTCTCTGGGGAAAACGGGCTCTCTTTTAGTTTACTAGTTGACTATAAACCCTGTCATCTTTGTGGAGGGTGATGTGGCAACATTTACCCAAAAAACTAAGGAGTTCCTTTGACCTGGCAAATAACAATTTGGTCTACAAACACAGTGAAACAGTATCAGGATGTGAATCACATTTTTGGAAACAACTCAAATGTAATCATTAGGGTTACATATAAATTTGATACATCTGTACAGTGGAACCAACTGCAACTGCACAAATGAATGAGGGGCTACATATGTACAATGTAGAGCATACCCTAGCTTTTCTGAAAAATGAAGAAAAATAAAATATATTCACTTTTACTTTATATCTAAAGAAGCTCTGGAAGAATATCCAAGAAACCAATAGCCTTGGATTACCTGCTTAGGGTGGAGAAGGAAATGGCAACAGACTCCAGTATTCTTGCCTGGAGAATCCCATGGACAGAGAAGCCTGGGAGGGGGGCTGCAGTCCATGAGGTCGCAAAGAGTCGGACACAACTAAAGTGAGTTCGCACGTATGCACGCACACCTGCTTAGGGGCTTGGGGAGGAGTTAGAACTGGGGAGACAGGGAATGGAGGGAGGGAGAGATATCTGACTGTCTACATACATGCATATTTAAATTTTTGAATCTTGTAACCTATTTAAATTTTAAAATTGGTCTTATGTTTAAAAATAGTCTGAGCAAAGGGAAAAAGGCAAAGCAAATAAAATTGGGGATTTGAAGAGTGGTATGCTGAGACTCTTGAGAGTCCCTTGGACTGCAAGGAGATCCAACCAGTCCATTCTGAAGGAGATCAGCCCTGGGATTTCTTTGGAAGGAATGATGCTAAAGCTGAAACTCCAGTACTTTTGGCCACCTCATGTGAAGAGTTGACTCATTGGAAAAGACTGATGCTGGGAGGGATTGGGGGCAGGAGGAGAAGGGGACGACAGAGGATGAGATGGCTGGATGGCATCACTGACTCGATGGACGTGAGTCTGAGTGAACTCTGGGAGTTGGTGATGGACAGGGAGGCCTGGCGTGCTATGATTCATGGAGTAGCAAAGAGTCGGACACGACTGAGCGACTGAACTGAACTGATGACTAATAGGCATGGAGAGTATCTTTTATATAAGA
This sequence comes from Redunca redunca, assembly GCA_006410935.1. Classification (NCBI taxonomy): domain Eukaryota; kingdom Metazoa; phylum Chordata; class Mammalia; order Artiodactyla; family Bovidae; genus Redunca; species Redunca redunca. The sequence continues at coordinate 581,280 of SJYQ01096369.1, forward strand.
AAATACAGTACCTACATTTACACTAATAATTTTTAACATAAAATGGCTTTTATGAAAAATATAAATTATAAAAATTGACTTAAAAGCAATCCAATCATAAAAGTAAACTGAAAAATGACTCCATATCAACACCCCTTCAACCGAAAAAAAGGTACCAGGTTACGTTATAGACAGTGTGGACTAACCCTGTAAGAAGCAAATGATCCTGGATGTTTAAACCGAAAATCAATAGCAAACCTACCACCAAAGGAAGGGGTAAAACTGTTATGTATAAAAAATATAATGATCAAGTTGGGAAACAGCCAGCCAGCTAAAAAAAGACGAGAGTTAATAAGACAGCTCAGTAAGGTATCTGAACAAAGAAAAACCACAAACATCTGTTGCTTTTCTACACAGCAGCAATAGTGATGAGAAAATAAAAAAGAATTCCCTTGACAGTAAAAAAAAAAACCATGGGACTTCCCAAATGGCCTGGGTGTTAGGAATCAGCCTTGCAATATAGGGGATGCTGGATTGATCCCTGGTCGGGGAACTAAGATCACCCATACCCTGGAGCAACTAAGCCCGTGCTCTCTGTGTGTGTCACAACTAGAGAGTCCAGTCACCGCACTGAAAGATCCTGCATGATGCACCTAAGACCCGACGCAGCCAAATACAGAACTTAGAATAAACATTATCTAAAAAACAACACAAATCATACGGCACTTGGAAACAAACCTGACAAGGAAATTAGAGGGCCTCTCAACTTTCAGAAACATATACCCCCCAAATGCTTTGAGAATCTGTGTTCAAGGGTGTTTTATGATGCAGAAAAGAATAAATAAATAAATGGGGGTGGAGAGAGAGAGAGAAGTTAAAGGGTAAGCCACGGAAGAGTCAGGTCTTCGAAGAGACCACCCCTTGAGGGGTTTTCCAAATTCGCTGGAGTGTTTGTGTCTGCCACAGAGACTGGAGGGAATCAGTGACTCTCAGAGAGATGAGATGTTTCATGGTATGAAGGTAAACCCCACACGGTATCTTGGTTCACTTTCTAAAGTCCATTGAACATCTGTACAGCTGAGAAACCTAGAGCCTGTCTGCAAAGACAAAATTATTTTTTGCATGGTTTTAATACACGCTGGGTTCTCGAGGAACGCAACTATTGTGTGAGGTTCGGTCTGCTGTGTAGGTCTTGTGGTGGTGGTGTTTCCCACTTGGGAAGATCATGACAGCAATGGTGAGGCTGCTCCTGCCGTTGGAATTACGACGATAGTTGTAGCTCTATGTACAGATTCAGCCTGTGACCTTTCATTGCTTTCTGATGTAAACAGGCATGTACGTACTTAAAACATACTATGTTATTGTAAGTTACTTTCTATTTGTTTCTCCTTTACATTTCATTAAAGGCTTTATATACATTTTTAAAATTATAAACATAGTGTATAGATAAACCAAATATTTTGCTCCAGAAATTAAACAATGAGAGTGTGCTATAAAATATTTCTTATACAAAGAGGGCGCTGGGTGTGGGTGAGGATGAGATTTGATGTATTCTATCCCTGTGATGGGCTGCTCTGTTTCCAGAATTCTAATAACTTTCTGCAGAAATGTAGCAACTACCTGAAAGGGCTGTTGTGGAAGCTAAAAAGTCATATTATGTGCTTTTCACAACGTACAGCACAAAATAAGTGATCAATTGTTCCCAAAACTACTATAGAAAAAGATTTAATTTCATGGAAAATATTTCAAGACAAAATTACTATTAAGTAAAATAAAGGAAACTTTTATCCCTATTACCTGCATAAATCCATACATATACACACCAAAAGAGATTAGAAAGATATGCATTAAGATGCCTCTTGAGAGCCCCTTGGGCAGCAAGGAAATCGAAATCAAACCAGTCAGTCTTAAAGGAAATCAGCCCTGAGTATCCATTGGAAGAAGTGATGCTGAAGCTGAAGCTCAAATACTTTGGCCACCTGATGCAAAGAGTTGACTCACTGGAAAAGACTCTGATGCTGGGAAAGACTGAAGGCAAAAGGAGGAGAGAGCATGAGATGGTTGGATAGCATCACCGACTCGATGGACACAAATATGAGCAAACTTCAGGATATAGTGAAGGATGGGAAACCTGGCATGCTGTATACGGTACACGGGTCGCAAACAGCCGGACACAACTTATCGACTGAACAACAACAAATCCCATCTCCTAGAAAGAACCACTGACTCAGACTTTTAAATTTGCGCTTTTCTTCACTTTCCAAATTTTCCATAGAGAATATGTATTATTATCGCAGAAGAAAAGTAAAGGATTATTTTTTAAAAAGAGTTCTTCATAGACAAATATACCCGCACTATCTGAAGAAATCAACCAGGAAAATAACTGTTTAAGTCTTTTTAAACTGCCCCACCTACAGGATGGAGGTTTAAAAAAAGCTCTTCACCCAGAAGACAGATGGTGTTTTCTATCAGAAATAAGGATTGTATATGAAGGGCATTAGCCTTCCATCAACTTCTCAGTGTTTCTAATTGGTTCTAACTGGTGTGTCAGAAGAGAAAGGAAATGGTGAACCCTGATGATGGAGAAGGAAGAGGCGGAAAGGGGAAACAGGGGGAGGAGGAGGAGGAGAACTCTCCCAAGACACGTTTCTGTTCTGGTCTTTACACTGGATTGCTGTTGCTGTTTAGTTGCTAAGTCGTGTCTGACACTCTTGCACCCCCATGGACTGTAACCTGCCAGGCTCCTCTGTCCACGGGATTTCCCTGGCAAGAATACTGGAGTGGGTAAACATTTCCTTCTCCAGGGGTCTCCTGGACGCAGGGACTGAACCTGGGTCTCCTGCATTGGCAGGTGGATTCTTTACCACTGGGCCACCTGGGAAGTCCTTACACTGGATTAGAAAGCCCTAATTTACCCACTACAAGCTCATTATTGTAGCAAATATGAATGAGCCTTAAAGGCCTCAGGAAAATCTTGTGGGCCAGTGGCCAGGAGGCAGGGCACGTACCCATCCATCCATCTGTATCTTCCTGAATGTTTGATCCCTACATCAGGACTGCACGTGGCCTACTTTTAAATTATTCTATTCTACCTTCTAGTTAGCTTTTCTACTTACTTGTCCACATGAAAGAGCCATAGAAACCTCACCACACAGAAAGAAGATGGTAGCCAAATAAGAAAAGGAACCCAGACTTCAAAAGTGGGAACATCAATAAATGTGGAATGTCCAACCCAAACAGTCCGGAAACAGAGTCAAGCATCAGATTTCTGTAAATCGACATGCAATTATTTCAAGCTGCCAGCAATATCCATTCTTTAAACACACCTTCTGATGTCTACTCTGTGACCTCAGACAAAATCTCCTTTTTAGCAAAGACTGCAAGTTTTGTATCAGAGAAGGCAATGGCACCCCACTCCAATACTCTTGCCTGGAGAATCCCATTGACAGAGGAGGCTGGTAGGCTGCAGTCCATGGAGTCGCTAAGAGTCGGATACGACTGAGCGTCTTGAATTTCACTTTTCACTTTCATGCATTGGAGAAAGAAATGGCAACCCACTCCAGTGTTCTTGCCTGGAGAATCCCAGGGATGGGGGAGCCTGGTGGGCTGCCATCTGAGGTCGCACAGGGTCGGACACGACTGAAGTGTCTTAGCAGCAAGTTTTGTGTAAGGCTTCCCAGGTGGCGCTAGCGGTGAAGAACCTGCTTGTCAATGCACAGGAGACGTAAGAGACGCAGGTTTGATCCCTGGCTTGGGAAGATCCCTTGGAGGAGGAGATGCCAACTCACTGCAGTACTCTTGCCTGGTGAATTCCAAGGACAGAGGAGCCTGGCGGGCTACAGTTCACAGGGTCACACAGAATTGGACATGACAGAGGAGACTTAGCAAGTACGCGTGCATGTTTTGTATATACTTATTAAAACGAACAGGACTGCTGAACTCACTTACCAATACTCTGAACTCTCCCTATGTTTCAGGTATCATCCGTGTATTATTTTTAATTTTTGGCTGTACCCCACAGCATGTGGGGCCTTACTTCTCTGACCAGGGATCAAACCCATGTTCCCTGCATTGGAAGGTGGGGCCTTAACCACCAGACCTCAGGGGAACTCCCAGTACCATCTCTAAAACTGTACACACCAATGGTGTTTGGCTGAAGACAATCTACCTTCTCTAACACACACTTCTCTTCATTTTCCTCCTCTCCCTCTTTTCTTCAAAGGATTAAACAGAGACCAGTTCGTTCCATTAGCAGATTCAATTACTCGAACGAATGGAGGGATGACATTCAGTCTTGCAGCTCCTTCCTTCTCGGTCACCGAAACTGTACAAATAAATTGAGGAAAGCCCACTGTTTGTTCAAGGCAAATTAATTTTCAAACACTGTAAGAGTGGGTGATCAGGGGAATGATGGGTGCTTGGCAGAGCTCAAAGAGATTCCATTTTGTGCTTGTCATTTTGTGTAAACATTAATTACCATCTGGGAGGCGAAGCTCTGGGCTCAAGTCTGCATCGCAAAGCTCCGGGGGCCTCCAGGGCTCTGGGTAAAAAGAGAATCCTAAGTACGAAAGAATAGCCACAGCGTCTGCCAAAACACCAGCAGCCCCCCGGGGAAGCTGTGTGGAGCCCAGAAGATTAGAGGCTGCTGGTCTGACAGAGGCTAGTTTGGATAGCATCGAGTTTACCAGATTAACCTGGGACAGGGGTTAATCTGACAGGGGTTAAAGAAAAGTCAACAGAGCACAATTGAGTGTACTCAGTCTTGATTCAAGTTTATTCTCTGTAAACCCCACACCAAGAAGCATCCATCTGTAAGAGGGTGCCCACGTTCCTGATGCTTTATGACCCAAAACTTTGACTTCAAGGGGAGAACCAACCTTGACTGTTCGGATGAGAGCCCATCAGAATGGTTTCTGCCTGCAGCCTGAGGCAGCCTCGTGCAAACATTTCACGGGCCTGCAAACATTTCACGTCTCTTGTAGCGTAAGGCTAATGAGAGCAGGGAAGGACCATGTTGATGAGGGACCAAAAATCCAGAAGAGAGAAAGAGGCTGTGATCCACTGGGGGTAGAGATGGGGGCACTAAAAAGTCTTTTTAAAAACCTAGGCATGTCAAGGTCATATGTAATTAATTCTCCTTGTGTTTTCGCTCCATACAAGGAAAAACGAATTAGCGTCACCTCAGATACCCAGTATGGTGCTAGGTGCTGAGGATACAAAGATGAGGAAGAAACAGCCCCGGGCACCCCTGGTGGTCTAGTGGTAAAGACTCTGCCCGCCAGTCCAGGGGACACTGGTTCAGTCCCTGGTCTGGGAAGATTCCACATGCCGAGGGGCAGCTCAGCCCGTGGGTCACAACTACTGAGCTTGCGCTCTAGAGCCACTGGGCTGCACCTACTGAAGCCAGCATGCCTACAGCCTGCGCTCCACAAGAGAAGCCGCAGCGATGAGAAGCCCGCGCACCCCAGCTGGAGAGCAGCCCCCGCTCGCCAAAACTAGAGCAAGCCCGAGCAGCAGTGAAGACCCAGCACAGCCAAGTGTAAAAATAAACAAACAGAGCTTACAAGAAAGTTATAATAAAAAAGAAGGAAATAGCCCTGGCTTCCAGGAGCTGGCCAGCGAGGGTGACAACACAGGGGAAACACAGGAACTGGTGGTCGGGGAACCTGTGGCCTTCAACTACAGTGTCTGCCGTCTGCAAGGTTCAGAGAGAAGCTTAGATGACCAGTGCTGATGGGGAGAGCTGCTATGTGTTATTTATCCGAGTTATCCATGGGGCTTCCCTGGTGGCTCAGACGGTAAAGAATCCACCTGCAATGCGCAAGACCTGGCTTTGATCCCTGAGTTGGGAAGATCCCCTGGAGGAGGGCATGGCAACCCACTCCAGTATTCTTGCCTGGAGAACCCCCTTGGACACAGGAGGCCTGATGGGCTACAGTCCACGGGGTCGCAAAGAGCTGGACATGACTGAGGGACTAAGCATAGCACAGCGCACGGCCAGGCACTTCATCTAGCATTTCCTGCCGCACTGGCTCCAACGCTCAGTCTTAGACCCAAATCAACAGAATCATGTTCTGGGCTGGGTGGAACCCTGACAAGGTATGAAGGGCAAGGCGTCCAATCACTTCCCAGGACACTGGAAAAACCCCGAAGACCGGGTTCTGAGAAAGCCCAGGCTTTTGCGCTTCGGCCTCGATGACACGCTCCCACTCTTTTGGTTTGCACCCTCCTATCAACGCCAGTACCCACCCGCAGGCCAGAGACCAGCTCCTGCGCGCTCTCCCTCGCCAGCGCCTCTGCCTCGAGGACCCGCCACCTGCTGGCGTGGTCTCAGCTTCCAGGCCCGTCCTTGCCGGTCTCGTCTGGCTGTGGTCCGAGCGCCCATGAGACACTGCACTCTGCACGTGCTCACCCCGAGCCCAGGAAGCACAACACGTGACATGATGCCCCTGTGTCTATCAGTACAGGGGTCCCAACAAGGACAGGTGCTGGAAGGATTTTCCACCATACGTGGATGCATTTGTGCAGCACGGCACGTATGCTCTGAGCGAGGAGAAATCTAAGGACGAGGCCAATGCCGCAGTCAAACCCGAAGGACACGTTCCTCAGACTGGAAGACAACAAGGAGACAGGCCCTTGGTTTATTTTGGAAATTTGCCAAGAGTTGGGACTCAGGCAGTGACAGTGAATTATACCTTTAGATGTTTGGTTAAAAAAAAAAAAAAAAAAGTCTAGTATCTAATCATCCTGCCTTTCACATTAAGAACTATCAAGTGAGGATACGGGGGAGAAGAAAAGAATGTCATCCTTCTAAAGGCAGCCCTCCCTCCAGGATTTTTCTTTTTTCCTAAGTACAGGCGAGGACTCAAAAGCTGTCAAGCTCAGAGAGGCTCCCAGATCTTTTTAGAGACCTGCCGCCTTCCTCGTGTACTGCTGTCCACGGTCGCTTCGAGCATCATCAGCTTGGAGTTTCATGTCCGTAGCCGGGGCAGTGATCATGAGGGTCATCTGCCCCTGGTCCCCTTGAAGCAATCATTTCTTTGGTGTCATGTATCCTTGCCACCTTCTCTCTTATTAACGGGATAAGCAACTTTTCTTGGATCTGTGTATGTCTGTTGTTGCATCAACATGACTCTGAGGTTTTGGGGGCCCCTGGGATGAGGCACCTGGCTAGCAGTGTTCACACTTTGAAAGCTCAGCGCGCCTGTTAAAGTTGGCAAGTGACTGGCTCTATGTTAAACCCTATTTTCAACACTGTACTTCACCCACGATTGCTTTCTCAAGGACAAAGGTGAACGCCGCCAGCACCAAAGACCTACTGAAATACAAGCAGTCACCCTACCCTCCTGCTTTGTTCACTGGCTGTGTGTCACCTGATTTCCGGCACAGGTCAGACAATCACTGAGACCCGTTTAGTAAAGAGGCTGGGTGGGGTATGTGACGGTAGCAGACAGAAGTTTCCATCTAGTCTATCCCAGGCCTTTCCTCGGCTCCCTGACATCAATATAAAATCTCCCCACCGCCAAGATTCTTCCTAACCCTTGGCACACAGGGCTGTGGTAAGGTGTGACACCTGAGCTAAGTTGGCCCTGAGTTCCGGTCAATATCAGGTAACTTTTCATGGCTGCAGGGCCTGTGAGAGCACACACACTGCATCCCTCTAAAAGGAGAGAGTCACTTGCGTTGTGCGACATCCCTGTCCTTGCATCTGGGTCCAGGTGTCAAGGGGAAGGTTGGAAGTTACTCTAGCACGAAAGAGTGAAGCAGATTGCTGTGATTTTTCAAGCAGCCACTAAATCTTTCTGTCCTGGAGGGAAGGGAAGAAGGAGCCATAGACACCAAGGCACGTGGACCACTCTGCCGGGGCTCTTCCTATGCCAAGAGAGTTGCGGGAAACGGGGGTAGGGGGTTAGTAACCAGGAGGAGGAACACCAGCGACCCCAGTCATTTTCCTGCCGTGTTCACACAGCAGTCACTTGGCGAGTGGTAGAGCATCATCAAATATCCCCAAAGCAGTGTGGTTGGAAAACTCCGAGGACCACTCGTCCTGTTTGCAAAGGTCGCCATGAGAAGCAGGCTCTGCCTTGGGCAACGTCTCCCATCCTGCAGCAATGAACATGCCGCCAGCATCCAGAAGGCCAGTCTGTACGGGCTGTTCTGAGGACGGACCACAGCGTTCCTCCCGAGTCTGTGCAAATGACCTGCTGTGACCCGGGGCCAGAGGGCCGGGCGGCCTGTGATCTGTCTGACCCGAGCACCATGCATGCCCCTGGAACGGATCCATGAAGCTATTGTTTTTCTGATATCATGGAGCCTTTGATTCTTTAGTTGAAGGAGGAGGAGCACAGAAAAAGAGGACTCTTAACAGTTTCTCTAATAATTTCTGGACTTTCTGATCCCAAACTGTCTTCCACTTTATCCTATGACTCTAAGATCTTCCACAGTCTCACAACCAAGTGTGGTCCACAGACCAGCAAATACCAGCATCACCGAAGGTCTTGTTAGGAAGTGAAATTCACAGCCCCCATCCATATGCCCATTCAAGCATTGCTCTGTAGCACGCCTGGGAGTGTTAAAGAGCCTTGGGAAACTCCATATAGCCGAGGGGTGCCATTCATGAAGCTGCTAATCCTGCCCTGTCTCCATCTCCCAAAACTCAAGCGTGGAAATAACTTCCTTCATTCCTTCTTCAAGCAGGGTCTCTACAAGCCTGTAAGCTGCTGCAAGGATGGGGCGGTGGGAGGTGGCAGTATCGAGGCCTAGTGTGTGACCATGTTTCCCATCCTGGCTCATGGAAGTTCCCTCGATCACTCACCATGTAGAACAGGGAGTTATAGAGTTGTGGCTCATGGCCATGAGCCACCTTCAAGGACTCGATGGTTGTCACACAGCAGAGGAAAGTTTATCGTGAACAGCACGACGGGGAGAACCAAAGGGCATATAATGGCAGAAGACATCTCCACTCTAAAATGGCCTGGGCTGCCGGGCAAGGGAACAAGCCAAGGCTCCATTCTGCTCTTCAACACAAGCGTCCAAGAGGACACGAAATAACCCTGACAATGAGTTTGGAGGAGTCAGGCGTGGAACGGGAAGGGCCTGGACTATATGACTTTCGAGATTCCACGAGCTCCCAAGTGAGGTATTGGGAGCACGTTCATAGGGAGAACATCATGTATTTATTTTCCTTGACCTTTCCAGAACCTGACCTTCTAAAACATTTTACCTGTAGATGATTAAACACTCTCTCCCTGACTTGCACAAATTTTAATGAATGCCACATCTTCGAGAGTTATAAACTAAGAATCCCTCCCCCAGATGACTACAGATATAACTTTCCTCAGGAAGAAAAGAAGTAAATCTGCTTATTCCTAGCTGTGGTTTTTGTGAAGTTGAAAGAGATTTTTAAAAAATGGAGTGAGGGGAGTGTTGTGTTATTCCCTATATTTGAAATATTTTATCTTTTTCAAAGGATAAGTCAGGCAAGCCTTAAACTGACTTTCTATGGCTCAGATAGTCAAGAATCCACGTGCAGTGCAGGAGACCCTGGTTCGATCCCTGGGTTGGGAAGATGCTCTGGAGAAGGGAACAGGTACCCACTCCAGTATTCTTGCCTGGAGAACCAAATGGACAGAGGAGTCTGACGGGCTACAGTCGACAGGGTCACAAAAGAGTTGGACACGACCGAGCAAGTAACAGGAGGGAAAAAGAGGGCTCAGCAGTGAAGAATCCGCCTGCAATGCAGGAGACACAGGAGACCCAGGTTTGATCCCTGGGTCAGGAAGATCCCCTGGCGGAGGGCATGGCAACCACTCAAGCATTCTTGCCTGAAGAACCCCACGGAAGGAGGAGTCTGGTGGGCCACGGTCCACAGGGTTACAAAGGGTCATGACTGAAGCAACTGAGCACACACATGGGGGGAGACAAAATCTCTTGCCATATTTCCATTTGCCATTTTTCATCACTTGTCATTATTTCACTACCTTCAATTTATCACAGGAAAGGGAAATATGTTCAAGTATAAAATCTGAAGCTACGTGCCTATAAGGTTCAGGAAAGCGGTGAAGACGCGGATGCCGCTAGCCTTTTAGAAACTGGAACCCCACTGGGTTCTGTGGTGCAAATGGTTAGAACTCTGGGTTCTGAAAGAGCCTTTCTGCTTGAGCCACCTTTCCAATCTGAAATGCTTAAAACCACCCTTTAGAAATCAACAAGCAGGAAATTCTAACTGTCCTTGGATGGAGACGGAATTGGAATGACATGAAAAACAGCAGCGCCTCCTCTCACTTGGAACCATAATCCTGGAAGGGAAGTGCTGTCAGACAAGCAAGTTGGGGCTCGGGACGCGCACTGTCACAGTGACTCAAGCCCACCAGCAAATACCTGAATTTTCAGTCCAGAGATGCCTTCAAAACATACAGTGTGAGAAAGGCAGAGTGTCTGTTTCCTCTTCGGCTGCAGGAGGCCCATGTCTGCTTGGCTGTCCTACATCCGCATTTCCAGCTCAGCAAGCCTAAAACCAAGCCCCGCCACCCCACTCCAACTCCGGATCCTCTGTCCCCGTCATCAACACTTAGAATCGTTGCTCAACCTGCTTTCATTCCCCTTTACCAGTCATCAGTGGCTGGGTGTGAATACTGCCTGTATAATGCCATTTAACACAAAGAACACAACAGTTTCAGAATCTGCCGTTCTTCAGTGGCCTGAGTGAGCTTTTAAATATAAATCGGACCATGTTGTCAATCCCTTGTTTAAAACTCCACAGCCACTGTGGAATATGGAGGTTCTTCAGAAAGATAAAAATAGAATTACCATAGGATCTAGCCACTCCTGGGCATATATCCAGACAAACCTCTGATTCGAAAAGATATATGCCTTCCTGTTAACAGCAGCACTATTCACAATAGCTGAGACGTGGAGACAACCTAACCGTCCAACAACAGATGAACGGGTAAAGAAGATGTGGTGGGTGTATACAACGGAATCCTCCTCGGCCATAAGAAAAAGAGTGAAATAATGCCATTAGCATCAACACGAATACAAGCAGAGATCATACTAAGTGAAGTGAGTCAGAGAGAGAAACACAAACACCAAATGGCATCACTTACACGTGGCATATAAAATATGACACAAGTGAGCCTATCGCTGAAACAAAGAGCCTCGCAGACACAGAGAACAGGCTGTGGTTGCCAGCGGGGAGGGGTCGCGGAGAGATGGGGTGGAAGGCTGGGGTTGGCAGATGGAAGCACGACACACAGGATGGGTAGGTCCCCAGGTGGCTCGGGGGTAAAGGACCCGCCTGCCAATACAGGAGACTCGGCTTTGATCCCTGGGTCAGGAAGATCCCCTGAAGAAAGAAATGGCAACCCACCCCCGTCTTCTTGCCTGGGAAATCCCATGGACAGAGGAGCCTCGTAGGCCATCGTCCACGGGGTCACAAAAGAGTGGGACAGGGACACAATTTAGCAACTACACAGCAACAGCAACACAGAACAGACAGAAAACAAGGTCCTACTGTATAGCACAGGGAGCTAGATTCACTATCCTATGATAAACCACAGTGAAGAGTATTAAAAAAGAATACATACATGCGTGACTGAAGCACTCTGCTGCACAGCAGAAATTAACACATTGTAAATTGACCATTTTCCAGTTAAAATGTAAAAAGAATTAAACTCCCAGGTGCTCATCTTATGTAGAATAGACTCATAGCCCTCACGCGGCCCTGTGCACTCTCTCTCTGTTCCTGACCACCCACCATCCACAGGCTCTGCTCTCTCCCTTCTCACACATACAGGCCCTTCTGAATCTCACCTGCCAACATCCTGCTTCAGTCACACCACCTCGTTAATCTGTCTCCAGTCACCACAGCCCCTGGTTGAACCACCAGAGCCCTCTGATGAACATTTATCCTAGATATTTAGGGGCATCCCTGGTGGCTGAGATGGTAAAGAATCCGCCTGCAATGCAGGAGATCTGAGTTCGATCCCTGGGTTGGGACAATCCCCTGGAGAAGTGAATGGCAACCCACTCCAGTATTCTTGCCTGGACAATTATATGGACAGAGGAGCCTGGCAGGCTTCAGTCCATGGGGTTGTAGAGTTGGACATGACTGAGCGACTTAACACTTTCACTTTCCATTGAGTGAATATTTGAAAAATATCTGATTTCTTAAGTCACATAATAATCAATTTACCAAAACTAAGCAAGTTTCTTTATATTTGCAATTCAAAAGGGAAAAAAAATCACTATAATGAGAAAAATACACAATAAACAATTACACATTAAGCCAGAAAAATCATGTCTCTTTGGAGTCGTTTCCATAATTGAACATTATACTGCAATAAAATAATAGTACATAACACAAACAAATGCAAAATAATTGGAAGCCATTATGAAGCTTAAGGATCCATTTTCAATATACAATAAAACTAATGTTCTATTTTGAATCATAAAAGATTCTAATAGTTTTCGAGTTTTTTGCATAACAAAAAAAGCAGGGCAATCAAAAAGCACATAATGTAAAAGGAGAGAGAGACATATTGATAATCAAAGGTAGGTAAAGCTTCTTTAGGTATTTGCCTGTGGCCTGCCTAAGGTCTATGTGCTGGATCTAAAGCCGTCTGCAGAACTCACAGAGGACAGACTTGCTGCCAACCGGCAGAGGGGCGGGGAGGGATGGACGGGAGGTCTGAGATGAGCAGACGTGGGCTAGCGCATACAGGGTGGATAAACAACAAGGTCCTGCTGAACAGTACACGGAGCTATAGTCAGTGTCCTGTGATAAACCAGAAGGGAAAAGAACACGGAAAAGAACGTTTACACATGCATAACTGAGTCACGGTGCTGAACAGCAGAAAGCAACACAGTGCAAGTCAACTATACGTCAGTAAAATAATCTCCTAAAAAGCACAAAGCAGCCTAAAGCATTTATGAGTACAAGTCTACTTGTGTGTGCACTGAAAAACTAAGCGGGAAAACGCAGCTGATAGCCTGGGGGCCAGTTATGGGGAGCATCAGAGGATCTTTATTTTTCCACCTTCTACAGTATTTAAATTTTCAACAGAATACTGCCTTGGCTTTAAATCCAGAAGCATGGTACAAAGTCCGATAACTGTACAACCAGCCTCATACGTTCATTATGGGAAAAGTCAAAGCAAACAATGTTTTTAAAATTAGCCAAAGAAAACCGCTAAACAGTTAGTAGAAAAACTACATAGCCACGAATGCTAGAAAGAATGGCAGCGGAGCCACAACTGAGTCCAAAGCACGTGAGGTTGAGTGGGGAGAGAAGGCTTTTGTCACAGTACAACAAAACTCTATGATTGTCAAAGACAACTAGAAACACGCCCACACAGAGCGGAAATCAAATTGGGAGATCATGAAATAAGGATTTATAAAATAAGGACTTCTTCCACAAAGCAGGGGAGAAGAGTGAATTTTTTAAATCTGTGAAGAAAAATTCACAAAGTGAAAATCTAGTAGTCGAATCCCAAGTTTTCTGAGGAAACGCATCACTGCAAAGGAAGTTGGGAGGTGATGAAAAGGCAGTGAGACAGGGCTCCTCCGGCGGCTCAGATGGCAGAAAGAATCTGCGCAGTGCGGGAGACCAGGGTTCGGTCCCTGGGTGAGGAAGATCCCCTGGAGAAGGGGATGGCTACCCACTCCGGTATTCCTGCCGACTTCCATGGACAGAGGAGCTTGGTGGGGCTACAGTCCTTGAGGTAGCAAAGAGCTGGATATGACTTTGTGACTAACAGACACACACACCCACACCCACCCATCCCAAGAACACGCAGAAAGGGAATCTGGGTATGCACTCTGCCCCTTCACCTGAGCACACACATGGCTTAAATCTGAGACCCTGAGTCCATGAGAGGTGAAAGCTTTTTCTGCAAGAGAAAACTATCCCTCTGAGGACTGTGGGCCATGCCAAGTGATGATTCCCAAGTGGGACTTGGGCACTTGAACTAATAAAGACATGAAGAGATGCTTTAGAGCCTAAACGGCAGGCAGGGTCCTGGAGCCATAAGAATGGCTGTTTCCAACGTCATCCTCTTCAGCCCATCTACTGTCCCCATCACGGCATGCCTGAGAGTTGGCTTGCTATACCCGCCCTTGTTCACAGAAGCCAAGTTGGCTAACTGAATTTAAACGTTCCTGTTCCTTAAATGTCCTCCTAGTTGAGGTGCCAAGAAAGGCTTTCAATCCTAAAGCAGAAATGAAGATCATGCTGAAGCCCCAACCTTAAAGGCAGTCTAGGTAGAGAAGATAAAACAGCGGGGCATTAAGCTCACGTCCCCAAATCAGGGATGCGCTGGTGTGTAACCCTGGTGACTTCTGAGGCCACTGCACAGACCACCACGTTCAGCTCACCACGGACAAATGGCCACAAGTCATTTGCAATTTCTAATTACTGACATCGGTTATGTTTCTTTAGATACTGATTTACTTGGATCTATAAATTACTTTCTCCCAACAACCACACTGAGAACCACACTGATTCCAGTTAGAATTTGGTGTTTTCAAAGCACTGGGCCTAGAATTCACATATCCTCTGAGGGTCGGGGGAAAAAAGTCTGTCTCCTGGGGCCTTTCAAAAAGTGAGAATGATTTGAAAATGCTTTGCGAGCACTAAGGGCTCAAGGTATATTCATTTCTTCTCTTACAAAACAACCAACCAAACAACCATCTCTTCCTGATCTCTTGAGGTGTCACCCACTTTCTTTGCTTCAATTCCTGAACACTACAAATGACTACTGCTCCCAGTAAAAGTAGCCAAAGTCAATGGGTCACGAGGGCTCCCAGTTACAACTGTGGACCTGGCACAAAGGTGTACTTGAGATATGATTTTCCAAATGGTTAGTGTTGGGGGGTTGGGATGAGGGGACCAGATATAAACAAAATACAGCCCATCAACTGGAAAAGAAAGCATGTCTTGACAAGAGGCAGTGACACCTTAATCCTCTGGAATGCAACACGAATTCCACCATCGTAACTGGGGGGTGTTTTTCCTTCAAAACCCCAGATCAATTCACGGCAAATGCTTAAGTCTTTTTTAAGGCACAAAGAAGCACAGCCTTCTGTCTGCCCTAACAAAGACATGTAACCACAGAGCACAGAGTCTGAAGAAGATGCGTGTTGGTGAGTTTGTGTAGTACCAGATTTCATTAAGAACGATAACAAAACCACAGGAAGCCCATTACGAATAGTAACTGGATTGGCAAAACCGATAAGCAGATGGAAAAGTGGAAATATATACGTTCAGTCTAGATTTCTCACTAAATAAAGAGGACTTATATATCCCTTATGTCATAATTTTGAGGGGAATATACTATAGAATGGGCTTCCTGGGTGGCCAATGCAGGAGCCACAAGGGATGTGGGTTTGATCCCTGGGTCGGGAAGATCCCCTGGCGGGGGGACACGGCAACCCACTCCAGTGTTCTTGCCTGGGGAATCCTGTGGACAGAGGACCTTGGCAGGCTACAGTCCATAGCGTTGCAAAGAGTCGGAAATGACTGAGCAAGCGACTTAGCACATATTCTCTAATAGCACCAACATTAACTGGATTCAAGTTCTGGCTTTGTGACAACTTAGTCAAGTGACATTGAATAAATGGCTTCACCTCTCAGAGCCTTGGCTTTCTCATCTGAATCCAAGGGAAGGCCGAGCCTTCTCATTTCCAGGGTTCCCTCTAGTTTCAAGGATCTGTGATTATACCTTAGTCTGTTTTCAATAAAGGGATCAACAGATCACCCGCATGTAAATAGGAGGTTAAATTTTATTTTTAAAACCCAACACTGGAAATGGGCACCTTTCAAGTTTTCGCTCTTTGCCCAGCCTGAAGAAACTACTTCTTAAGTAGACACTAACTGAAAAGTAAGAACCATTCAAACTCCAACTTTCAGATGTTAGAGAAATCTGCTAAATGTAACCAGGGACTAGACTTATAAACTACTCTTCTGGCTGGAGCGATCTTTGGAAATTGGCTGGATCAGACAAGTCTGTCTCTTTAACATTTGTGGTCATTCCTCCTGGTAAAAACAAGTTAGTCTTTAAGACTATGAGCTTCCTGAGAATGAGCAGGTATTACAACTTCTGCATCTTTATATTAACAGTGCCTGGAATACTTTAAGAACCAAACAGTGCTTTACTGATTGAGTAAACGACAGAATGAAGAAACAGGGACTTCTGTGTGGCTTGCTTTTGTGAATTTGTGCCAATGTGAACATTGTATTCACTTATGTGCAATGTCGGCAGCAAGAATCCCTCGGGGAATGCAGAAAACTACCCAGCTGAACTGAGTCCACAGGGCTGCACTGACCCAGCAACTTCAAACCCCCGCCAGTGACCCTGCTCACCACACGCTGAGGCACACCCACCACACCTGGTGCCACGATTCTCTCTCCGGGTTCAGAGAACCCTCCCGCCAGCACGTCAAGATGACTCAGGATGCTACAAATCTTTCCAGTGTCCCCAGACCGCCCATTTCAAGGTAAATGACACATTTACTGGTACAGTTCTATATTTCTTAGCCATTTAATGTGTGTAAAACTAAGTTATTATTCTTATAAGGTTACTATCTTTATTAAAAAAAAAAAAATCTGTCAGTGATGAAAGGTGTGTATTTCTAACCCATTTTCGCCCCAAGTCCCGTAGTTTTAATTGCTCTATTGTGTACAGCACAGTGATTTCCCAGGAATACATCTAATGTTACAGCTGAATTAACTGTACAGTTACATGAATTTGTGACAGAAAGAACCTCATGTTACAAAGCATGTCAAACGATCCTGTTGGAAAGGGGATAGTTTTTGGTGGGCTGCATGCAAAGAGGGCTTTCAGGCACTGCCCTCTAATTAATTATCAAGTAACATATTTATTAACATGCAAAAGTTGAGAGAGCAAATATTTTTGACTCATTCATCAACAAAAACGTGTTAATCACTTACCAAGAGCTGAGTGTAGGAGAGAGAGGAGAGAAACGATAAGGATGACTATTGTGGTGGAACTCATAACTAAATGAGGAAAGACATAAATAGCTATCGTGCAGCATAGAGAAAGCTCTGATAAAGGCATCAGAGTCCTCTGAAATCGCAAAGGAAGGAAGGACTAACTCTTAATGACAGAAACATGAATCCCCAAAGCTTTACACGCTGAAATGAGGGGTTAAAAGAAAAAAAGAAGAAGAAAAAGGAACTACAATAGCACCAATTGTTAAGTGTGTACCCAAAACCTTTAGGACTACTAAGCCTCCCCTTTCTTTTCTTAGCACTCACTCTGCAGGAAGCTCCAAGTCTGTCAAAAGCAATCCTCGTGCAAGTTTGGGCTGTCTCAACACAACTTCCGCCTGAGAGAGTGCAGATGGTGCACGTGCGTGCTTGCTCAGTCACTCAGGGTGTGTCTGACTGTTTGCGACCCCATGGACTGTAGCCCGCCAGGCTTCTCTGTCCATGGAATCTTCTAGCTAAGAATACTGGAGTGCGTTGCCATTTCCTACTCCAGAGGAATCCTCCCGACCCAGGGATCTCTTGCACCTCCTGCATCGGCAGGCAGGTTCTTTCCCACTGGCCACGTGGGAAGCCAGTACAGATGGGAGCGCTGATGGAACCAGGGCAGGAGAAGCCGCCTCTGTCAACCGTCCTCCGAAGGGGCTGCGCAGAAGCTGGAGCAAGTTCAGAGAGGGATGAACAGAATCAGAGCCATGTTTCCTTGGGGGCGGCTGTGGGAAGGGAAGGGGTGGGGAGGGCGGGAACGCTGTTGTTTTCCAGGATCTGAAGGGCTGTCTTTTGGAAGGAGAAGTAGACTCATGCTACCTGGCCCCAAGAGGGAACAGCTACACAGGGAAGAGGCTTTAGCCCAACATAAAGGAGACTTTTGTAACAATTACAGCTGCCCAAAGCTAGAACCTGGAGGAGGAAATGACAACCAACTCCAGTATTCTTGCCAGGAAAATCCCACGGGCAGAGAAGCCTAACGGGCTATAGTCCATGGGGTCGCAAAGAGTCGATGACTGATCACATAAAAAAATCTACAACAGCGCTTCCACAAAGGTGTCTCAGGGTGGGCTTGGCCTCGAGCTGCGTGACCGTCTGGCAAGGGAGCTACAGGCAGGAGATTCACACATCAGACAAATGGCTGGGTCTAGGTCACCTTTCCCATCTCCCTCCACCAAAAGGCTCTACAATTCAAGTTATTCAGATTGAGCTTTATGACTCTGGGCAAGTTACAATTCTTCCCCATTTCATAACTGGAGAGCCAGACACGTCACTGAAGTCATGCTGTCTGACCCTTTGGGAAAAAAAAGATAAAGATCTACGGAACAGGAAAAACAAAAAGCATCAGACAGAGTCAATCCTAAAGAAAATCAACCCTGAGTATTCACTGGAAGGACTGGTGCTCTGATGCTTTTGCCACCTAATGCGAAAAGCTGACTCCTTGGGAAAGACTTTGACGCTGGGAAAGATTGAGGGCGGGAGGAGAAGGGGACGACAGAGGATGAGATGGCTGGATGGCATCACCAAATCAATGGACATGAGTTTGAGCAAACTCCAGGAGACGGTGAAGGACAGGAAGCCTGGTGTGCTGCAGTCGGACAGGACTGAACAAGAGGTTAGGAAGAATACTCACAGGTAACCAGGCCACGATCTTGCCCCAGAATCATCCTCAGCTGGTCTGGCAGAGACTGAGGCTCTCCTTTAGAGACTGAGCTCCCCCAAATGGAAAATTCATTTTGACTCAAAGGTGAGCAGCTAGTAAAAGCAGATTAGGTAAGATCTGTCTCTAGCTCAGACTCTCTGGGGGGAACACGAAGCCCCTTCCTTCTGAGAGATGTTTCCACGCCTAGGGCATGCGGAAGACAGAAAAAGACACACGAAGCATCTCTTGTTCCAGCAGCACCAGAGGACGTGGGATCATCTTTCCAGGGGACACACTGCTTGGAAAATTCCTTTAAAACTGGATGTCCAACGCAGATCAGGAAAGACCCCCGGAGTGACAGAAAGCAGATTCAAACTTTTCCAGTGGGTGCAGCCTTCACAAAGAAGTGACTTGGAATGCTCCACATGCCAGACAAAAGGTAGAAAAGATATTTTCCACCAGATGAATGCAGCCCAGCTTCAACCACTGGCCTCGGCAGAGGGATTCATGCTGATTCTTTATGTACTGGCCACCTGCCTCGCAGGTAGCAAGTCACTTTCAAAAGACTCAATCTATCAGCTGCTTGGCCCACCACACAACTTTACACACACAGGTAGGTCACACAGCCAAGAAGAAAAACATACTTCGCTACCTAAGAGCTTCTATGAAGCCCGTTCAACCTCTCCAGTAGCAACACCTGTCTCCTTGACCAACCAGAGAAGACAGCTTTGGAGTTACAGGTTTTAGTGGCAAGAAGAAAAGCAGTGAGGAGGGTCCTTGGTTACCGGCTCACCCTGTCTCCCCATGGTTTAAGGACAGCCCTGGCACCACAAGACAACTGCACGCTGACAACTTGGTGTCTCTAACTTTCCCCTGGGGCTGGCCTCCTGGGAAGACTTCGCTTCCTAGCCCTTAGGAAAGTTATCAGGCAAGCCCATAAAGCCTCAGTTTCCCGACTGCACCCAGGAGTCCAAGGACCACTCAACCACGCCTCTCGTCTCTGTTTTCAGTTTCTGAACTTTTGTCATCTCATCAGAAGTTGCTTTAAGAATGTTTCAGTAGACGTCTTCAATAGTGGACTCTGTTAATTCCTACAGCCTAGATTTTAAAATCTAATTAATTCATATATTAAAATGCTTCTCTTCATTGCTTATTGGCTGCAGTGTAATAATCTGTCTACATGATAATATTTTACTGCTAATCACAACGTCGATGAAATGGGCAATGACCTTTCCCCCTCTTCAAGGTTAACTATGGAGCCTGAGGCCTCTGAAGCAGATGTAAGCTCTCTCATACTGGCTGCTCCTTCTCTCTGGATTTTAGGTCATTTTAACACCCTTTGGACTCCCTGATAATAAAGAAGTTATATCCTGGCAGAGCAGCAGAGAAAAATGCCAGTCAGCCTGATCCGGCAACTATCTCTTGCTTCAAAATCACATGCAAATGAGAACCAGATACGAGAGGTCAGGATATTTCTATCTCACACCACAAATAACAGAGCAAACTGAGCTTCAAAAACAAATTCCGTCTGACCTGAAACAGGAAGCTCTGATTCCACTGTAATTCTAGGGATCATGCATAACTTACTCTGTAGATGTTACCAGAACATGCAACATGGGAGAAGGTAAAACTTCTGGCTCATGGGGAGCCTGCAATGGGCGGCAAGATCCCCTCCTCTCTGCTAATGCAGCTGTCGAGAGGGGGCTCGTGAATGCCTGTGATTTACGAGGAGGATGTAGGGGTGAGGAGGTCAGGCGCTAGGGAAGAGAAGGGCGTATTTATGACTCTCTTGTACAATCAATCTAGGTTATGTCTAGATCTTCCTAGCAGTCAGAGAGGCACTTTGTGGAAACAATCTCCGCCCAAGTATATGGAACAGGAAATACAACTCTGATAAGCTGGCTTCAGGAATGGACAGCTAGGCATTTCTCGCTCCCATCACAGCCCAGCCCTTCCTAACCCTGTGTTCTCGGCACCATGGACAAAGTCTTTCTACTAATGATTCCATCAATCAGCATAAATCCCTCCCTAAATCAATGCTATTTGGGTGGATTAACAACTATACATAAAAAGCACTGACCTGACATTTTGGGGAAAAAACAGGGATGAACCGCACTTAAAATATATATATAAGTACATTTTGCTTTAAACAAACATTCCAACCACACCACTGATTTCAGAAGACTGAAAACAAATATACCTGTTCCCAAATGGCTAAACTATCAGCAATAAAGCATGCCTGCTCTTTCATCTTTCCCTTAAATTCCTATTTTCTGTTATTTGGATCCATAGTTAACTTTTATTCTAACATCTGTTCTGCATAATGACCATTCCTAAATGAATCACACACACACACACAATCTATAGATTTTTATTAGTTTTTTTTTCCCCAGTAACACATACCTATCTACTTCATTTGAAATTTATTCTGGTGTGAGCTGAAACGGAGATGGCAATGGCAACACACTCCAGTACTCTCGCTTGGAAAATCCCATGGACAGAGGAGCCTGGTAGGCTGCAGTCCATGGGGTCGCTAAGAGTCGGACATGACTGAGCGACTTCACTTTCACTTTTCACTTTTCTCCCATGCATTGGAGAAGGAAATGGCAACCCACTCCAGTGTTCTTGCCTGGAGAATCCCAGGGATGGCAGAGCCTGGTGGGCTGCCATCTATGGGGTCACATAGAGTTGGACATGACTGAAGTGACTTAGCAGCAGCAGCAGCAGTGAGCTGAAAATCTAACCATCTGTTGAATAATCTTTCCGCCCATCCCCTTTGATTTTATAAGGGCTCTTTTATCCTATACAAAATTTTTCTGTGAAAACACAATTTCATTTTGGATAATCTGATTGTAACTTAAGTTTTTCACAATATCATCATATTCTAATTATTATAGGTACACATACACAAACAAAACAAAACAAAACAGAAGTGGTCATGAAGTGGTCATCCTTCTTCATAGATTTTTCAAATCCAAACTTAACTTGCCCCTCCCCACTGTCAATCAAATTAAGAATTTTGATAACTGATCTAAACCTCCAAATTAACTTGGATAAACTAACGTTTAGCCTCCTAATTCTAGAACTTCCCTTTTCTTAAGTCTCCTGTCTCTCAAAGGTTTGTAGCTCTCTCCATCTGGGTCACACAAGGCATCCTCAGGTTCATGAATGTGGCCCACCTGTTCTGTTACTGTTTAGCCACTCAGCTGTGTCTGACTCTTTGTGACCCCTTAGACTGTAGCCCTCCAGGCTCCTCTGTCTGTGGGATTTCCTAGGCAAGAATACTGAAGTGGGATTTGTCTGGCTAGCTCTATTTCTTTTCCCTTCTCTGCACGCATTCTGATGATCTGTTATTTTCCCGCTCCCCAGATGCTCTGTTTTTCAATTGGGGAGATTTCAGGAAGACACAAAACCACCACAGAGAAGCCAATGTGTGCTTTAGTTGGAGGGAAAATGACTTTTAACACACAGACACATCCCCCAACATAGGACACGATGAAGACAGGTCAATGCATCTGGCGTTAACTTGATTCACAAGTAAACTCTCCACTAGAGTCCAGAGTCAAAGACCTACAGAACACTCCCCAACACCAGCAAGACAACCCCCCTGCACCCCGAAGGTCAGGGCTGGGAACCCAGCCTTGGCCCCAAAGCACATCTCTTGCTGACCTTTATCACCCATTCTGCTCCCAAACAGGAAGGACAGAGGGGAAGTCCTGAACAAACCAACTGAATTTGCCATGCCCCATAGTCTTTCCAGAGCCAATTTCATTCTGTTTGTTTCTGGATTTTAGAAAGATCTAAGTAAGGCGGAGGAAAAAAATAAAAGTGAAGCAAGTACATCTCCCAGGCCGCTGCCTCCAGTGATAATCTATTTCAGCGCTCCTTGGGCAAGGCTTTATTCTTAGAGAAGAGGCCACTTACCCTTGAATAAGCTGTACTTTTCCACCTGAGGGATTGGAGACTTATTTCTTCCTCCTCCAGATTTACTTATTATCTTGACCTTAAGTTGAAAGCTTATAATTATCTCTTACTACCTTAAAATACCAAATACTTCCCTAACCTTCTACAGGGCCTCACTGAAGGTAAGTTTAGATGATTATGCAACATTAAAGCAGCTCAACAGCCTCTTTAATAAGTCATTGCCTCCATTTTGAAAAGAGGCAGAGATAATGATAAACAGAGTTTAAGAATCTTGGAAAGGCAATAAAATGACTCAAGGAGATATTATACCACAGCTGAAAAATTAACTTGGGGACTTCTTGCAGTTATTCTATGGCTTTACTTTCTATTCCTGGAAACTCTAATGCACTGAGTGGTCCAAAAAGGAAAATATTATTTCCAGTGAGCAGAAAAGATGGCAAATTACCATACTGCCATATTCACTTCACCTTGCCAAAGCTTACCTCCTAACTCCCACCCAACGCCAAAATACACATAATACTGCTCCCCCAAGCCCATCCAACCTCATTCTGGTAGTTTTCTCTTACATTAAAAAGCAGGGGTGGTGGGGGAGACTTCCCTAGTGGTCCAGTGGTTAAGAATCTGCCTTGCAATGCAGGGGGCATGAGTTCGATCCCTGGCTGAGGAACTTGGATCCCACGTGCCATAGAGCAACTAAGCACATGTGCCACAGGCAGAGAACTCGTGCGCGGCAATGAGAGACCCTGCAAGATGCAACGAAGCTCCCTCAGGTCGCAACTGAGGCCCGACTCAGTCAAAAAGCGTGGGGGTGCAGAGCGGGTGTTTGGGCATTTATATTTCCCCGTTGGGACTTCCCAAGGTTGTGACAGGTCTGAGTGAGCGAGCATTATGGGGAGCCTGGCATACACATTGGGCTTTCAAGTGACACGAGAGGAATCGAGGTCTTTGCTGTCAGCTGGACGCTAGGTTCTCCAAGCTCAGAGGATTCTGAGCAATAAAAGGTGTCTGAGCCAAAAGAGACTGTGGGCTCTTTTGCACCCAAAATACGTTTAATGTCTATAATAACAAACTGCACCCCAAACTGCCTGGATAAACGTGATAAAGCTGACCCAGGAAAATGTTAACAAGGGCAGAATCTGGGATGTGCATGTCAGTCAGGCGGAGGGTGGAGAGGAATGTGGCGGTGGTTCAGTTGCTCAGTCGTGTCCGACTCTTTGCAGCTCCAGGGACTGTAGCCTGCCACTCCACTGTCCATGGGATTTCCCAGGCAAGAATACTGGAGTGGGTTGCCATTTCCTTCTCCAGGGGACCCTCCTGACCCAGGGATTGAACCCACATCTCCTGCATGGCAGGCAGATTCTTTGCCACTGAGCCACCTGGGAAGGCCCTGGAGAGGAATACAGGTGTTCACTATATTATGCTCTCAACTTTTCTGTAGGTTTGAAAACTTTCATATAGGATTACTTGGTGGGGGGCGGGGGGGCGGCGGCGGGGAGATCAACTCGACAGTTGGCATCTTCCATCTTGTACAGCCCTTGTCCTGCTGTAAGTCAGGTTTTCTCAGTTCTGTAGAGTGTTCTATTTATGCAACAGAAACACTCCCTGACTTGGAATGATGTAAACCGTGATTATTAAAAACCATGAGCTCTAAGTCTCCAAGAGTCCTGGGGAACATCCCATCTGATTCCCTTAAGCTGACAGAGACTTCCCCAAAGCCCCTCCCCTGCAGAATTAAATGATCAGGAGGCTAATCTTTTTATATACTTCTCTGCTGTCTCAGATCATTAAGAATCTAGGGCGTAAATGTTTATTATTCTTGAATGGTGCATAAACCAATTTCGACCAAACCCGCAATACTGAGTTCTAATTAACAAAGCGATTAGGATGTGCAGCCCCGTGGAAATGCCGAAAGATGGGAAGTCGGAGGAGCCAGGTGTGCGGCCTGCCTCCTGCAGCAGCGTCCTCAGGGACAGAAGGCGGCAGATCGCACGTGCCATGCTTACCTCAGTGTTTGTTATGGGGACAGATAACTATACCTATGTTGAATAATAACATAAAGCAACAAGAAAGCACTCTGAAAACTATACTGCGTAACACAC
The DNA here is from genome assembly GCA_006410935.1 of Redunca redunca. NCBI lineage: Eukaryota > Metazoa > Chordata > Mammalia > Artiodactyla > Bovidae > Redunca > Redunca redunca. The sequence goes on from SJYQ01096369.1 coordinate 605,917, forward strand.
TTTGGGTATGATTACTAATTTACTTTGAAAGCGTTTTGCACCTGTTTTTGAACATAGTGCTTGCTTTTCCTGTAACATCCTAAAACAGAATTGCCGGGATTCAGAGAGCTCCTTATCTGGAGATGTACAATAGGACACCGGGGGAATGGAAGGCCTGCCTGGGCCGCCTTGTGACACTAGGTGGGTGTGGGTTAAAGGCGAGGCAGGCAGGAATAGCCCAAGGTCACTGGATAAAAAGAACTGAAGCGGATCCCTGGTCCCTGCTGTTTGTGTCCAGAGAGCAGACATTTTGGAAGGAAATGCCCACAATGGAAGGATGGGGTCTGGATAAAGAGCAGTGCTGGGTGACTTTCCTGGTGGTCCTGTGGCTAAGACTCTGTACTCCCCGTGCAGGGGGCCCAGGTTTGATCCCTGGTCAGGGAACTAGAACCCAGATTCAGCAAGTAAAAAATCCTGTGTACTGCAACTAAGACTCAGTGCAGCCAAATAAGTTTTTTTTTTTTTTTTTTTTAAAGAGCACTACTGGGAAGAGACAGACATGGTTATAAAGTGAAGTGAGAGTAGCTCAGTTGTGTCTGACTCTTTGCGACCCCTTGGACTATATACAGTCCATGGGATTCTCCAGGCCAGAATACTGGAGTGGGCAGCCTTTCCCTTCTCCAGGGGATCTTCCTAAACCCACATTGCAGGTGGATTCCTTACCTGCTGAGCCACCAGGGAAACCAGGAAGGCTTGGTTATAAGTCCATAATATCTAGAGGTCAATCCAAAGTCTGTCTGTCAGACTCAAAGGGCAGTGTGGTCACCCAGCTTCCTCCTTCCCTCTTTTTTGGGCAAGTGCCCAAGAAATGGAAGCCCCATTAAATGTGAGGAGTCCTGGGGCCGGCACATGAGCTCAGCTACGATTTCTGAAGCACAAAGTGTGGGAGCCGAAAGGACTAGTACAGGCATGTGTTTAGGAAACACAGTTAGAGACCTTCACCATCTTCCTCAGATGCAACACCTGATCTTAGACTAGCCCCTATGCTGGAGGGGCAAAAAAGTGCCATGAGCGACACTGTGAAATGACGAAATTAAATTACAGAGAACTGATGGCACAAAAGTGTCACGTCAATGTTAAATTTAGTGAAGATGGTAATTATACTATGGTGACCTAAGAGAACATCCCTATTCTTAGGAAAGGCTCAGTGAATTATGTAGCATTAAAGGACCATAATTTATGCAGCTTACTGTGAACTGGCTCAGAATGCAACTGTTTGTGTGTATACATGCATGTCTGTGTGTATACACACATACATACTTAGAAACAGAAATGACAAATGGAGCAAAAATTAAAGGATGGATCTGGATAAAGGGGATATAGGTATTGTGCTATTATTCTTACAATCTTTCTGTTTGACATTTCCAAATAAAAAGCTAAAAAAAATAAAAGAAAAATAAAAAAGAGGAGGAGGAGGAGAAAGAGAAATTAGTAGAATACCTTCCTAATAGACATGGAACAAATAATCACTACAAGGTGGGATAAATCGAGTAACCAGTCTTCAGTCAATTTTGCTTAAAACGAACAAAAAAAGTACTTTGAAATATATTATCAAGACAGTGAAGAAGACAATCCACAGAATGGGAGAAAATATTTGCAAATCAGATGTATGATAAAGGGTTAGGATCCAGAATATATAAAGAACTATAACACCTCAATAATAAAAAGACAACCCAGTTTAAAAAAAAAACGGGCAAAGGATGTGATAGACTTTTCTCCAAAGAAGATATACAAATGGCCAATAAGCACATGAAAAGATGCTCAAAACCATTAGCTGTCAGGGAAATGCTGGCCAAAACCACAATGAGATACCACGCACACACACACACAGGATGGCTTTAATCAGAAATAAGAGACAATAGCAAGGGCTGACAAGAATGTGGAGAAATTGCAACCCTAATACACTGTTGGTGGGGTTGCAAAATGCCACAGTCACTTGAGTAAACAGGCTGGCAGTTCCAGAGTTACCATTTGGCCCAGCAATCTTATTCCTAGGATTCTATGTAAGAGAAATGAAAACGTATGGCCACACACAGACTTGTGCGTGAATATTCACAGCGGTGCTGTTCATAATAGCTGAAGAACAGAAACAACTCAAATGTTCATCAGCTGATGAATCAAAACGTGGAAAATCTAAACAATGGGATATTCAGTTCAGTTCAGTCGATCAGTCGTGTCCAACTCTTTGTGACCCCATGAATTGCAGCACGCCAGGCCTCCCTGTCCATCACCAACTCCCGGAGTTCAATCAAACTCATATCCATCGAGTTGGTGATGCCATCCAGCCATCTCATCCTCTGTCATCCCTTTCTCCTCCTGCCCCCAATCTCTCCCAGCAACAGAGTCTTTTCCAATGAGTCAACTCTTTGCATAAGGTGGCCAAAGTATTGTAGTTTCAGCTTCAGCATCTCTCCTTCAGTGAACACCCAGGACTGATCTCCTTTAGGATGGACTGGTTGGATCTCCTTGCAGTCCAAGGAGAGTCCAAGACTCTCAAGAGTCTTCTCCAACACCACAGTTCAAAGGCATCAATTCTTCGGCGCTCAGCATTCTTCACAGTCCAACTCTCACATCCATACATGACCACTGGGAAAACCATAGCCTTGACTAGACGGACCTTTGTTGGCAAAGTAATATCTCTGTTTTTTAATATGTTATCTAGGTTGGTCGTAACTTTCCTTCCAAGGAGTAAGCGTCTTTTAATTTCATGGCTGCAATCACCAACTGTAGTGATTTTGGAGCCCCCCAAAATAAAGTCTGACACTGTCTCCACTGTTTCCCCATCTATTTCCCATGAAGTGATGGGACCGGATGCCATGATCTTAGTTTTCTGAATGTTGAGCTTTGAGCCAACTTTTTCACTCTCCTCTTTCACTTTCATCAAGAGGCTCTTTAGTTCCTCTTCACTTTCTGCCATAAGGGTGGTATCATCTGCATATCTGAGGTCATTGATATTTCTCCCAGCAATCCTGATTAATTGGCAGTAAAAAAAAAAAAGAAGAAGAAGAAGAAATAGTGGTACGTGCTACAATAGGAATGAGCCCTGAAAACACTATGCTAAGTGAAAAAAGCCACTCATAAAAGACCACACACTATATGTCGTTGTTGCTCAGTCTTGTCCAACTCTTCGTGTCGCCATGGACTGCAGCCCACCAGGCTTCCCTGTCCTTCACCATCTCCCTGAGTTTGCTCAAACTCATGTCCTTTGAGTACATACTATATGATTCCACTAATATAAAGTCCAGAAGAAATAAATCTAGAGGGACCAACAGTAGATTCGTAGTTGCCTAGGACTGAGGGGTATGGGAGATTCACAGGGTATTAATAGCTAAGGTTTGTCGGGTTTCATTTTCTAGTGAAAATGTTTTAATATTGATTGTGATGAGAACTGCATAACTTTGTGTTTGTACTAAAAGCTACTGAATTGTGCACATTAAGAGTGAATTTTATGGTATGCAAATTCTATCACAAGAAAAAACTTGGTGGTCCTGTTACTAGTTATTGTTTAATAATGGGCAAATAGACTCATATGCTCTATAATAAGAGGGGAGTAAAAGTTCATGGCAGTGGTCTTAAGACTGTTCATCCAATCACAACAGCTTTTCAACTTCTTGTCTTAACTTCAGAAGGAAGAGGGCATCTGAGGTCTGGCTTCTATACATTCCTGAAGTCTTCATAGTCTCAGAAGGAGAATAAGTAATTTCCCCAGCTTCAGTATCCATAGCATGGAATGAGTCATTTGACAACTCAGTAACTACTGCCTGCCTGCCACGTTTCAGGGTCTGAAACTGTGGGTTCACTAAGAGTAAGACTGGAGCCCTGCCCTGAAGGATCTCACAGATTCGGGGTACGACTGGTTAAAACAAAAACTAGGGTTGAATGCTAAGTTCTCTAATAGAGCCTGGAAGCCCCCAGGGGATTTTGGGCAGGCAACAGGAACTGAGCACCATGGAACTTTCCAAGAAGTAAGGAAAGAAGAAGGTCTACCGCGAGGAGAAATGGGGGTGGTAGTAGTGCCTTTAGGTTCTGGGCTCTTGACCAGGAAGGCTCCAGGGAGCGGAGAGGTGGAGGGTGAGAGCAGGAAGGTGCTAGGGAACATTAGGGCTTTCCAGGTGGTGCTAGTGGTAAAGAATCTGCCTGCCAGAGCAGGAGATGTAAGAGACATGGGTTCGATCCCTGGAGGAGGAAATGGCAACCCACTCCAGCATTCTTGCCTGGAGAATCCCATGGACTGTAGCCTAGTAAGCTATAGTTCATGGGGTTGCAAAGAGGCACGCCTCATCACCACACACGCACGTCCCCATCTAGATTCTGCCATTGGTAACATTTTCCTAGATCACCTTTATCACGTTTACCCAGGCAATTCTGGATGCTCTTTGTTACTCTAGTTATTAAGCATATTCTGTATCTTGGGATGGAAAAGAGCGCGGGTTTAGGCACACTCTTTTAACAGATTGGTTATCAGAATATGGTCTGTAAGAAAATTAAAATATATGGTTTAGTCGCCAAGTCGTATCTGACTCTTGCGAGCCTATGGACTGCCGCCTGCCAGGCTCCTCTATGGATTTCCCAGGCAAGAATACTGAAGTGAGTTTCCATTTCCATTTGGATGGAAACTTCACTACAGACACGCCTGAAGTGACTTAGCACACAAGCCCACACTGACCATCAGGGACACCCACAGCCAGCTCCAGAGCATCCCCACCCCATCCGGGAGGCCGGTCACAGCTCTGGAGGGCAGGCGGAGGCAGCAAGCAGAAGAGGCGGTCCTGTTTTCACCCTGTTTTGTAAATCCCTGTTCTCCAGGGCTGGCCAGGCCCTCAGCTCACAAAGAACACAAGTGGCTCCTCCCAGCCACTAAGCCTGCTCTGAGGTTACGCTTGGGTTTCCCTTTCATGCCTCTTGGGAGAAAGGGCAGCTCAAGGAATAACTGGGGGAGAGATGTCTTCAACTGGGGAGCACTGTAGAGCAAACAGTCTGCGGAAGAGCAAAGCTAATAAATCAGTTAAGAATGTGAAATGTCTTGGCACTTATGTAGGCCACACACATAGACACATAAAGATGTGGGCTTCTCTGCTCTGGAATATTACCGACTGGGAAAACATCAGAGGCACGACTTGCTGAGAGTTGCTTCTAGATGGGCTTTGAAATCGACTGGGTTCAGCCTGGATGAACCAAGCTAATCTTCTAAGATCCTCAGAACAGTCTTTCCATTTAATTTTTCAACAAAATGCTGCACTCCAAACCTCTCAATAATCCTTCACTTTAAAATAAGGAATGAATTTAGGATTCTCTTCTAACTTTGGCATAAAGGACTTAAAATCAACTGCTTTTGAAAATCTGACATAGTAATTAAGATTCAAACATCTGCACGAAGAAAAATTTTGATTTGTTTCTGTATGTAAGCTAACCCTCAAATTCTGTGGGTCATTTTGGACACGTGCTATTTGTGAGATGATTTAAGAAAGTCAATGGGGAAAAGAAAGTGTTTTCAAAACGTGAGGAGCAAGTCTTTAAAAACTCAGTGTATGTGGCGCTTCCCAGGTGGCTCATTGGTAAAGAACCCACTTGCCAATGCAGGAGATGTGGGTTCAGAACCTAGGTCGGGAAGATACCCTGGAGAAGGAAATGGGAACCCACTTCAGTATTCTTGCTTGGGAAACCCATAGAGGAGCCTGGCAGGCTGCAGTCCTCAGGGTCGCAAAAGAGTCAGATACAACTTGGCGACTAAACAACCATATATTTTAATTTTCTTACAGACCATATTCCAATAACCAATCTGTTAAAAGAGTGTGCCTAAAAAGGAATATTCATATAAAATTTCTGTCATCTACTTCTGAATCTGTTCAGATGAAAATCATTATACACAATTGATCTCCCCTTAACATGAACTGAATCTCAAAGATTCAATCAAGAGCAAATGAGGAGAGGCCAGAACCTACCTGTTTTCATTCTCCAGTCAATCCCTGCCACCCTCTCCACCAAGCTGTCTTCAAGAAAACTTATCCTGTGACCTTAAGGACACATTTTCCACAGGGAAAGTAAACAAGTGGACAAATAAAATCATTCATATGTTTTCCTTTATTTGCCTCAGTGTATAGTTTCGATAATTTAAGATTTTTGTTTTTAATGACTAGCCTCTTTTCCTTGGAAGAAATGAGTGACTGCTTTCAAGGTTTGCCTTTTTCTTAGGTTACAGTTTTCAAAAGGACAGATTCACTGTCGTTCCGATCGTGTTCACTAGTGATGGAATCACTCCAATACTCTTTTATTCACCACTACAAAGCCGTGGGCTGCGCCTTGCTTCAATTTCATGCTGGTCTCTGACAAGTCAGCCTTCTGAAGCAAGCATATCCCTGGCACAGGATGTTAGCTTGTCAGGTCAGGTCTGCTATTTAATGCTAACTTGTCTTATAAAACCAATGCATGTATCTTAAGACAAATAGGGTGATTTAAAAAAGTACTTTTGTCTTGAGACACAAATAGGTAATCTCTGAAACTTAAGTCATACAGACCTCCTGTGATAAGCAGGCTTTGGGGGCTGTAACACCCATGGCTGCGGGTCCTTTTGCTTGTTGGACAGAACTTGAATACACACTTGGGTACAATTACTGTTGCCTTGACTATCAAGGGGTGCGTGCCTGCATGTTAGCCTGGAGGGAATTGTCTGATCTAGTTGGAATTGGAAAACTACATCTGTATTCCCAGAAGGCAGGGTGGAAATAACCTTTCTCCCCATAGACGTTGTGCAGGTCAGAGAGAGTCACCCGGGCAACCATGTCAATAGCCACATCCACAAACTCTACACGTTCATTAGTTCTAGCTGACGAGGACGTGGAGGGCTGAAAACCAAAGTCTAGTCAGCCTTCCCGAACACCTGCCCTTAGAATTTACTCCATCAAGAGACTGAAAAAGCTGAGGGAAGAGGGAATGAGGAGGGGGAACTGGCTTTTTAGATGCTTTACAATAAGATAATCCAGCGTGTTATCCTTTACACCTGCTTCTCACAAGAACAAAAGCACAAGATCCACTCTCAATACAGGTCGCTTGGGTTCCAGAAGATGCTATTGTGTTTGAGCCCCTCTGATTTGACAATATGATCCTCTAAACTGGGGGATTAAAGGGTCTTGAGGCATTCCGACAGCAATAAGCTGGACAGGGCCTCTGGATTTCTTACCGCTTAAGATTTTATCTTCTCAAAATTCCTGGGTTAGAGTGTTACAGAAGGTTCCATTTGTACCATGGTATTTTTGTTCAACGAGTTTGTGTTTTCGTCTCTGTTTATTTTCTTCCTGCTGTTAGTATTTTAAACCACAGACATTTAAAAGGGCCAACATCAGATGCCATTTTGACTGGAAATGCCAACATACTGAAAAACCAACTATATATATATGATGAATGTTTCAACACTTAGTATATTTCCATATACAATTCACTAATTCAAGCAATGAGAAATGCTTTGACGGTGTAATTATTTCTTAAAGAAATGCCATTTCTCATTCAAATATATGTAGATACCAAAATATCCCTTGGAATCCCCCCCCCTTATGAGAAAATAAATAAGGGTTTCTAACAGATACAATTGTCTCTGTGTAAAATCTCCTAGGTGTTAAGTATCTTTCATTATCTTTCTTTTCTTAAAATGTGAAAACTTCCAAACTCACACACCCTACAATCGAACACTGTAAATCTTGACTCCTATTCCCACTAAATTAGACAACCTGTCCATATTCCTTCTTTTTCTCAGATGCTTTATTTTAAAGTTGAGCTCAATTGAGAACAGCACCATATACATTAAATTTGGCTCTTTATCTCTAATGGGGACAACGAGGCTATTTCTGAGCTTTCAAATTCTCTACGTGTACCAACTGGTACCAAACACACAGAAGAATCTTAACCTTCACCTCAAGTCTTGGCTGAAATCTCAAAATTCTTAAATGAAAGACATCAGTCCTTACCAGCAATAGAATTAGAACTCATCATGGGATGTCACTGCTTTATCATTCATCCTGTAAGTTTGCTAAATGGAAAATCCTCAGGCAGTTGGCAAGGGAAAAACGCCTTTGGTGTTGACAGTCCACAACAGACCAGGGAACTGCTCCCAAATCCTATTCATTTTTACAACATAATTCTCTTAAACAGTTGCCCTTATTAAAAAGGATTAAGGGCCTGCCACTATAATTTCCCTTTTGCCCAAGGCATCTTTTAAAAATGGGGTGTGATAGTCATTGCCCAATGGAATGTTCCAAGCTGATGACATTTCAAATAGGCTTTCAAGGTGCTGACAATGGACCTCCGCTCATGGTTAGCCTGGGCACTCACTCCCAAGAAGATTTACAATAGAGGAAAGGGGGAAACCACTCCCCAAGTCCAATTTAATCTGGTCTAAGTCTTGGAGGGAAGGTCATTTCTCTGTCTGACTAAAAGATCCAACCCCCTCGCTCTCCTTCTTAAAAGACCCATAAATCTCAGTTTGGGTAGACAAATTATAAAATGTGATATAATAGGCTACAGATATGTACCATATTTCTTCATTTCTAAGACATAATTCTCTCCACTGCCCCCATCCCTACATTGTATTGTTTCTGAAATATAGATATATCTTGCAATCACCAGAGCAGTTTAATGTGACAGTATTTCTCATCCAAAAATTAGTAATAAGTCAAGAGTACACCTTGTAATGGAAGAAGTAAATTGCTGAATGCATGGGGTTGCTGAAAACGACCAACCTAGATTAAATCCCACCAATCCAGTTTTTGCAGTCTGCCACTAATTCAGAACCCAACAAATAAAGAATTTCAGGAAATGAAACTTTTCTTCCTTTAAAAGTAGAGATGTATAACTTCTCATAATACCTTGCTTTTTGTTAAGTTTACTAAACACTTAACAAAATCCAATTTGATATTGCCTTTCTATACCCACGGAGTATAAACCAAATATGGAATCAAATCACTAATAAGGACATATGAAAATAACTGAAAACACCCAAAGAACACCCGAAGGTACACGCTCCTCCAGTATCACTGGGACAGTTCCCTTTTTAATTCTTAATTAAAAGAAAAAGAATTTTTTTTTGGTACGCAGCATGTGGGATTTTAGTTCTCTGACTGGGGACTGAACCCCCATCCCCTGCATTGGGAGGTATAGTCTTAACCACTGAGCCACCAGGCAAGTCCCTCCCTTTTTAAAAGGAGTTGTCTGGGTATATACTCAGAAAGCCTATAAACAAAATATTAGTTTTAGGGGTTCCTGATCTTTATTTTTGAATTTTATGTTCTAGGTTATGGCTTCTAACACATCAATTTTACATGTAGCCAATGACTTGTAAAATGAAACTCAAATGTACAAAAGAAGTTTCCTTTATTGAAGACACAAATAAAAGTTGGGGCTACGTGAATCTTTTTCTCTACAACTCAGAAAGGTAAATTAAGATCCAGTTTCTCTGGAGGGGAGGGAGGGAACCTAAGCCTTTTATTTCCTTTAAATGTCCAAAAGTACTTTGTACAGGAAATTTATACAGTATCCACTCAAGTGCCTGCTGTCTGTCTGACTCAAGGGAAGTACTCCTTCAACAGGGTGGGGCCGGGGTCCTGCCAAACTCAAGGGTGCCATTCACCAACACTGGTCCTGGGCAGCTTCCTTGGTCTCTCTGAGCCTTAAGTGCCCTAGAAGATCTATGATTGGGTCAGTAAAACTCTCCCATCTTCAAGGTCTTTGGGGGTGTACTTGATGTCTCCCAGTTTAACTATGAAACAGAGACCCAAAGGTGCTGAAATGTTGTTTGCAATATTCAAGCTGGAGGGGCATGTATATGAACTTCAGACAAGAGTTCCAAAAGGCACATCTTGTTACCATGACTAAGGGTAGATTAGGAGAAAGTGCATGGGATCGCAAAGAGTCCGACACGACTGAGAGACTGAGAAAGCACACAAGCACATACATATCTTATATATTATAAAGAGAGCAAGAAAAAAAAAAGCACCCTCAGTGCAGGTGATTCAAGAAATCTGATTTTCTCAACTCCTACTTCTGATATGTGACCAAGTTTCTGGCTTTAATGGGCATTCAGAATCTGCCTGCAGTATGGGAGCTGCTGCTGCTAAGTCGCTTCAGTCGTGTCCCACTCTGTGTGACCCCATAGATGGCAGCCCATCAGGCTCCCCTGTCCCTGGAATTCTCCAGGCAAGAATACTGGAGTGGGTTGCCATTTCAGTATGGGAGACCCAGGTTCAATTCCTGGGTCAGGAAGATCCCCTGGAGAAGGGAATGGCTACCCACTCCAGTATGCTTACCTGGAAAATCCCATAGATGGAGGAGTCTGGCGGGCTACAGTCCATGGGGTTGTAAAGAGTCGGACACAACTGAGCAACTAACATTTCCACTTTTCATACGCTTTCAAATTTATTTTAGAACAGATTAAATTTAAATAATAAATTGAAGTGAAAAGTTAGTTTTTGAAAGCTAACTTACATGATAAAACATGTCCATGCTCACTAAATCTTCAAAAATAAAAATAAGACAGTAATTAAAGACCTGACCCTTTAAGTCTCTCTGAAATCCACAAGAGTTTGGATCTAAAATATTAACTCATGAATATGTTATAGATCTTTTAAGAATTTGCAAGGGATACTGGTTTTCTGGTTTGTTAAGGCGACAGGCACAAAAAACTTTTTAAAGTTAATGTAAAGCATAATGTTTCAGCAGGGATCATAATGATTTAAATTTAATGGACACTCGCTCCCGCCTTATGGGTTCTTGAGCCCTACTTCCCTTATCAATTAACCTGTCAGCTTCATAGTCAAGTCTAATTAGTTAAATCCTTTTTTAATGAAAAGATTATGCCTTAAGGATCCTGCCAGTTCCAGGGCTGTTGGCAACTACAAACTAATCTCTGCAAATTTAGGGGGTGGGGAGGGAATCCTTAAACTCCAGTGGAATCTGGAGCTCCAAAAGCTCATCTAAGTTGTAATTATTTATAGCCCATAAAATACAGCAAATGTGCAGCACACAGATGCCAAGGCCCCTATCTCTTCATGGGCTTCCCTGGTGACTCAGACGGTCAGGAATCCACCTGCAGTGCAGGAGACCCAGGTTCGATCCCTGGGTTGAGAAGATCCCCTGGAGAAGGGAACGCCTACCCACTCCAGTACTCCTGCCTGGAGAACTCCATGGACAGAGGAGCCTGGCCAGCTACATCCACGGGGTCGCAAAGAGTCAGACGTGACTGAGCAACTAACGCTTTCATTTGTCTCTTCCTATGGTTATTTTACACATGCAAAGCAGCTACTTCCAAATACCCAAGAGAAATGGCTAAGTAAAAGGGGCTCATCAGTTAGAGGGGTGTAAAAGCAGACAGAAAAGGGTTTAAAAAAATTAAGTTATTGGTGACAAGTTAAATGTCACTATGAGGAAATTCATAATGTAGTTTATCCTCTAAGGCAAACAAGGTTGGGCTCTTCAAAAAACTGACATCTTTAAAAAAGAATTAAGGGTGTGTATAGGAGGGGAGGAAGAAGGATGGAGTTCTATTATTTGACTTCAAGAGGAGAAAGAGACATGTCCATCAAACGTGTGAACGTGTGACCTGACTGGATCTTGGATTCATAAAAGAAAAAAAAAAAAGGGTACTGCTGTCACACACACACACACACACACACACACACACACATAGATTCAAAAAAGAAAAAAAAAGGGTACTGCTGTCACACACACACACTTGGATTCAAAAAAGAAAAAAAAAAGGGTAACACACACACACACACACACACACACACCCCCGCTTCGGAAGCAACCAAGGACAGTTCAGGGCTGCTCTGGTGGCTCAGTGGTGAAGAATATGCTTCCGAATGCAGGAGACACGGGTTTGATCCCTTATCCAGGAAGGTTCCACGAGTCGTTGAGCAACTAAGCCTGTGTGCCACGACTACTGAGCCCAGGCACCGTAACTACTGAAGCTCGAGTGCCCTAGAGCCACGCTCTGCAACAAGAAAAGCCACTGCAGTGAGAAGCCCATGCGCTGCAAGCAGAGAAGAAAGGCCTGCACGGCAGCGAAGACCCAGCACAGCCGAAAACAAAAATACATAACGAACAGAAGGGTAGTTCAATATGAACTTCAGACAAAATTCTGGAAATCATGCACGGTGAACTTCAAGTCTGATAATGATACTGACGTTACACAGAAAAATGCAGGAGGTGAACACTGAAATATTCTGATACCTTTCACTTTGAAATGATTTAGCAAGAAAAAAAAGCAAATGTGGCAAAATGTTAAGAATTGGTGGATCCACACGAAGAGTATATAAGTATTCATTGTATTCTTTCACCATCTCTATAGGTTTGCAATTATACAACATAATAAAAATTGAAAAAAATGAGGAAAAACTTAAAGTGAGAAAACGGGTCATGGTTCAAAAGCCCTGGAGTCACTATCTGACTACCCCTGACCAGACAACAAGCTGCCAAGAACGAAGTCCTGTCTACCTTAACGTCCACTGTCTTAGCACAGGGCGGCCCTCTGGTCAGTGGACGGGTGGACACATGAATGAGATTCCAGCTCCAACACATCAGTCATGGTAGCCTTAGGGCATCTCTCAGAGTCCCCGTGAAGCGGTGACACCACTAGCCTTGTGAGATCTTTGTACATCTTAGAATGCAGACTAAGGGCATGGCCAGATGCCAGCTGGCGCATGCTTCAGTTCAGTTCAGTTCAGTTCAGTCGATCAGTCATGTCCGACTCTTTGCGACCCCATTAATCGCAGCACGCCAGGCCTCCCTGTCCATCACCAACTCCTGGAGTTCACTCAAACTCACGTCCATTGAGTCGGTGATGCCATCCAGCCGTCTCATCCTCCGTCGTCCCCTTCTCCTCCTGCCCCCAATCCCTCCCAGCATCAGAGTCTTTTCCAATGAGTCAACTCTTTGCACGAGGTGGCCAAAGTACTGGAGTTTCAGCTTTAGCATCATTCCTTCCAAAGAAATCCCAGGACTGATCTCCTTTAGAATGGACTGGTTGGATCTCCTTGCAGCCCAAGGGACTCTCAAGAGTCTTCTCCAACACCACAGTTCAAAAGCATCAATTCTTTGGCGCTCAGCCTTCTTCACAGTCCAACTCTCATATCCATACACGACCACTGGAAAAACCATAGCCTTGACTAGACAGACCTTTGTTGGCAAAGTAATGTCTCTGCTTTTCAATATGCTCTCTAGGTTGGTCATAACTTTTCTTCCAAGGAGTAAGCGTCTTTTAATTTCATGGCTGCAGTCACCATCTGCAGTGATTTTGGCACATGCTTGGTACTTAGCAAATGGAACTATCGCTGTTACTATTAGGTAAGTCCATGTTTTAAAAATCCTTGATCCTGAGAAGTCTAAGAGGTTTTCACCTTCAAACAAAATCATCCAGATGTATAGATGTAACGAGACTGGAGAGGCTTCATGACCGTTTCCCTTGTACTTTTCATGTTACCTCAAAAATACTCCTTTGCTGGCCTCTCCCTTCTGAAGGGTGAACTGGTTCTTCATGCCGCCTGCCTGACATCCCTTCTATCAGGAGAAATGTGAGCTGGAACTGATCTCCCTAACACGGGAAAGTTCGTCACAGCAAGCTCTTCTCAGCAAAGTAGAGAAATGAGCTGTGTTACCCAAAGGTGCTAGGTTGGAAGGAATTTAAAAGGAATTCCTCAGCTACTGAAGGCCCAACAGTAGTTCTAGGAGGGTTAGCAGACTTGGGCTGCTGAGACACAGGGAGGGAGAAGGGATTCTCCGTGGAAGAGTCTGGCGGAGGGATAAGAACAACACCTTTCTTACTACAATGAGATTTCACCTCACAACTGTCAGAATGGCCATCATCAAAAAATCCACAAACGATAAATGCTGGAGAGGGTATGGAGAGAAGGGAACCCTCCTACGCTGCTGGTGAGAGTGTAAATTGGTACAGTCACTACAGAGAACAGTACTGTTGTTGTGCAGTCACTAAGTTGTGCCTGACTCTTTTGCAAACCTGTGGACTATAGTCCGCCAGGCTCCTTTGTCCATGGGATTTCCTGGGCAAGAATACTGGAGTGGGTAGACATTTCCTTCTCCAAGGGATCTTTCTGACCCATGGATTGAACCCATGTCTCCTGCATTGGCAGGTGGGTTCTTTACCACCAAGGAAGTGAGGAGAACAGTATGGAGATTTCTTAAAAAACTAAAAATAAACCAACCGTATGACCCTGTACGCGTGCATGCGTGCCAAGTTGTTTCAGTCACGTCCGACTCTGTGCGACCCTAGGGACCATATGCCAGGCTCCTCTGTCCATGGGATTCTCTAGGCAAAAATACTGGAGTGGGTTGCTGTGCCCTCCTCCAGGGGATCATCCTGACCCAGAGACTGAACCCTCATCTCTAATGTCTACTCCATTGGCAGGTGGGTTCTTTACCACTAGTGCCACCCAGGAAGACCCAGGGGGAGAAAAGAAATCTGCATATACCCAGAGAAAAACGTGGTCTGAAAGAATGCACCCAGTGTTCATTGCAGCACTGTTTACAACAGCCAAGACGTGGAGACCACCTGAACACCCACCGGGAGAGGAACAGACAAAGACGGCGTGGTGCACGTGTATACAACAGAGCGCTGCTCAGCCACTGAAAACAATGAAATGATGCATCTGCAGCAACGCGGATGGACCTAGAGACTGTCATACTGGGTGCAGGAAGTCAGACAGTGAGGGAGAAACGCCGTATGACGTCCTTTACATGTGGACTCTAAAAAGAAAGGATAGAAACGAACTTATTTACCAACCAGAAACAGATTTACAGACTAAGAGAACGAACTTATGTTGCGTGCTAGCGTGGGTGGGGGGGGGTGTGAGAGGGAGACTGGGGGGAAGGGATAGATGGGGAGTTTGGGACGGACATGTACACACTGCTATATCTAAAACGGATACCAGCAAGGTCCTACTGTAGAGCACAGGGAGCTCTGCTCAATGTTACGTCGCAGCCTGATGGGAGGGGAGTTTGGGGGAGAATGGACACTGGTGTACACAAGGCTGAATTCCTTTGCTGTCCACCTGAAAGCATTACAATGCTGTTAACCAGCTATACTCTGAAATAAAATGAAAAGTTAAGGAAAAAAGAAGACCAGTACCTTTCCAGAGGGAGGCAGGGCCAAGAGAAGAGAGGAGGGCGGTGAGAGTGAGTGAGTGGGTTTCTTAAACATGACAGCGAAGCGATCCTACCAAGCCTCGGGAGCCTGTCTGAAGGGAGAAGGGTGGAAGGCCCTGGAGCCGCTGACCGCCACCCAACAGCCCTCTCCACCCCGGCTCTGTCCCAGCAGCCTGACCTGGTGATTCGTGACTTTGTGACCAGCCCGCCTCACTGATGCTCATACCCCAGCAGTATTCCCGGGGGCAGTGAGAGCACTTCGCACCTCCTTAAACCCTTGAGTCTTGTGAACATTCGAGCAAACAAAATGAGTTTAGGTTTCAATAAATCCCCCTGTCAGCCTGATGGCATGAAAAAGAAAAGCTTCATGCTGAACCTGGGATCTATCCGCATCAACTCCACAGAGGTCATGACTCAGATTTTGGCAGGAAAAGCTTTCGGACTGCTTTTTAAAGCTGGGGGCGGGGGGGAGGGGTGTGGTGGCAGGGGTGGGCAGCGAAGGCAAGAGGGAAAGGGGAAATGGGACAAGAGGCTGGAGACAGGAGGTGACTGAGCTTTTTAGAGGATAAACTCTGATTTCCTGGCTCAGATCAAGAACTTGACAGCCTAGTGGTCCAATGGCTAAGACTTTGCCTTCCAATGAAGGGAATGTGGGTTCCATCCCTGGTTGGGGAGCTACGATCCTATGTACCTCGTGGCCAAAACACCAAAACATGAAAAACAAAAATCAGAAGCAATGCTGTAACAAATTCAATAAAGACTTTTAAAATGGTCCACATCAAAAAGTCTTAAAAAAGAAAGAAAGAACTTTACAGCTTAATATCTGGTCCCCAGGCTAAGTCCCACCCATAAGTAACACCATCCTAAATTACCACCAGGGATGAAAATATAGTGGGGAAAAAAAAAACCAACCTAGCAAGAAAAAATAGAATTTCACCTTTGTGGGGTGTAACTGGCTTTTCCTTTTGTTTTTAAACTTTATGTTTTCAGAATCACAAGGATTGGGTATAACTCTGGCCTGCTCTAAGGCAGGCCCTACTTGCTATCTGAGAAGGGGAATAAGTATTTCCCACCAGTTAAGCTAGGTGACCCTAAACAAATACTCAGAAGGTGATACTTTTGTTTACACTGTACATTCCTTTGAATTCCACAGACATTTGGAAAACTGCTGCAAACATCTCCAAGGATATAGGACAGCTGACCTCTGTCTGGGGGCTGACTGGCTGGGAGTAAGGACAAGGCACTTGACCGGGGGTGTGACCCTGGGTGACTCCCAACTCACTCAGCCTCCCTGCACCTCGGTTCCTCCAGAATCAAAGTGGTAGGAACAATACTATCTACCTAGAAAGGGCCTGAGGGTCCCAAGAGTTAATCCATGAAAAATGATGAGAACAAAGCCAGGCTCCTGTGAGTACTCAGTAAATGTTAGCAGCCACAACTAAGGCATTAGGGCACTTCCACAAACTGTGAAGAACTTGGACTGTAAGCAGGGGGGTCACAAACCCTGGTGTGCATGGACAGTCCATGGTTAGGCTTGTGGTCTCAAAGTCATCATTAATAGCAGTCTGTTTCCCTTTCAAATGTGTCCTGGTCTGGAGAGCAAGTTACCGAGTCAAAAGAGAGAGAGACAGATGCAAGGCATTTTACAAGAGGGCATAAGACAAAGATATCAAAAAGGGAGTGTTTGAGACACAGAGAGCAGCCTTCTGGTTGCCAAGGGGGAGGTGGGTAGGGGAAGGATGGATTGGGAATTCCGGGATTAGCAGATTCAAACTATTATGTACAGGATGGAAAAAACGACAAGGTCCTTATGTATAGCACAGGCGTGCTGAGTCGCTTCAGTCGTGTCTGACTCTTTGTGACCCCATGGACTGCAGCCCTCCAGGCTTCTCTGTCCATGGGATTCTCCAGGCATGGAGTGGGTTGCCATGCCCTCCTCCAGGGATCTTCCCAACCCAGGGATCGAACCCCCATCTCCTATGTCTCCTGTACTGGCAGGTGGGTTCTTTACCACTAGCGCCACCTGGGAAGCTATAGTCAGTATCCTGTGCTAAACCATAATGGAAAAGAATATGAAAAAGCATGCGTGTGTGTGTCTCTCTCTCTATATATATGTATGTATAACTGAGTCACTTTGCTATACAGCAGACATTAACACAACATTGTAAATCAACCATACTTCAGTAAAATAAATTTTTAAAACTCTTTTTTAAGGTCCTAAAGCAACAGCAGGGCTACAGTCACCATTTATATTTTTGCTGTTATTGCTATTTTTTTTTTTAAGCTTTGTTTATTCTTAAAAGATGGAAGGAAATAAGGAGAGAAGTAGAAAAGGAAAGGCTGCTGGAGGGGGCAAAGACAGGGATCAGGGGGTGAGCTCGGATGGACAGTCTGACTCTGTAGGCCCGCGGGGAGGAAGGCAAGAGCCCAGCGCCCTCTCAGGCGCCAGGGGAGTGAGAGGAGGTGATGGTGCTGTGGGAACTGCTGCACTTTGCAAGTGAGACAGCTCTCTGCTGCACTCTTTTCCCATCTCTTCTTCTTCTGTTTAAATTGAGGTATAGCTGGTTTAGAGCATCATGTTATTTTCAGGTCACAACACAGTGATCTGAAAGTTTTTTTTAGAGATTACACTCCATTTAAAGTTATTATAAACTACTGGCTCTATTCCCTGTGCAGGACACTGTATCTTTGTAGCTCACTGATTTTATACACAGCAGTGTGTGCTTCTGAACCCCCTGCCTCCTCTTGCTCCTCTCCACACTGGGGACCACCAGTTTGCTTCTCTGGATCTGTGAGTTTGTTTCTGTTTTGTTAACGTATTTGTTACATAGAAAAGAATGAAAGTGGCTTGACAGCAATACTCTGCCCAGAAAGGCCTCATCGCCCAGCTGCGGACTGGCACACAGAGCCAGCGACCAGCATCAGGTGTGAACAGCTGGGAAGGGTTTGAGGCTCTTTCAAGGAAAAGACAGCTCCATGAAAATGGATGAAGAGCAGGAATTTCTTGTACTTCTGCCACCAGAAACTCAAGGCTGGGCTCTGTGTTTAAAAAGAACCAGCAAACCAGTGCTCTCGCACCAGCAAACCCATGTCCTCTCCCCACCTTGTACAAATACATGCCCCACACCAAGGATCATTTCGTAACATAAAGCGACAGGTTCTAGACACGCAAAAAGAGAGGTGAGGTGAGGTGAAGTTGCTTAGCCGTGTGTCTTTGCGACCCTGTGGACTGTAGCCTACCAGGCTCCTCTTGCCATGGGATTCTCCAGGCAAGAATACTGGAGTCGGTTGCCATTCCCTTCTCCAGGGGATCTCCCTGACCCAGGGATCGAACCCCAGTCTCCTGCATTCCAGGCAGACACTTTACCCTCTGAGCCACCAGGGAAGACTCTCAAAAAGAGACGGGACAGTTTTAATAACATCACTAAGATTTCCAGTCCTCTCTGCTGCCCCATCATTTCTTTTGAGCTTCTCCTGTTTACTTAAAAAAAAAAATTTTTTTTTAATGCTTTTAATTGGAGGACAATTGCTTTACAATGTTCATTTCTGGCGTACTACGTGAATTGGATCTCTGTGTACATTATCCCTCCCTCTCGAGCCTTCCACCCACCCCACCCCTCCAGGTCACGACTGAGGACCAAGCTGGCCTCCCTGTGTTATACACAGCAGCCTCCCGCTGGCTAGCTAGTTTACACGAGGTAGTGTGAACACGTCCGTGCGGCCTGTCCCAGCCGCTCCCCTCTGCCCTGTGTCCACAAGTCGGCTCTACCCCTGCATCTCTATTTCTGTCCTGCGAACAGGTCCATCAGTGCCATTTTTCTCGATTCCATATATATGCATTAATACACAGTATTTGTTTTTCTGACTTACTTCACTCTGCATGACAGACTCTAGGTCTATCCACGTCACCACAAATGACCCAGTTTCGTTCTTTTTTATGGTAGAGTAATATCCCATTGTATATATGTACTCTCATTTACTTTTAACCAGGCCCTGCTCTGGATGGTAAAGTCTTAGCCACTGGACCCCCAGGGAAGTCCCAACAAGACTCATTTTGTAATTTACCAAACTGGAGACTGGGCTGGCCCAGTGGCAAGAGTGGAAGATGGGGAGGCTGGGGAGTTGGGACACACGAAGTGGCTTTGCCCCTACAGTCACAGGGCAGTGTTCTCACCGTGAGACACTTACGTGGCTGGGCTACTGTGTGAACTAACATATCAGCACAGGGAGGTCCCTGGCCTGTTCTTAGCACTCAATGCATGTGGTCAGCCTCCTGCTCCTCTTCTGAAAGATACCCACCTGGGACCATCAGATTATCTAACAAGAAAGCCAAGTGGGCTGAATAGATCAAGTGAGGTCCAGACTTCTTATTTTCTTTCATCAGACTCTCTGGTTACAACCTAAACCTCAAGGTTTAAAGTCATTTTTAGGATATTGCATTTTCAATTTGCTGAGGTTCAAGCCATCAGAAATTGAGCCCCTATCGTACACAAAGCACCCTGCTGGTTAATGCGAAATGGAGTGAGAGTTCAAAGAAGGGATAACAGCTGCATCTGAGATTTTAGTAAGAAAGAGTGGGCCAAGTGTTCAAATCTTGGGACGATGGAGGGATTCCTGGAGGATGTGGCATCTGAGCAGAGTTGTGATAGACGGGAAGGACTTTAAATTTATACATGTGTGTGTAAACTTGGGCTTCCCAGGTGGTGCTAGTTGTAAAGAATCTGCCTGCCAATGCAGGAGACATAATAGACGTGGGTTTGATCTCTGGATCGGGAAGATCCGCTGGTCAAGGGCATGGCAACCCACTCCAGTATTCTTGCCCGGAAAATCCCAAGGCCTGGCAGGCTACAGTGCATGGAGTTGCAAAGAGTCGGACTGACGGAAGAGACTTAGCATGCACGCATGTGTGTAAACTCATTTGTTGCTTTCAGATAGCATTCTAACTTTTTAGACATTTTGTCTCTTTCACTGATAAGCACAAGCCACGTAAGAATTTATTTTTAATGAATTAAAAACATGGGTTAGACCTATGGTAAGAATACCACAAACAGAGATGGTACAGATGTGTTAATGAAACTCCTGATGTGTTAATAAAACTCCTGATCTGACACCAACTTCTTGCTCTGATAACTTGCAACTAGAAAGAAGTAAGCATTTATCTTGCTTTTCCTTTGATTATATTTGAGGGTAATCAAAGAAGTGACTTCCCTGGTGGCTCAGACGGTAAAGCGTCTGCCTATAACGTGGGAGACCCGGGTTCAATCCCTGGGTTGGGAAGATCTCCTGGAGAAGGAAATGGCAACCCACTCCAGTATCCTTGCCTGGAAAATCCCATGGACAGAGAAGCCTGGTAGGCTACAGTCCATGGGGTCGCAAAGAGTCCAGACACGACTCAGCGACTTCACTTTCACTTTCAAAGAAGTGGTGGTTCAGACAGTAAAGAATCTGCTTTCAATGTAGGAGACCCCAGTTCAATCTCTGGATCAGGAAGATTCCCTGGAGAAGGCAATGGCAACTCCAGCATTCTTGCCTGGAAAATCCCATGGATGGAGGAGCCGGGCGGGTTGCAGTCCATGGGGTCGCAAAGAGTCAGACACAACTGAGTGACTTTCACCTCACTTCAAAGAAGTCCAGATGATGAAGGAAAGCTCATTGCACAGAACTTCAGCCAATAAATGTGGAGGATGGCAGAAAAGCCACCGCTCTACCACTTCTAAGGGAATACTGGACGAGGCAAGGATCAGTACTACAGGAAAGCATCAGATGCAAGGCTGAGGGGGATGCTGACGATGCAGGGATCTAGCTGCCGAACCTGAGCTTCCTGAACCATCCTGGCGTCACTAGCACTCGGTCAACCAAACACTGTGAGTATCAGATGTGAGGCAACACGAAGCTCACGGCAACGCCTACGGGGTTTACTTCCCCAAACGTCTAACCTGAATCTGGTCAAAGCTCTGGGGTCAGCTTCCATTTACAGCAAAGACATGGGACTGGGGAATAAACTCAATGATGCCACAGGGCTTCCTGAATGTGGGATGGTTAATGAGCAGCTGACCTGGTTTCTGCATCAAGTCACTGACTTGAAGCGAATGGGAGGCCGGGGAGAGGGTGGACGGTTCTCAATTAAGACAAGTAGGACTCAACCCTGGTTTGTATTCCGATGGAATAGGTCACGTAAAATGACACTTGTGAGACAATCAGAGAGATGGGATAAGAGATGGGTATCCGATGACACTGGGGAATTATCGTTTGCTTTGTTACTGTTTATGGAAAAAAAATTTTTTTAATAGATGTGCACTGAAGTATGCAGGGGTGAAATGACATGATACTTGACATGGGCTTTAAAACTTCCTATCACTTGGGACTTCACCAGTTGTTCCAGTGGCTAAGACTCCATGCTGCCAACGCAGGGGTCCTGGGTTTCATCCCTGGTTGAGAAACTAGATCTCACATGCCGCAGCTAAAGAGCTGGCAGGCCGCAACGAAGACGGAAGATCCCACGTGCTGCAAACTAAGCCCTGGCACAGGCAAATAAATATTTTTTGAAAATCCTATCACGTAAAAACGATCATGGCAAAATCTTGATAAATACAAATCTGGGTAATGGGTACATTTGGGAATTCATTCATTCTAATGCTTTCTGTCCTTAAGTTTGACAACGTCAATTTTTTTTAAAAGCTCCCGATTTGGATCTGCGGTAACACTGAATTTACTTTCCTACACACATTTCATTGCTTGCAATGCATGAGACATGGGTTCAGTCCCTGGGCCAGGAAGATCCCCAGAGAAGGGAATGGCAACCAGCTCCAGTATTCTTGCTTGGGTAATCTCATGGACAGAGGAGCCTGGAGTGCTTCAGTCCATGGGGTCGCAAGAGTTGGACATGACTTAGAGATTAAACCACCATCATACATTTCTTTTCCCATGTAAAGATATATGACTTTGACCTGACATTCATTCAGATGTCCATGAGTGAAAAAGACATTTAGAAGAGCTTTCCTGTAGAAAGTCTTCACACACAAGAATCCCAAAGTGTGATCTCAGTACCATAAAAACTGTCATCACCTGACTACTTGTTAGGCATGCAAGAACCTTCAACGAATTCTTGAGCCTGACCCAAGACACACTGAAACTCTGTGGTGGGACCAGCAAGGTGTGTCTCAAGGTAACTGATGCAGGCTCCAGCTTGAGAACCACTGCTACAACACATCTCGTCTTAGGAGATGCCTATTCCTGAAGGAGGGGGCTTGCCGGGAGGCTCAGTGGTAAAGAATCCGCCTGCCAATGCAGGAGACACAGGTTCAATCCCTGGGTCAGGAAGATCCCCTGGAGAAAGGAAATGGCAACCACTCCAGTATTCCTGCCTGGGAAATCTCATGGCCAGGAGTGTGGCGGCTACGGTTCATGCAGTCCCAAAGAGCTGGACACGACTGAGCGACAAACAGTATCCTTGAAGGAAACCTGGAAAAGCTTTAATATTTAGGTACTACATTTGGTGGGGGGGAACCCAACTTAGAGATAATTTTATAGTCTGAAAATGTTCCAATATTTTGCGTGAAAGGGAAAAAAATATTTCACAACACTGCCGTCCATTATTCTACATTCCTGGCTATTGAAATTTTAAAAAGAATTTACATGACCCTTTGTTTACAAAATAAGTAACTTATCATCACGGCACATCTGTGCACGCACGATGTGAGTATTTCGTGCTGTGATGACCCTTCATACAGATGGCCAGCCAGTATTTGCCAGCCAGGAACTAGATGGAACAGTCTGTCTCTCAGAAGCAGTTAAGTAAGTTAGCTCTGTGGGCTATGGTGTAAACACTGGCCCAGGGTCATGGTTCCAAACCCCGCTTAGATAAGAGAGCATCAGGTCATCATGTAGTGCTGACTATAGGCCTCGCATCTAAACAGCACCCTTTTTAGGAGGAGTCCTGTCCACCAGGCTATGGAGAGTAGGGCATGGAAATCCAAGGCAAAGACAACAGCCGAGTTCAATGGGAGGGCCACATGGTTACTTTCAACAGATCCACTGTATCTGGTATTACAAATAAATATAAAGCTGCCCATGAAAAACAGACTTATTCCATGGTCGAGAGGAGTATGGATTTCACCCAGGGACTTGTAGGTCATCTGAGCATTCACAGAAACCTTACCAGCAAACGTGCTTTCCTGCTCTAGTCCAGTGGTTCACCCACATCAGAAGCACCTGGAAGATTTGGTCTAAACAGCCTACTGGGCCACAGTCTGAGTTTCTGATCCTGTAGAGCAGTAGTTCCCAACCTTTTTTGGCCGGTTTCATGGAAGACGGTTTTTTCACACACATGTGGGAGGGAGGGGTGGGTTCAGGATGATTCAAGTGCATGACATTTATTGTGTACTTTACTTCTAATCTAATGCCGCTGATCTGACGGGAGGTACCGGTCCATGGCCTGGAGGGCGGATCCCTGCTGCAGGAGAGTCTGCACGTCTAACAGCATCAGGGGTGCTGATGTTGCTGGTCCGGGGACCACACTTTGAGAACGACTATCTAGACTTGATCCTGCACTTGAATTCCATCTGATCTATTCCTTTTAATGGTAAGTTAGCTCCTCATCAGCAGAGACTATGAAACTAAGAGTCTACGGAACTAAGTACTGGGTTGGAAAACCAGCCATGACACATCAAGCAGGTGAGGAGGGCGTAGATTTGAACTGCAAATGTTCTTTAAGCATGGCAGGCTGGGCACTGGGCTGGCAGCACAGCCTTGGTCATATCCTCCAAAGCTGACACTGGGGGCTTCCCTGGTGGTCTAGTGGTTAGGAATCCACCTGCCAACACAAGAGACACGGGTTCGATCCCTGTTCACAAAAGACTTCACGTGCTTTGGGACAGCTAAGTCTATGAGACAAAATTCCTGAAGCCTGTGCTCCGCAATAAGAGAAGACACCACAGTGACAAGTCCATGTACCGCAACTAGAGAACAGCTCCCCTCTGCTGCAACTAGAGAAAGCCCACACGCAGCAATGAAGACCCAGCACAGCCGAAAAGAAATAAAAAAGACATTTTTTTAAGCTGATGCTGTATTCGACAGCCCTTTCTCAGATGAGCTCTACAGGAACAACAGAGAAGACTTGGGTGCATGGGTGTGTGCACACAAGTGCTCCAAGGCCAGTGTCTCCACCCACGAGAAGGGTCCCTAGCACTCTCGACTCCTCACTCCGCAGTCCCACCTTTCCTGCCAGCCGCCCTCCCCGCGCTGGGATGTCAGTTGTTCACCTGTATGGAAATGACAGCTGCTTGTCACGGTCTCCGTGAGCGGCCTCTCTCGCCGCGGTAACTAGCACGCCATTTCCAAAGCTGTCATTCTCTGGTGTCAGCACAACCCACTGTTCAAAGATGTGCTCTGACACGAACCAGGCAGCGCCGTGACTGTTATTGCCGCCGACTCCTCTGGGCTCCGACACCGATGGCAGCTGCTCGGCACCCAGGGTTTGTTTCACCCAATTATTTGTTTGTCACTTGGAAGCCCGGGATGTCGAGCAGGTATTGGGGAGGTATTTTTGGCCTGATGCACAGGCAGGAAGCATAATGAGGCCCTCAGGTGAAGGTCTATTTTGTCAGCTGGGTGGTAGGCTGATGTGCAGCTGAAGCCTGAGCAGCAATTAGGTTATTTGAATAAGATAAGATACCTGGCAGGATGCTGAGCAGGCTCCGGAAAGTCGGCCTTAACTTTAAAAATGTGAAAAAGCCCTCCAAGTAGGCAGTTTTCAAGTTTGTCCTGGAGCAAATACTGGAGGCGGCGGCGGTGGAGAGCTCTCTTTCCCCAACCCGGACGCCCTGAGAAGGCAAGGGCTGCAAGCAGGCAGCAGTCTGACCTGAAGGCGGGCGCTGTGGATGGAGGGGAGGAGGTCCTGGCCAAACAGGGGTCTTGGGTCATTCAGGCAAATATCAGTTGCCCCCCGGGAGTGGCACTGGGGCATCATCTTGTCACCATTTCTCCCCAGCCTTCCTATTTAAGTCAGGGGTTTGTACTTTACACGCGGAACAGAAGCAAATTGACGTGATGTCTAACATCTTGGGGGCAAAGGCCATTAAATGGGGGCAATGCGGCCCCTACAGCCAACAGCAAAAACCAAACTGCAGCACCTAGTTTATGATTCCATAAGCATCCCCGACTCAACGGAGGTGAATCTGCGCAAACTCCAGGAGACAGTGAAGGACAGGGAAGCCTGGCGTGCTGCATGCGGTCCACGGGTGGCGAAGAGTCAGGACGTGGCTTAGCGACGGAAGAACAATCCCAGAGCACACAGCGGGAGCACCCCCACTTCTGAGCCAGGAATCGGTTTCTAAGACGCTTGTTCGCGAGTCTGTGACGTTCGTCCTTTCTACAGCCATCAATCTCAGGAAGTAAGGGTGACGGTCCAGACAAACCTAATCCTCAGAACAACAGATGATGGATCTGGTCACCATAAAGTGAACTCGGCTCCTCCCTGAATCCACTCACGCCAAGACACTGAAACAACTGTTTCTTTAAAACAAACCTTTCCCCAACAGACAGGACAAAGCTGCGAAGAGAGCTAGAATCCAGCCAACAACAAGTGCGGTATTGGGAGAAGTGGGTATCATCACCACCGTTTAGCAAATGAAAAGTAGGAAGGAAGACTGCTTCAGTCAAACGAGGCCTAGATTAGCTTTAGAAGAAGCAGAGCTGCGAGGTGCGTGAAGTCTGCTGACAGCTGAAAGCAGATGGCGAGGTGGCGACATTCCCTTGATGATGGAGAATGGTCCATCGAAGCCTCGTTTCAACTCACAGTTGGTAACATGAGTCACTCCATAGAAAAGGATGCCTCTTGCCAGCTTGTCTCCGGGGGGCTCCAAGACAGGGCCTCGCTCTGCTATCGAGCCCACTGTTCTGCATCTCACCCACGGCAATCCAGGCTTTGGAACCGGTCAGTCATTCCACTTGTCAAGAAGTCAAGTACAAAGAAACCGGCACCTAGATTCTCCTACACTGGGGTTTTATAAACATTTGCTAAGCAGATAAAACACTCTTTAACACCACTCCGATTGCCGACCTGCAGGGGAGGAGGACTCCACATTATTATTCTAATTCCGCAGAGAGGTTAATACCTAACAGTTGGTGTTCAAACAGTACAGACTCACACTCTCCTCTACCTTCCCCTGAGGCTCCACCCCTTTCTGCCTCTCAGGTGCTTCCAACAGAGATGGAACTTCCAAGAGAGAAAGAGAGGTTTCTGCAGCCCTGTTCTAGCTCCCAAGTTCAGGGCTGAAGTCATGGTACAAGCCTCCCAAAAATAAGTGTCCACAGTCTCATTCACAGCTCTCATGGGAAATCTGTGCCCTCTGCACAAGTTTCAGGCTCTAGAAGGACCTGTTGGTGTTCAGTCGCTCAGTTGTATCGAAGTCTTTGAGACCCAATGGACTGCAGCATGCCAAGCTTTCCTGTTCTTCACCATCTCCCAGAGTTTGGTCAAACTCACGCCAGCCAACCGTCTCATCCCTCTGTCGCCCCTTTCCCCTCCTGCCCTCAATCTTTCCCAGCATCAGGGTCTTTTCCAATGAATGAGTTGGCTCTTCCCATCTGGTAGCCAAAGTATTGGAGCTTCAGCTTTAGCATCAATCCTTCCAATGAATATTCAGGGTTGATTTCCTTTAGGATTGACTGGTATGATCTCCTTGCTGTCAAGGGACTCTCAAGAGTCTTCTCCAGCATCATTTTGAAAGCATCGATTCTTTGGCGCTCAGGCTTCTTTATGGTCCAAATCTCACATCTGTACATGACTACTGGAAAAACCACAGCTTTGACTATAAGGAACTCTGTTGGCAAAGTGATGTCTCTGCTTTTCACTGTGCTGTCTAGGTTTGTCATAGCTTTTCTTCAAAACAAGCAGCAAGCATCTAGAAGGACCCAGAATCCTCCAAAGCAAACTCTGGCCTTCAAACCAGGATGGGATCTAGGAATCCACCCAGCTTTCTCAAGTTAACAATGGGAAAACCCAGCCCAAAGGAGTAATTTGCTCAAGCAGCCCAGCTCAGACTTGAGCCTGGATCTTCTAAAATTAAAAGCTGTGGTGCCCCCCACCACCTCCACGTAGTTTGCAAACCTGGCGAACATTTAAGCAGGAAAATCTAACTGAGGAAATGTGCAAAGAAGAAACCCTATTGATAGGTGATACACAGACCTTTACAATGCTCCCCCAAATCTTTTCAATAGCTTGCTAAATGTGCTAAGTCACTTCAGTTGTGTCTGACTCTTTGCAACCCACCAGACTCCTTTGTCCACGGGTTCTCCAAGAATATGGGAGTGGGTTGCCACTTTCTTCTCCAGGGGATCTTTCAGACCTAGGGATCGAACACACATGTCCTGCGCTGTCAGGAGGGTTCTTTACCACTAGTGCCGCCTGGGAAGCAAATCAATTTTTACACCGGAAAGCTCGAAGGGGCAAGTTTTAGTCTCACAGTGAGCACAAGCTGGCACATCTGTGCCCACACAACCCCCTCTCTGAAAGGGTGACATCGTTTGCAGTGCGAGGGCTGTCTGTTTCTGACTTGCTGACCCTTCCAGGGCCCACCTTGGATCAGCTTTCCCTCCTATGGAAGTCTTAAGCTTCTTTCCCATTAAGCTATTTCAAAAGTCTCTTTTCTTATTTTAAAATATGTTCAAACTCTCATGCTTCTGACTATTATGTTTAATGTGATCTGTTCACGGCTATATCGCCTGTGCCTGTTACATAGTCAGCGCTCAGTAACATCTGTTGAATGAAAGAATTCAATATGGCCTCCATTTTCTACCAATGGAATGAAAATTGACATCCTTCACTTCACAGGAGACAAATCCAACCTCAGAGGCAGACTCCTTGTCAAACCCAAGTCTGTGAATAAAGTTTATGGACAAAGAGGCCTTCAGAGATCAACCAGAGAAGTCTAGCAGCGGACAATCCATACTTGGAAGAATCAAAAGCTGATATAAAACAAAAGGAATTGTACGGTTCAGCTTTTGGTGAGAGGAGCTGTACCATGGAAAAAGCCTTTTCCGGCTGTAAACAGATAATGAGAAAATGATGTAGTCCTGGCTAAAATTAGGTTTCAGTGTTACTCTTCTGAGAGATGTGAGAGGTGATAGATAAGACGGGGAAAATGTTTTCCAAGTGGCTTTTAAAGACATCCCAATATAACTGCCTCCCACATCAGCCTATTAACACGTACACTTGAGACATTCCCCTCTTCAAAAGGACTCTTAGAAAAAGCAATGATGTGCTCTCAGCCTCCTCCTCTGTAAGACAGGGTTTACGAGGGTCAGACATGTGAGCGCCCACGGGGCATTACTCCTTATTAACAGGCGCTCCTCCCACCTCCGCATGGATTTGGGCCTCATGCTTATGTCATCGGTTGCTAGGGAAATGCCCCTGCTAGAAAATCCCAAGTTACTTCTAATAAAATCTGGCTGAAAAGGAACAACTAGTCCAATTACCGGCACGGGAATGGGCATGGATAGTAGAAATATAGAGAAATTCATGTCTTATTAGAAGGGAAGGAAGTCAGAGATGTCTACAGCTGAGCCCGGCTGCCATGTAGTTGCTATGATGCTTTTGTGGCAGCACCTGCTCAGATAGTGGTGGGCATCCTGGGTGAGGATGAAGATGTCGGTAAGACCCTCCACTGTCAATGGGAAATTCCTACTAACTTCCAGGGAACACAGAATACCTTAGCACAGCATGGTGGGAAAAGTCCTAGAGACTTGTTTGGGCCAATGAGATGGCTGGGAACACCAGACAACACAACCAAGCTGAAACTTGAAGGCACGTTCTATGATTCTGTCTCTGTCTTTTTCCTTCTACCAAGATAACTACCCTGAGGGCTGCTCCTCTGAGCTGGGTACCAGAAAAACAACAAGGGGAACCACAGCTGGTCCGCATGCTGACATCTGACTTGAGATTTTTGTTGGCCTAAGCTCTGCAGCATAACATGCCAAAGCAGATAAAGAGACCCTATTAAGTGATGGAGAAGGGTTGTTCTCTCCAGAACAACCATGCCAGTGCACTGGGTGCTGGATTCCTGGGCAGACTACTGGGCACTGGTAAAATGTTTATAAGAGAAAAGCACACGGAACACGGCGGCTCTACACCCTAAGCTATTCTACTGAACAGAATTTTTTTCGGCCATGTGGCTTTGCAGGATCTCAGTTTGCAACCGGGGACCAGGGATTGAACCTGGGCCCCAGCAGGGACAAGCCCAGAATCCTAACTCCTGGGCCACCAAGGAACTCCTTGGATTCAACTCCTGGATTCAGTTAATGTTGGGAGATTTGCTCAAATGGAGAATTCTGCACATTATGGCCACAGTGGCCTGACAGAGCACCCCACTAAGGACTAGCCCCTTCCACTCCTACCCACAGGCTTCAGGAATTGGCAAGAAAGCATTTCTAGGAGAGGAGCCAGAGGCATAGCCACGTACGGCCAGCTTTCCACTTGGAGGTACAATGAAGCTCCAAACACTCATTGATGGACCGTTTCAGGCTTTAGAATGCATTCTCCCAGTAAGTCCAGGCACCCAGGTAATTGATGAAAGTCTAGTCTATGGATGGGGATTGGCTTGGGGGTGGTAGAGGGTATAGAATTTCTGAATTTGGACCCAGGATCTCCTTGGTGAATTCATGAAGTGGGTCCTCAACTGATTTCAATTGAGAACCACTGCTACTTTTTTAAAGCATACACTGGGCAAGGAGGTTACAGACTTCAGTGGCTTCCCCAGGCTACATCAAAGACAGCTGAGCAAAAAGTTCAGGCACCATGAAATTAATAAAATCCGTGTTGCACCCGCTCCACAATAGGTTCAGAAATAAACTGGTAAAAATTCAAAAGCCACAGAGGAGATTATTTGAGTGGGGATCGATCATTTCTCCACTGAAAAATTCTGACATTTCCTTATACAGCATATTCACTGGATTCATAATTCACCCAAGTTGCTTCCTGAGACTGAGCATTGCTGGGGTTTCTGAGTAATTGAGACAAATTTTGTTTGTTAAATAAATTCCAGGCAAGAGCATATTTGACTTATGCACAAGGAAAGAATTCTTATGTAAGCTGCACAACAATGGAGTTTTATCTTATCTGAGGAACTTACTGCCGCTTGCCTGTGTGTGTTTTACTGCCAAAATAAAATAAATTGAATCAGCTCACACATGATAACATGCTCTTTCCTAACTCATACTAATTGCTTGGCTAATTGATGTTTGTTGAACTTTCTCCATTTCATTGAGTGATTAGGTACAAAGCTAACAGTTGACATCTGTAGGCGCTTAACTGGCGTCTGTAATTACTGTTAATGTTAAATAATTGTTAGTTAATTGGAGTGGTAACTGAGTGAATGGAATCCAGATTGTGAAGCAAAAAGAAACCTAGTTAAATAAACATACATTTTCAGAGAAAAACAACATTTTTCTGCAGTTGTCAGACACCAGAAATAATCCAGAGGCCATGGGACAGCCACGGGCTTCCTCCACGCAGGACACTCTCCAGGCCCGGGCTGACCCCACGCACTTGAAAGCTATTACCAGCAAGGAGGCCCTTTGTCACTGAACGGTTCTCATTAAAGACTCTCCAGAACCGATTTGATGGGTTTTTTTATGCCAAGAGTCTACTATGAGTGTGGATTACTTTCTGAGACAGGCGAATCGACATCACTGCCTAAACAAAGCACTTAAATATGAATGGAATGAAAACTGATGCTGGTCAACATTCAAGTGTCTTTGCTAATATTGCCAAGTATGGTGAAAAGTCTTTCCAAGAACAGCGGGGACCAATCAATAAAGTAAGGGAAGAGCTTTTCAGTGGGCTCACAAATAAACAGTAGCGTGTAATCATCTGACTAGAAGAATGCTATCCTCTGCTCTGTTAGCCAGCGTATTAAAAAGCAGAGACATCATTCTGCCGACAAAGACCCTTCTAGTCAAAGCTCTGGTTTTTCCAGTAGTCATGTACTATATGAGAGTTGAACCATAAAGAAAGCTGAGTGCCTAAGAATTGATGCTTTTGAACTATGGTGCTGGAGAAGTCTCTTGAGAGTCCCTTGGACAGCAAGGAGATCAAACCAGTCAGTCCTAAAGGAAATCAACCCCGAATATTCATTGGAAAGACTGAAGCTGAAGCTCCAATAGTTTCGCCAACCTGATGTGAAGAGCCGACTCAATGGAAAAGACCCTGATGCTGGGAAAGATTAAGGGCAGGAAGAGGAGGAGGTGACAGAGGATGAGATGGTTGGATGGCATCATCAACTCAATGGACATGAGTCTGAGCAAACTCAGGGAGATACTGAAGGACAGGGAAGCCTGGCGTGCTGCAGTCCCTGGGGGTTGCCAAGAGTTGGATACCACTCAGCAACGGAAAAACAACAATGCTCTGGTCCAGCTCAGAGGGGCGCTCAAGATCTGGGAATCTGGTCTCCTTTTAATTTATCTGGGAAAGTGGCACTGCTGTGAGAGTCCTACTCCAAAGACCGGCGCAAGATCAATTCAAATGCTCAGAATCTCTTCCATCCCTGGCACTGACATTCCAGTAACAGGATCCAACATGTACCCAGGATTCCTGACTACCTACATGCATAAGGTCAGCGAGAGCTTAGGTACCACTTAATGGAAAATTATCTAGTGGGAAACACTTTCTCAAAACATGGAATATATTTAGACCCTTCCTGGTGGTTTCACACTAAGAATACAAGGTGCCTATTTTCAAGAAGTCTCAAGGAATAAATCTATACAACAATGTAATTCCGTATGTAAGAGTCTGGCTCCTATAGGAAGGTCAATTTCCATAACAAAAGGAGCTGATTGCATGTTCTCTGCAGTGTGGAGTAGGAAGGAAAACCCAACCACTCACAAGTCCTTTGTCTCCAATCAAGCACCAATTACCCTTCAATAGTATTTAATTTTCCTCATATCAGACATCTCTGTCTTCTAAAGACCCAAGAAAATGCTCTGAAACTCCAAAAAAGAAAAGGTCCAGAAAAGAAAAAAAAGAATGACTGACAGTTTCCCCTCTGTAGGATTTAAGACAAGACAAAAATGCGACTAATTTATAGAAGCTAAAATGAGCTCAGTTTATTCGTCTGCACGTGGGGAATGAGATTTACACATCGTGTTCTCCTTACAATGAAACCCAGGACACTACAAGAAATTGTAAAATGGTCTCCATATGTTTATTATAATTAGATTTTAAACTCTACATTTTTTTTTTTTTAAAGAAAGCTATCCATACTCAATTGCACTGTTTTCACTTACACAGAAAGCCCAGAATTATTTTAGGGGAGGAGACTTGGTGGTAACTCTTACCGTTACTTGTCACCAAACCAAAGAATTCCCCCTTCGTGTCTAAACTTGATGAGTGAAGTGAGATCATTGCCATGAAAACATTTTATTAGGTCCTCACTTCCTGAGCCTCATTCACAAGCAACATCTTTAGTAACTTTTTTCTCGCCTCATCTCAAATCTCAACCAATTTTTTAGCCTGGTTTTCCGTCTACGCTGGTGATAAAACCATATTGTCAAAGATACCCAAAGGCCCTACTGAATCTAAAGGCTCTGACCTCATCTGTGTCCCATGGAGACCCTTCAGCACAAAATCGACCCCCAGGAAGAGGCCAGGGTATCCACTGGGAGGTCCAGTGAGGCCTGAGAAAGGCCAACTTGTCCTGGTCAGGGAGACCAAGGTGGTTTCAGCACTGCGTCTGGTGCTCATCATGAGGAGCGAGTGCTCACCAGAGTCCCAGGGCTGACCTGGGGCAGGGGAGATGGGAGTCTGACCGGGGCGGGGTGGGTGGCTGCTCCTCTGCTGTCCACATTTCAGTAGACAGTGGGTGCTCACTCACTGCAGAAGGCAGCACTAATCAGGGCCCTGCGCCCTTCCTGGATCGATCCCCACCCCAGCTATTCAAGAGAAGCACAGGTCTTTCATAGAGTGACAGGGTCAAATACACCTCCTGGTCCTGTCTCCTCTCTCTCTGACTTTGTCTCAGCTGCAGGACAGATCCTGGAAAAGAGGCAACTCAGGGCCTTTTCTCTGCCCCTAACCTAGACCACAGCCCCGCCAGGGACACAGGGGCCCAGAGAGCACCTGACTTTTGTTCTTCTCCCTTCCACACATGGCTTCCCTTCTTTTCTTTCCTCCAGGAAGCTCCGCCTTGGAGCAACTTCAGAGTTTAAAAGAGATTAGTGATGGTGGCAGGATGGGCATGTCCACTAAGTGCTCACTCTCTGCACTTCTGCCTGTAGATCAAAGCAGCAAAATCCCCAAGAACTGGAGCCTAGAGTAGGTGTGTGTCCTCAGTTGTGTCTGACTCTCTGCGACCTCATGGACCGTAGTGCGCCAGGCTCCTCTGTCCATGGAATTTTCCAGGCAAGAATAGTGGAGCAGGTTGCCATTTCCTCCTCCCAAGGATCTTCCCAGCCCAGGGATCAAACCTACGTCTGCTGTGTCTCCTGCATTGGCAGGAGGACTCTTCACCACTGTGCCACCTGGGAACCCGTTAGAGTATGTAAAGAAGGGTAATAGACGCTGGCTGGACACACTGAATTGACTGATAAGTTCGATCCTTTTAAGGATAAACAGTCCAGGATTTGGGGTACACGTCCTGTTGCTCCTGAAGCAGTTCAACCCACTAAACATGGACAAGAACTCAGTCTCTCTGTGTGTGTCTGTCTCATTGGGAAAATCAATTTTTTCTTTGGCAGATGGTTGAGTCACAAAGACAGAAGGATTCATAAAATTCACATGAACATCCTGTAAACATTTGAGTACATAAAAGATTAAATACAGCAACCATGACCTTGATTAAAGTTACTATTTATTTTAATGTCTCCAACACTAAGCCTTGCACTTTGGAGGTTCATCTCCCCACACCTTTGAACAAGCTGAATTCTCACTGAGCAAGTTGTGTATACCCACAAGCATGTGCCGTTTGATTAATTTCTTTCAAAATGTGAAATAAAAGGCATCAGAAGGAAGTAATGATTTGGAACACCTAAAGAGCAAAATCTTACTAGTCCTCTCTTAAATCGGACGGGCTCTACAACAGAGAGAATCAGAACAAGATCAAAGAGGCAGAGGGACGGGAAACCTTCGAGGTGCCTACTCTGTTTCAGCCCCTCCCCCTCACCAACTAATTGTCTTATCCCCACCAGACACATTGGCCCAGGACTCCGTTCTGCTATGATTGAAAAGTCTGACCTAAAGAGGCGAAACGATTTACTCCAGCTCACAAACAGACTGATGGGACTTGAGCCATGACCCCTGCGGCTTCAGTCAGAGCTACATCCCCCCGACCTCGGGGGGCCCAACATCAAAGCTGTGCCCCCACAACCCCCCACCACAATCAGCCTGTGAGATTAGCACTGCCCTCCCACAGTGAAATTTTATGGACCAAATCTGCCTGCCGCCGGGGCTCAGCAGCATAATCTCGCTAGCAGCTTAAAGCCACGCTTCTGGAAGGCCGGAGCCCAGTGGGGCTCCAGAGAGGGAGAGGTGGTGTGTGGCTTTACACATCTGGAGGAGGGAGCACACACGTGTCAGTTACCCTGCACTCTTGTCAGACTGTTCAGTAAGCCCAGGCTCTGAGGATTCTCCCAGCGGTGTTTGTTACCTGGTGTAAATTTGCCCTTTCTTACATGGCTTTTTATTGCTCTTGGCTAAGAATACCGGACAGAGTCGGGAGACCAGACTTGCGGGCGGGGCAGGCCGCTTTTGCAGAACTTGAACTTGATGTGCCTGAAGCTGACAGTTCCTTGAAGGCCTTGTCAACCATCCACCTGGTAAACACTGCCACCACCCGAGTGAAAAACAGACCCAAACCCACAGGCACATAGCAAGACTCCCTGCACCTGTCTTTTGGAACTTGTTTTCCTGATATTTAGCAGTGTGAATACTAATCCCCTTAACAAAACTGTCCCCACACTTCCCTCCCTCCCCGCCCCACCCCCTGCTTCATCTCTTTCTCTCCAGGGAGGAGGGCGGGTGCTGGATACCAGTCCCTCTGTTTGGCACCACCTGGATTTGCGTTGATTCCGGCTCTTGTCATTCATGTTACCAACAGGAATTAGCATAAGGCGTTAAGGGGAAACTCTGGAGGAGCCAAGAAAGGCCATTTTGATGGAAATAAGGGGCAAAGGAATAATCTGCCATCAACTAAAATGCTTATTTGTGTATGGTTTCCCAAGCAAAGCTTAGGGGGAAAAAAAATAAAAAAGCCTGTGTTGATTTTAGTGTACACAAAGAAACCTTAATCCTTTCAAGGCAACTAAATCACCCCAGAAAAGCAGCTCAGAAGAAAGGCACCCTGTCAGAAGGAGGACTATTCACAACCAAATAGATACCACAAATCACACTCTGTAAGTAAACAAAAATAAGAATGTGGGAGACGTTGCACTGGAAAGGGGGCAGAGGTACGGGGTTGGGGGAGCAAGAGGGAAGACGCAGAGGGAAGGAGGTCACGACGCTGCTCTGCTCGCCACCCACCCCTCCTCCTGGGCCCTGAAGGGTGCTTTTCAGCCCCATGAGGGCAGCCGGGCCTCAATGCAGGCCCCTGAGCCAACTCTCAGGCCAGGCTGGCTGATCCCAGAGAGGGGACACGCATTCCAGAGCTTTCCCAGCAAGCTGGCAAAAGACAGACACAGTCACGTGGGCTGCGGGGGTCCTGCGGAAGTGGGTGGGGCGGGTGTCACTGAAACAGAGCACCTCCTTTTGAGGACAGGTCTGCCTTAGGGTCCTCCTCCTCCTGCCTTACAGGGACCCACGACCATCTACCATCTTCTTCTCTTGTCAAAATGAGCAATAAACAATCACACATTTTCCCATACGAGCCCTGTATGCTATGAACTGCCATGTACCTTCTTTTATTGGGCTTTTAGCATTATGGACAACAAATTTATACAGACTTTCAGTCCATCAAAATATACGATGAAATATAAAACTGGAATACTCCATTATGCAATAAAAAAAGATAAAATTCAATATGACAATAATTCTGGGAGTAACAGCAATCACATAAGCATGCACACCTCCAGGGAACGCTAAACATAATGTACTATTTAAAATTGCAGTTGGTTCGAATTCTAAAATAATCGGGGAGCTCAAAATAACTGCACTTTGGAATGTGTCTGACTAACCAGCTAGCAAAAACGCTAGCCAAGGCCACTGGAGAATGTGGACATGGTTTCAAATATCACTTCGTGAAGGCCCAACCCCGTTCAAGCTAGCCAGTATCTTCCACGTAACACAGAAGGTGACCAGGACGGGAAGCATACATTCTGCATTTAGCAGTTACAATGCAAACATCATGTTCTACAGTGGAGAGGAAGAGATCAAAGAGTTTATATAATTTATACCTTTCAAAGAATACATCTTTGCAAAAACCCGGTATTAGAAATTCCCTTAAATTTCATTATTTCCAACAATACTGCAACCAATGAAAACTGCCCAGAAACCTATTGGTAGTGATTTAAGATAAGCTTCCCCTTAATGTACTGCAATATCATTAGCCTCTCTCAGTCTCTACTGCAGTTTGGAAGAAATTAATGGAATAGCACGTATTTAAATTTTGCCCTCTTGCTCGTTTATTAACTTCACAGAAAGCCCACAGCAGAGTAAGGCTTGGTTTATGACCATAATCCTGTGAATACTAAACATGTTCTGATTATTAGAGTCTGCAGTACAAACCAGCTATTTATCGTTCTCCAACTGCTGGGTAGTTGATAACTAACAATAAAGTTAAGGCATCTTGAGAATGATTATTCTCCATGATCACTTCCTACATTAAATGAAAGTCACAGAGATATAGTCATTTCTTAGGCAAATCAATTTAAATAAAGATTCAATGTGCTCTTTTACAATAAACTGTTTTGGGATACATCATGAAAGCACAGATTCTGTCTCAAGCAAAAATACAAATTATGAACTGGAGCTCCAGAATGGTAAGGGGTGACCATTGTTCTTTCTGCTTTCGTTCAAGGCAAAGACAACAGAACAAATAGGAAAATAAAAGCTACTGCTCAGATTTAAGGGTTCTTACCTTTGTTTACAATAACAGTATTGAAGAGTTTTTCAGAGCTGGCATCCGAGGCCTGCAACACAAGAAGTGGGGGGGGGGGAGCGTTATCATTGTCATGAATACTGTCGTCACTATCATCATTACTATTATTTTAAATCTATTTACTCCATTTTTGAAAAGCCTGAAAAGGAAAGTAGTAATTTCCCCCAGTCCTCCATAAGGTGGTGCTGGTTGACTGCATGAGGCAGACCTGCAGTGCAGCTATTTGCTAAGGGGGGAAAAATCTGATTTAAAAAATGTGTCCTTATTAGACATATTATCTGTGCAAAACATATTTCTATGAGATGATACACAAAGCAATTCAGCTCATTCACATAATGATTTTGCAATTTCATTGACAGATCATTATTTTGGAAATGGTACTTTTCCCCACATTTGCAGACATGCCTGTTTTTCAATTTTCTCTCAGAAACCAGAAATGCCTATTATTTAACACTAAGCCTCTCCTCACTAAAAAGTGTTGTCCAGCACTCTCTGAAATTCGTTTTTAAAGATTTATCTGATGACCCTGAGGTCCTTGTCCCCTGTGGTAACCAGGACGACCTTGGTGTTGAAATGAAACCCAGCTGACCTGCCCAATACGCCGACACTATATACACTGTCAGCATTATTTCCTTTCCATTTTCTAGAAATCATGTCTGCTAATTATTACAGTGGCTCCAGGAAAGTGAAATAAGCCTGTTTAAACAGCAACAGTAAAGCCAGTTTAAATTATACACTAATGTTCTGGAAAATCAACATAAAGTCAGTTTGGAGGAAAATGCTATGATGTATCAGATGCACTGTATGTCTACAATTTGAAAAATTAAAAAAAAAAACTTAAACATTAAGCAACTCCATCATGGGATAATTAGATAATGTATCTACATTTAAAGTTATAATGGTTATATTTATGCTATTTTTGCTACCCAACCCTTGTAAGAAATCACTGATTTTCTCACTTTACACACAGAGATGCATGTTTTGACAAAGCAAAGCATAGAATGGTGAATAAATCTAAAGAAAATATAAGCAAAGGGGAGAATCTGAAATGCAACATATTCAGACTCTGGAGCTGGCTTTTGGGGACAAAGAAGATACTCAATGTAGTCTTTTTGTGCTATGTTGACAAAGATGAGACATTCCCGTGTGATCCTTATTTCTGAAGCGAACAAGTTCTAGTTCTCAATGTAAGTAAGTGATATAGGAAGACATAAAATAGTTACTATGACTATTTCCCCCTTTATTTTAATTCTAATCTTCCGACTGTAAGGGTGGTTCTGAAGATTAATAGATCAAGAAAAAATGAATGTACGTGCAAAACAAGTGCTGAACTACATACACTTATACATAAGCAGTTTAAAATAAAATAAATCCTGGATAGATGCTTCCTTTTATTTTGCATGAATAAAACATATGCCAAGGGCCTTCCTGCCATTTTAAATTAAAGAAAATTGCATATCATAGTAGCTTTTCATAAAAATAAACTGCCAAAAAAGTGTTGCATGGAGGGGGAAACAAGCTATGCATGAAACAAATCAAGAATACTGAGGAATAGAAGCAAAAATCACAGAAACAGTGTTTTCCTTATTGTAACATTTAGTGAGATTTCTAGGAAAATGAGTTTCCCAGCTAAAAACTTGGAGCAAAGAGCATTTCACCATTACTTGATGAAGTGTCTCTTCAAATCAGAATGGCTATGTTAAATTCATGGCTTACACTACAGCTGATATTTTTAAAAGGAAAAAAGGGGAGAGGCTGTTAATTAAGTCAGTTTGCCAAAATGCAATAACCCTTGCAGATTTGAGGACTATCTATTAAAATGAGTCTCACTGGGCCAAAGCACCAGAGAAACAAAGTATTGTATCATCAACGCAAAAAACACCCGGCAAGGAGAGAAGGCTCCTGATCCAGCTTTTATTTGCGTTTGGTGTGTGTGTTAGAAAAGAAGAGAGAGATCAAACAGGACAGAAGCTGGAGGTGAAGAGGCCCTTTGGCTGGCTTGCACACCCTCCTTGGGGGCTGCTACCCTCACATCACCTCCACACCATATTCTCAAGTAGCCAGTTTAGTGATCCTTATGTCTGAAGTGAACTTAGAGGATGTGATTATTATGATGCCATCCAGTAAGTTATTAAGGAAATGAGTCTGACAGGATATTCTGAACGACTTAGGAGTAATGTTCTCTAATAAAAGCTTCTCCAGCCCTTTAATTTTCTGATACATGTCACAAAGCCCTTTTGCAGTTGGGGAGGGGTGGGGGTGGGTGTCTCAGAAGGGCCTCCGTGGAAAAACAACTCAAAGAAAATGACTGTAAGGGGACTTCAGCTAATCAGAAAAATGATCTGGAGCCCTTTTTCTCCCATCCAGGTGGTTACAACTATGGCGGACCACAGTCCTGAAAAGTCAGAAAAGAGCTTCTCCGCCAAAGTCTTACGCAGGAACTACAAGGAAATGCTTTGCTTTTTTCTCCATGAACTTTCAAATTTGACTTGCACTCTAAAACATTTGTGCAAATTTGTGGTTTCTGGGATCTTAAGCTTAGTTTTCTTTTTCATTGTTTTTAAGGGAAAAGTCTGCAGTTCTTTATATTACCTGGNCCTAGCTGTCAGGGATGAACATTTATCAGCACTGTGTTCTCTAGGGCCTGGGAGGGGGAGAGAGGCTGAATGACTGCAATCTTGGCCCCTGGTGGATTCCCCTGAGCAACACACTCCCACCAAAGCACCCATGTGTCCAGTCTGGTGGGTCCCTGGGTAGGATTCTGGCCTTCTTTACTCACTGTCCCAATCACAGAGTCCCCCAAAAGAGTACCAGCCCATACGCAACGGGTGAGGAGATCCTCTGCAAACACCTGGAGTTTTCATTCCATCCCAGCTGCTTGGCAGGGCTCCCTTCTTGGTGCACAGGAAAATGGCTGAGATTTCCCCAGCACAAGGCAGAAAGGCAAGCTAGGCTGAGGCTGCACCTGGGAGGAAGTTCCAGCGTGCATACAGGAGCCACGTGAGGGTGGGTGAGAGAGCAAGGGACAGGGCTGGGAGCGATGTACACATCATCCAAATGACACGGAGAGAGTTTCAAGCAGTCACGTCCATTTGAAGGAATGCTGAACTCCATCCCAACTTCACCTCTTTGAAGCTGAATACCCATCACTGTTTGACTTCATGGCACTCTTGAGAAACCTCTCAAGGGGAAAAAAGTGGGTACTTGCTGTATGGCATTCATTTTTTTTCCCCCTTTAACTTCCAAATACAGTTAATTTTGGAAATAAGAGGCACTGTCTCTTGCTTCACAACACCCCTCAAACCCAAATGGTAGCACTATGTGGTGTTTTTTTTTTAATTTAATTTTTTTCTTGAAAGATAGATCATAGAGACTTTTCTCTACCCTGACTCCCAGAGTAATCAGAAGGGAAGATGTCTCCAAAGGTATGAGTCTGGAGTTGACTATTCCAATTGCTTATAAGATGCGTCTAAAACTAGCTGAAGCCCTCAAGCCCGAGGGTATTCATTCTGAAGCTGTGGGTACAATACCAA
Organism: Redunca redunca; assembly: GCA_006410935.1. Taxonomy (NCBI): domain Eukaryota; kingdom Metazoa; phylum Chordata; class Mammalia; order Artiodactyla; family Bovidae; genus Redunca; species Redunca redunca. Next base: position 646,715 of record SJYQ01096369.1, read on the forward strand.
GATAGCTCAAAGGCAAACATTAAATTTTCAAGAAAAGACATTTAAATGTTGTTTTTTGGGGTGGGGGGGGCAACCAAAATGGGACTGTTTTCCTGTCTTGCTCGCTAATAAAATCAACATTATGGGGAAGAAAAGGCCTTAGCTCCTGCCCAGTCCCCTACAGGGTAAACTGAGGCACACAAACAGCACCAGGCAACTTCACTGACTAACTCAAACCACCACTTAGCCCTGTAAAGTGCGGTGATCGGCCACGCAGCTGACACTTGCCACGCCCTGCAGTAGGTTGTCATCTGATTATCAGGGATCAGACCTCGGAGGAAAGCCTGGGACTGACTGGCATGTGTCTCTGGGTCTTGATGATCTACAATCGGGGGGAATGCAGAACCGTTGGGAGCTGAGCCTCTAGAGAACCCACAGACTGGACCTCCGCACTACTGTGTCCATATTAACCCTACTGGCACCCCGCGCCCTGCCGCAGCCCCTAACCCGCCACTTTGTCTCATCCTCAGCCTCTCACTAGACCCAAGAATGGGCCCATTCCGACTGGGATCCAAGTTGCTCTATCCCCCTCTTCTCTAGCTGGGAGGAAAGCAATGTCAAACCTGGAAGGGAGTGGCTAGAGGGACAGCATCAGAAGTAGAAAGAAGGAAGCAAGGGAAAAAAAAAAAAAAGGTCATCCACACACTGTGTGATGGATCTGGTCAGAGATCTGACTTGCAAGATTTATTATGTTTTTCCCTTAGCTTCCCTTTATTGGAATTTTAATCTACAGATTACAAAGCCAAAGGCTGGCAGCTACCCTGTTTGTTATATTTAGAAGGTTTAAGGCACTGAGCACTAATGACTTCTTAATGTCACCTTCAACCTTTGAACCAGATTTAAGAAGGGCAAGTCTCACAAAGGGGAGGCCCTGACTAGAAGCAGCTAGTAAGATTATGGATTCAGTGGTCTTTCTGGGATTAGATTATTTCAGAAACAATGACAATTTTTTTTTCTTGGTTATGCCACGCGGCTTGAAGGATCTTGGTTCCCCAAGGAGGGACTGAACCCAGGTTACAGCAGTGAAAGCCTGGAATCCTAACCACTAGGCAACCAGGGAACTCCCAGCAAGTTTTAATATACAACCAAAAATCTTAGGAAGCCACCTCCCTGGTGGCTGAGATGGTAAAGAATCTGCCTGCAATGCAGGGGACCTGGATTTGATCCCTGGGTGGTAAAGGTCCCCTGGAGAAGGGAATGGCTACCAACTTGGGTATTCTTGCCTGGAGAATTCCATGGACAGAGAAGCCTGGAAGGCTACAGTCCATGGGGACGAAAAGGGTCAAACATGCCTGGTTTAGAGCGACTAAGCCACAACACACATACACAAATCTTAGGCAAGTCTATGATTAATCAGTAAAAAATTTTTAGAAATATGGAGACTTCCTCATGAATTCTCAAACTATATCTAAAGACAAACTAGGAAGTTCTTCTAAATCATTCTAAAATGGCAGTATTAAAGCTTAAAATATGAAATTTGATTCAACTTGTATCACAAACTACCAGACTAAACATTTTTTGATAAGATATTTCTTATAAATTCTGGTTTTCTGTCAAGTACCTTATATAGAAAAAGTGCATTAATTTTGATGTGTTCTCCCTCACAAATATAACTTCAGGCACTCCCTAAAAGAACACATGCTGGGTGATTCTTGGGGTGGTTTAAAGGAAGAGGAAGTCTTTACAAAAATTCCCTCCAGTTTTTCTATGTTAAGTTACGTAGTTTAAAAAAAGACTAGGAAAGAGGAGTGATAACATATGAGTTTTGTCTCCCAACTAGCCTTGGAAAAGATGTCACCCCACCTGACTTACTTCTGAGTCTCCTAGAGGCTTGATCTTTTCAGATTCTAAAGTTTTTCAAGCGTAAAAAATACAAGTTTTGACTTTTTCTTTGGGGAGAGGTTAAGAGACAGCATCTGGCCTCCATCACGACCTTGTCACTCCTGAGCCAGGAGACCCTGGGCAAAGCTCTTCTCTCTCCCAGCTCAGTTTCCTCACCTGTAAAATGAGGTGACAATAGTATCTATGCTTTATAGAGCTGCTGTTAGTAACAGCCCCCAAGTATGCAGTAAGCGGAATATGTGTGTTGGCTACAGTAGTTAAACATGATATTCTTGGGGCTTCCTTGGTGGTAAAGAATCCGCCTGCCAATGCAGGAGACATGGGATGGGTTTGATCTCCGATCCAGGAAGATCCCACATGCCTTGGAGCAACTAAGTCCATTCCCCACAACTACTGAGCCTGTGCTCTAGAGCTCGGGAGCCTCGACTACTGAGCCCATGTGCCTGGAGCCCGGGCTCTGCAACAAGAGAGGCCGCCCCAATGAGAAGCCTGCACGGCATGACTACAGAGCAGACCCTGCTCGCCGCAACTAGAGGAAACCTGCAGCCAAAAATAAATGAAAAATTATTTTTAAAAATTAATACTCTCTACTTCAGAGACCAACAAAATCAGAGTATCTTCTGATATGGCTACAATGTCTGTGGCCACACCTTCTATGGAATTCCCTCAACAGGGATCACCATAGTCACGATGAAAAGAACCACGTGAACATCGTAAGTGACACCAATCCCCAGCAGTGGTGACAGTGGCTTGCACCATCTCACCTAGAGCAAAGAACCCCACCTTTACACAGGCTTTACTGTCAATGGTTCCACTAGGTAAGGCCCGAACCTGGCTACACATTACTGCATAGCCTGGGCCACATAATAAAGTGGGAGGGATGGGAATCACGTGGATCTTCCCGATGGATTATAAAGTCCAACCTTGGATCAAGCAAAATGTTTTCAGAGTTTGCAAGGCTCTAAGACGTGATCATCCTCCCTTAGGAGATGTCAATTTCTTCAACTAGGAAATAGCAGGCATCCCAGTGATGTCATTTTGATGCGTTAAACTGACATTTCCGGTTTAAACAGGCTCACAAACACAACACTGGAAAGCACCCAAACTCCAAATAAACAAACAAACAGGCCCAGTTTTGTCTCTAACCATACAAGTGGTTTCTTACTGGTGCAGAAGTGTGTTTTTTTGGTTCTCATTCCTTTTCTCGGTGCAGGAGAACCACTACCTCAATTTGGTTTTGAACTCGATCGTACAAGGGCTGTGTCTCTGCATCTCTGTTCAGACCAGTCACGTAGAAGGGATAGACGTGTGTCTGGAGACAGGGGTCGAGGCTTTATTATCTGTCTGGGAGGGTTTAACGGGAACCCGTTTCCTGGGATCGGCCTTCTGTCTGAACCCACCTGGCTTCTTCTGGGTATAACTCAAGTCTTGGGATGTGTTCACATGCTGTGTGTCCCGCATGGTACTAGGTACTAGGAGGTCCACCTCAGAAGAGGCATGATGGGAGAGGATGGTTGGCTGGCTGAGGTTTTCCCATCCTATTGCTGAGGCTGCAGGCGCCTGACCAATCTCTGGGCACCTGTTGAAGTGGAGGGGGACTCAGAGCAGAAGACAGACACTGCAAAGCCCAGAGGGACCTGTAGGTTGACTGCGGCGCCTGGGGCCTCCCTACCTATGGCTGGCGACCAACAGCCCTGGGTAGAGAACTGAATCAACAGGTTGCTTGTTACCAGGAAGCGGGGAACTCCCTGGGAGCCAGCTTGTCCTGCTTCCCACCTCTGCAAATTCCTGACTTTTCAAGCGGTCCAGCCCAGACATGAAAACTCTTGCAGGGTCCCAGGAATTTCTCCCGTGCAGGCCAGTTCCTTTTGCACTAGGGATCGTGCCCTCCTCCTCCAGTGATGCACAGCGAGTCAACCCTCTGTTGTCGCTCAGTCGTGTCCGACTCTTTGCGACCCCATGGGCTGCAGCACGCCAGGCCTCCCTGTTCTTCACCGTCTCCCATAGTTTGAGCAGACTCGTGTCCATTGAGCTGGTGATACCATCCAACCATCCCATCCTTTGTCACCCCCTTCTCGTCCTGCCCCCAATCCCTCCCAACCCTGGGTGGCCTCAGACGCCTCTGCTCTGCGCCTCACACCCCCTCTGAACAGGCCATCTCTAAATGGCAGCCTCATTACTCATCACTCTGAAAGGAGACTGCAGTAGCTCATGCCCTTACTGCTGTAAAGCAGAAGTCTCTACCATTACATGCCTGTGTTGCTACAATTGATCACGGTGCTGCAACAGGAGAGAAGTAAATAAACAGAACTGGGTTAGTTTATGATGCATACGATTGAGACGCAGGGGGGAATAAATATTTTCCGAGTGTAGAAGTCAAGAAAAAGAATTTTACTTTCAAACTTCACAGTGTACTATAAACTACAAAGGGGAAAAACTATAAGAAACCATAAAATATCTCTTACCTAGCCACCAAATCTACATTAAAGTATTAATATTCAGAAGCTGACAGTCCCACAAAGAAAGGCAATGAAAAGACAAACAAACTACCCATTCAATCTCTGCTGGTGTCCCTCAGTGGAATCTTAACTTTTCACAGAAGGGCACACGAGCAGGACGATGGGGGCCGTGCCTGCCTCGTGCCCACCTGGGTTTTTCTCCCTTCTCCATCGGACCATTCAGCACTGAGGGGTGTTTGTGATCTAGGGTCTAGAGACCTGCATTTGCTATGGAGTTCATGTTCCCTGAGGCCAGTTAGTCACTGTGTCCTAGTTACGTGCTCGAATCTCCAATACCCAGCTCCTCTCACTATATCCGCACAGAAATGGGAGTCGGGTGGGGGAACCAGTGAAAATTAAAATGAGAAATGTATACAAAATGTTTGCGTGAGCCAAGAGGATGGGGAGAACAAAACGCGTAAATAAGTCAATGAAGATGACATCGAGGGAAGGCAAGTGTTACGCTGACAAGAAGATGCTTTTGGTGAGGCATGTTCTTTGGCTCTCTTTGCCTAAATTGTCCCAGATTCTGATTCTTAAGCAGGCTTACTGGATTTTATAATTCGTGGTCCCTGGCCCGGGTGGTTAGGGGTGTGGGTTGGATATTAGAAGGACGTTATGTTTCAATCCAGTCTCGATTAAGATAGCTGGTTTATCTTGAGTTTGTGAGTTAAATTTTCCTAAGCCTCACTTTCCTCGTCTTTAAAATGGGGCTAGTAACAGACTTCAACCCTTATAGTATGTTGTTGAAAATCTTAAATAATAAACTATGAGGCAACTTGTGCTTTTTATATACAAGGAAGACAGGTTAAGAAGGCCTGTAAACTGGATGCAGCCATTTCTGTTTGAGGGCAACCGAGAGGTAGCTGGTCTAGTGGTTTAAAAGCACAGCTTCTGACGACAGAACTGCTGGGTTCAACTCCTGACTCCCCCCTCCACTCCCGATAATTAGTTTTTTGATGGTGGACAGATGGCTCTACCTCTCTGTGCCTCAGTTTCTTCACCTGTAAAATAGGGCAGTAACAGCACATACTAATATTACGGAAGCTGCTGTCGAAGGGGTGAACGAACCACTATGTGAAGGCGTTTGGAGAAGTGCCCTGTCTTCACTGGCTACCAGCCATCGATGAGTAGATATTAGTTTGGGGAAGACTGGCTGACAGTGGCCTCTCTTAGTTTCAAAAATGGGGGTGGTCCAGCACCCACTCCTTTAGGGGGTGGGCTGTAGACTGAGGGGAGGAGGACCGAGTTGGGGGGGACAGTCCCTCAGGACACAGTGCCGTCCAGTGCCATTGGGGCCCCAAGTGTGCATCAGGGGCTGGATGGGAGGGGGCCCAGCAGTAAAGGCAGTCCCTGTGGTCACCTCTAGGGGCGCAACTGTCTGTGGGTCGGCAGGTGCCCTAAGTGGCCCTGCTAGAAAAGGCTGCCCTGGAAAACTGGGGTTGCTGGGGAACCAACCATGGTTTCCAGTTCTCTCTGCGAGAGGCATGTGACCCACCTTGGACTGAGTGAGCTTCCCCGAAGTTCTAACAGTTCCAGAGAGAGCAAAGGGCCCTGAAGCCACCTGAGGTCGTCTGTTGGACACTTGAATGATTCACATGCATATCGCAATAGGAGCTCGTGTGGCCTCCCCTGCCATGTGCACCATTAAACAAGTCACACCAGGCACACCATTAGGATCTCAGTTAAGTGTTGCACTGATGGGAAACTGTTTTTCTGTATCTGACTTGAGGACCTTCCTTTCTAGCTACGGTTAGTCCCAGGAGAAGACTGTGGTTATACTAGGTCTTGGTCAGGCTCAAAATGTGATTCTAATCCTCATTTCAGGGCCTTGAAATGAAAGGGAGGAAACCAACCAAGGAGCTAGTGAACCTAAGACCAGGGAAAGATAGAGGCCATAAATTATATACCCTGGTGCCACTTACTGCTTCTAAAATTCAGTCTCTCAAAATATATGTTACAATATATTTTTTGAAAATGTATACAATTATTACATCATCTCCTCTGACATCAACCCTGTGAGGCCAACAGAGAAATGGCTCTTCTCCTCCATATTTCAGATGAGGCAGTTGACACAGAGAGGGTAAGTATGCCCTTTGGAAGTGGAGGAGTCTGGACAATAGCAAGGTTTCAGCAGGTGTGTCCAGCCCCTTCTCCTCTATATCGGTGTCCACTGACCACACTACTGGATGAATCTTGATTTTTCACTCCTTTGGCCAAACTTGGACTTCCATCTACTCCCAATGCCGAAATGTCACTTCTAGATCTAACTCAAAATAAATTCTGATATCTAAAACCTAGAGACATTTCAAGATCCAAGGTCATGGTACAGGTATTTGAGCTGTGCGAATACTGCGAAGATACAGGAGTAGCTTACTTGCACAGGTTCTGTTGTTTGAACGATGACTTGCAACCCATATTAAGGTAAGAAAGAAACACGAGAAATGGTGGCCAGTTGCACGTCGGTGATCTTTCCCTGCAGCCCCTCTCTTTTCCTGGAAACATGTTACCTGAAAGCATTAATACTCTCTAGGGTACTGGAAATTCTCTTCCTCTGTCTACACTCATGCACCTGGCAAAGCTCTTGCACTTTCATTTTTGCTTCATTGTGCACTCTCCTGATGATCCAAATATTTACTTGCATAAACTCTTGTTGGGTAAGAGCGGAGCGTTTGCTTCTGCTGTTTCGGTGAATCATTTGGTTGCTGGGGTACTAGGTGGACAGCTCTGATGTCAAAGAATCCCCTAGGCTTATCTTTCCTGAAAGCATTCTTATTGACCAGTGTTTCTGACTTTTCCCCCTTGTTCTGGTCTTGGTTTTCCTCCCTGTCGCTTCCACACCAACAGGATGGAGCAGGAAACTCTAACACGGCCATTCCAGGCACCTCCAGCTCTGTGGCTTCATCAGTCAAATGGGTGTACTCTGCAAATGGTCAACTGCTAGATAAATTCCAGTTGCTGAGATCATTCATGCCAGTTACGCTGGGTAAGGGTAAGCCTGCATGCCTGCAAAGACCTGCTAATGCCTCTCTGGTCCTATACAATCTCCACTTACAGACTTTTACTGAAAATTAATTAAACCAGCACTTCTGCTCAAAACTCCAGTTTCTCTGGAAGGTTTCCTTAGGGATATATATGCAAGACAATGTCTGACAGGTTTCTTGGCTCATCCCTCAACACTGTTATTCCTTCAGGGGCATAAATGTCCTTTGCGAGAATAAGCAGTAGCTTTGGAGAGCAAAGATTCAATCTCTTGAGGGCCAGGACTATGCCCTTACCCACCCTACCATCATCATTCCTCTAAACATCTTGGTACTCTCATGCCTTACATGTAATAGGCGGTCAATAAACAGTGTCAGAACAACACATTAGTGAGTGAAATGACTGCCAACTAAAACAGAAGAGAATGAAGACATTGTTTCAAAAAGAAACTAAAAGATAAACTCCCTCCCACAAACTGCTGCCAGTCTAGGATTCATAGAACATAGAAACCCACCATCATAAGGTGAGCGACACCCCATTTAACATCTCTTGAAAACTGAATACTCTCTCCATTCATCCCACCCTTTCCTTCCCCTCTGTGATCACAAGTCTGTTCCCTATGTCTGAGTCTCCACTGCTGCCCTGCAAATAGGCTCATCAGTACCATCTTTCTAGACTCCATGCAGCATGGAAACATACAGTACCATATGCAAAACAGACAGCCGGTGGGAATTTGCTGTACGACTCAGGGAGCTCAAACTGGGGCTCTAGGACAACCTAGAGGCGGGGATGGGGTGGGAGGTAGGAAGAAGGCTCAAGAGGGAGGGGACATATGTATACCCATGGCTGATTCACGTTGACGCATGGCAGAAATAACACAATATTGTAAAGCAATTATCCTTCAATTAGAAAAAAATAAAGAGAAAATTGATTACTAATACCACATCGACCACTGAAGCTGCCATTCTCCCATGGAAGGTGGAGCTCAAGTTCTCTAGCCCTGGAATCTAGGCTGGCTCTGTAACTGTTTGGACCAACAAAACATGGAGGAAGTGATGCTCTGGAACTTCAGAGCTTGTTAAGGCAGTAAGAAAAACTTCAGGTGTGAAGAAGGTCTGGCAGCTTGTTTCCTTCCTCTTGGAGTCCAGACACCATGTTGTGAGGAAGCTCAAGCAGTGACACACAGGGCAAAATTCAAGCCAGGCAACCAAGGATTTAGGTGAGCTCCCAGCCAAAAGCCAGCAACAACCTGGCAGCCTCTCCGGAGTGGCTCCTCCAGCCCCACGGAGCTTGCCTCAACGGATGCCACTTGCATCAGAGAGAAGCTATCATGACCAAGCTGCAAAACTGTAAGCAAATACGTCACTGTTGTGTTTTCAGCTCTTAATTTGTAGTTTGTTACAAAGCAATTGGTAATGGATATAACCATCTAAGTCAGCGCCAACGTTCAGAAAAAGGAAGAAGATGAACATACGCCAGGATGAGACATGCAGTGAGCATCACCTTTGTGTTCTGGCCTCTGCAAGGGAATGGCCAGGACCTTGAACCCAGGCAAAGAACCCTACTGAAAGAGAGAGAAATAGCAACCGAAATATCCTAAAGTCAGAAAAATCATTGTCAAACCAAGGCAAAGTTTTCTATTTGATGATAAAGTAGAAGAAAACTTAACATGACAATGTTAATGAAAGAATAAATCTGATCTCTCCCTTTCCTTTCCGAGGCTGTGACTGTTTGCAAAACTAGAAAGTCTTTAGTAATCCCCGCTCTTATCTAAAACAGATTGCAGTTTTAAGCATGGCCTCGTGAAACTGCAGGTTCAAAGGAACCTGAAACCGCATTAGCATAAAATCTGGAATTCTCATTTCCACCAAATGCACAGCTGCCATCTGACAGCTCTGCTGTGATTTCAGTTTCAAATAGAAACGGAAAGTAGCTGAGGTGGCGTGGGCCACAGGCTCCGTGCTTTCCATGCTGGCTCCCTCCCCACGCTCACACATTTGAGGGAGTCTCAGGGGTGCACCCAAAACCTTCGGGGATGAAGCGAACCCTCTGTGTGGCAACCCACCCAACAAGACTAATAGGGGAAAGCTCCAAAGCCAAGGACGGGCTTTTCAGTAAGGAGGGCTGGGGGTTGCCCATATATAATATGAGTACTTGGCTAATATTATTAGAAGTGTTAAATATTTTTTAAGTAAATTCCCACCAAGCTGCTAGGACTGAGTGGGTAGGGGAGGCAGAGCACCCGTTCCCAGGTTCTGCATTATAAATGCCAAGAAACCCACACTCCACACGCTCACATTTAAATGCCAGCAGGTACGCTGCCTCGCTTTCATGATTCACTTAACACCCTCTCAGCTTTCTCCTGAGGCAATGACAACTCTAAGCAACTACACTTTAATTCTGGGAAACCCAAGGGGGCAGGGGGTTGCTTTGCCTGCTGCTGAAATGCCATCACCTCTGGGATAAAAAGTTATACCTCTTTGTATAGGGAAGGGGGGGGAAGCTCAGATGTGTCTGATTCCCATTCCCTTGAGGAATACACACGTTGTAAAAGGAGGTTCCTACCCACCGGTAGAGAGGGTGGATTTGCCCAGAGCATCCCAAACTTCCTCCTCTGATCCTCTGCACGAATTCAAGTGACAGCTGGCAGGGCCGCACGCGCAGCACATGAAAAGCTGGCTGCAGCCGCCCAGGGAGCGAGAGGCAAGGCCCCCGCCTCCTTCCCCACTTGCCTCCTGCTGCCCACCGGGTCCTCCGTCCACCACGCCCCACTCTCAGCCATCTGCTCCTGAGCCAGGGTGTGGGTGTTAACTTAACATCCATCCTCACCAATGCAAGTGATGGGGATGGGGCCCATGTGCGGTCAGGATCCTGGGCCCAGAGGCTCACGGGAGATGAGGGGGTGGTCCTTTAGCCGCTTGCTTCTACCCGGGTTTGCGCCTCCTTACAAGTTCCTCTACTGTTAGTGTACAACTCTTCATATTCTCCAGGAGGAAAAAAAAAATGTAGTGAGCATCTGGTATTTACACAGAATCTTAGAGGGAGTTGACGGATTTAATTACAAGTGTTAGTAAAACAGGAAAGTTGTAGCCAGGCTTTCAAATAGCCACTCGCCTACAAGGAACAAGACCTACCTTTGTGCTGCTGGTGAAGAATGCAATTTATTTTTCTAGCGATGAGTTTTCCTGGAGAGGGGGTGGCTGGTGAAAACACAGTTGCTAGCTGGTGGCTTTTACGTAAATTTACGATGTCCTTCTTATACAAAGATCAAGCTGCAAACAACATTCAGCTCGGCTGTGTGGGCCAAGTTGCTTTTCCATCCCCACTAGTGGTGATGGATGGATTTTCTCTGTTCCCAGCACTCACTGAGAGCCAACATCATGTATTTATGAAATGACTGGTGGGTTTAAAGGTACAACATAAGGCCAGGAAAATGATTACAAATGACTAGCCTATGTGAGGATTAGAGAAATGAGCTGATCATCACTGGCAGCAGCCTGGTGAGTTTTAAAAACTGCTTGAGGGCCACTGTGGGTCATTACAGGTCAGGTGAGGTGCTGAAAACCTCTGTACTGGATTAACAAAGTCAGGAGACTTGGGTGTTAGAACATGCCCATGGCACCTGGCTGCGGCTTTTAATGAGTCTGAACCTTTGGTTTACCAACAAAATGCATACAGGTTGGGATGGGAGGAATCATCATCTTCTCTCTCTCTCGCTCTTTTCCATATATAAGGTCTTGTGATTGTACTTGATCTAATATCTAGATTATAAACAGAGAACAGTCTCTGTGTCAGAAAGCAGTATTTTCCTCCTGTTTTCTTGGCAGTTCGGTTATTAATTTCTAAGGAGGGCACACTGTTTGACATACCTTTTCTGGGGCGCCCCACTCTCTTGGAATTGCCAGATAGACCAGCAAAATATCAGCAGTATGCTATGGTTCGCATTTCATCCTTCCAACTGGTAAAGTACCATTTAACTTTCTCATCAAAACAGTCGAGGCTCAAGTGGGCCTCCTTAGCTCTGTGCCTCTATCACTTGGTACCCGGGCTCATTAAACCCGGCTTTTGTGTTTTAAAAGCAAAACCAAAAGGGTTAATGTGTCATCGTGCTCTCTTTAATCTGAAATCCACAGGGAAAGGACTTCAGAAAGGAAAAAAAGAAACCACATACCCTCTCCTTAACCTTCCCTCCCCGCCCCCGCCAGACACACACTCACACACACACACACCAGAACACTGCACGACTGGAAGCTGGCCTTTGTCTTCCTCAGACCATACTGAGCCAAGGCAATGTGCACACCACATTGGGAATCAATTTAATCATTTCTGACTTCTCAACAATCAAATGAAACAATAAATAGCCCGAACTGGGCTTGAAGGGGAAGAGGACCACATGTATTTCCTCTCAGGATTTTTCTTTTTTAAAAACATGAAAGTTTGGCTTGAAAAGAACTTATTGCACAGACACATGTGGCCTCAATAGGATAGATCTTTAACCGATGAGACAGATTCCAGATTCAGGCACACAATATCAGGATTTAAGTCCTCAGAATTTGGTAATGGAAAGTTTGGGTCACATTGAGGGCTGTAGGATCCAGGGATAAGATTTAGTTTTGAATTAACCTCTTGGGCAGCCTGAGCTCTCCCCCTCAGAAGCACCATATGTCTCCAATTCTATGTCGTTCCTTCTCTCCTGGCACTTCCCATTTGATGGACCAGAAAATTCCTGGCTTTAGACCATTTCCCTGAATATTTATCGTTGACTCTCACCCGAGAATTACTTTAAAAAAAAAAAAAGAAGAAGAAGAAGCTCTTTTAAAATAGTTCCTCACTTTTTATTTTGAAAAACCTCAAACTTATAGAAAAGATAAAAGGATGGTATGAATAATACCCAAGCCCCTTCATTTATATTGCTTGATTGGCAACATGTTACCACATCGATTTTATCTCCTGACACTCTTGAACTGTATTAAGACACACATGGGACTTCCCTGGTGGTCCAGTGGTTAAGACTCCGTGTTCCAATGCAAGGGGTGTGAATTTGATCCCTGGTCAGGGAGCTAAGATTCCCACATGATGTGCAGCCAAAAAAGGGGGGGAAAAAGATACCACTCTAAACCAATACTGACCATTCTCCCACTGAGAACAATCAGTAAATTAAAAATAAAGAAAGAAATTGCTTTGGACAAGATGAATTGCTCTGGACACTGTAAAAAAACAGCCAGGCAGAGGGTCAGAAGTTCGGAACTGGAACACAACAGACCGGGGCTCAGAATCGGAGATTACGTGGTGGGTCCTCCACAAAGAGAGGAAGCGATGTGATCACTAAGAGCAAACTATGGAATGGGAAGAAACAGAACTGAGGACAGGCAGACAGCCTCCATGCCTCCTGGGTCAGGGAGGGCCCATGTGGAAGGGAGAATCAAAGAACATCCCCCTGCAGAGCCAAGGAAGGGCCCGAGTCTCAGGATGGGGAGGGCAGACTCAAAACCGGCCCAGTGCTTTAGAGATTCTGGAGGACAAGGACTGAGGAAAGACAGATGGATAGAGGCAGGAAGCACAGACTGTTTTTGAGGAGTGTAAGGGAGAAGGGCTGGAAAGAAATAGAAAAGTGCACGTTTAGGCCATGAGTCTGTGTTTAGCTATCTGGACAGAGGGCTGAAGTCTGGCGTGCCACCCTTTAAAATACCGAGTGCAACTGCACACACCCTTGTGTACTACCTCTGTCTCCATGTACATATGCATCCCTGCGCGGGGAGATATACAGACACACACGTATGTATAAAATGATTTTCTATATGTATTTCATATCTATTTTTAATAGAGTCATTTATGCCAAATTAGTAGTAAACTAGCCACACGTCATAGAATACATTCACAGACCATTTTTGTCCACGAGATGTAAATGAAAGCATAAAGAGAAAGAAACTGTGATGGCAGTGCAGAAGTTTTAAAACATGGCTGCAAAGGAAACAATAAACAAAATGAAAAGATAACCCACAGAATTGGAGAAAACATTTGTAAATGATGTGACCGACAAGGGGATCAGTCTGCAAAACTTACAAACAGCTTATGTTGCTTAACGGCATCAAAACAAACTACCCAATAGAAAAATGGGCAGAAGACCTAAATAGACATTTCTCCAAAGAAGACAGACAGATGGCCAGTAGGCACATGAAAAGATGTTCAACATCGCTAATTATTAGAGAAAATGCAGACCAAAACTACAATGAGATATCATCTCACACCAGTCAGAATGGCCATCATCAAAAAACCCACAAACAATAAATGCTGGAGAGGGTGTGGAGAGAAGGGAACCTTCCTGCCCTGTTGGTGGGAATGTAAATGGGTACAGCCACCATGAAGAAGAGTATGGAGGTTCCCTGAAAAGTTTAGAGCTGCCATATGACCCTGCGATCCCACTCCTGGGCCTATACCCAGAGAAAAGCATGGTACATGCACCCCAGTTCATTGCAGCAGTGTTTATAATAGCACAGTCGTGGAGGCAACCTAAATGTCCATCAACAGAGGAACGGATAAAGAAAATGTGGTACATGCATACGTGGAATATTACTCAGCCATTAAAAAGAAGGAAATAATGCCATCTGCAGTAACACAGATGGAATTAGAGACTGTCATACTGAATGAAGTAAGTCATACAGTGAAGAAGGAAGATTCTATGGCAGCCTTTATATATGGAATCTAAAAAGAAATGATACAAATGAACTTACAAAACAGAAATAGACTCACGGTCTTAGAGAACCAAACTTACAGTTGCTGGTGGGGAAGGATGGCAGAAGTGGGGGTGGGGGCAGGGGGAAGGGAGAGTTAGGGAGTTTGGGATGGACATGTACACACTGGTGTATTTAAAACAGATAACCAACAAGGACCTACTGTATAGCACAGGGAACTCTGCTCAATGTTATGTGGCAGCCAGCATGGGGGGCGGAATTTTGGGGGAGAATGGATACATGTATATGTATGGCTGAGTCCCTTTGCTGTTCATCTGAAACTATCACAACATTGTTAATCAACTCTGTGTGTGTGTGTGTGTGTGTGTGCATACACGCACACTCAGTCGTGTCCAACTATTTGTGACCCAATGGATTCCTGGCTCCTCTGTCCATGGGATTTCCCAGGCAAGAATACTGGAGTGAGTTGCCATTTCCTACTCCAGGGGAATCCTCCCAGCCCAGGGATCAAACCTGTGCTCTCCTGTATTGGCAGGTGGGTTCTTTACTGCTGTGCCACGTGTTAATCAGCTATATCCCAATACAAAATAAAAAGCTAAAAAAATCATGGCTGCACCTGCGTGGATACTCGCATGAAGAAGCTGGTCTCCATCCCTTCCCTGTAGCTCCTGCCCTCCGTCTCCTGGACGCTCACATTCAGGACGTGCCCTCTCAGGAGACGCCGCCCAGAAGCCAGCTGCTTTCTGTGGAGAGTGACTGGCCACGTGGGCAGAGCCTGTGCGGGTAGCCCGGTGGGTGGACCAGCCCAGCCCAGCTCGCCTGAGTCATCTGCGCCCAGGCGCGGGACGTGTGAGTGAAGACATCTCTGGATGATTCTCGTTCTCAGAAACTCCGAGCCATCCAGACATCATGGAGCAGGGACAAGCCCTCCCTGCCTTGTCCTGTCCAAATTCCTGACGAGCTGAATCTGGGAGCATACCAGGGCTTGGTTGTTTTCCAGCACTAGGTCTGGGGGTAGAGAACCGGCACAAATTTTAGTGTGGGTTTCCTGCTTTGCTTTCGCCTTTCCTGTAATCAGGCTGTTCATTTCAGAAGCTGCTTCCATGACTGGGTGGGGAGCGGGGGGCAGGGAGTGGTGGCAGAAGGGGGCAGGTTAACTGGAACCTTATTGGCAGCAGAGGTTACACCCGAGACGGGGCGGGAAGCTTAAGAACGGGATGTGTGTGCACTCAGTTGCTTCAGTCGTGTCCGACTGTTTGCGACCCTATGGACCATAGCCTCGCCAGGTTCCTCTGTTCATGGGATTCTCTGGGCAAGAACACTGGAGTGGGTTGCGATCTATGCCCTCCTCCAAGGGATCTTCCCGACCCAGGGATCGAGCCTACATCTCCCATGTTTTCTGCATGGCAGGCAGATCCTTCACCACTGAGCCACCAGGGAATTTCAAGAACTAGAAATTCCCAACTGGAATTGTGGGGCACATGGGACGTATCAAGTCACATACCTGGAGCTCTTTTAAGAGATTCCACAAGCCCAGAAAGAAAAAAAATCACCAACACCAAAAAAACTTGATAAATATTTTCCATAACAAAACACAATTGGTTGCAATGGGAGCCAGCTCTGTTCCTCATTAGTTACCCTTCACTTGTCAGACAAGCTCCATATCTCACTGAAATCTACGGTGGATTCTTTATAGTTGGCTGGGAAATGTGACTATACATTTCCTTTATACCGCATGCTTTCTTGAGCCTGCTTTTAAATCTAGAGTGCATGCTTTGCTCCCCTTTCCTACGGGAGAAGGATCTTCAGCTTCCAATGAGAGGTAAAAGCAGGTCACGGCGGCCGCTTCTGAAGGGGCTGCTCGCAGAGCAGGTGGGGAAGGCCAGGCTGCCATAATCAGTGGCTACCAGGTACCCCGGGACCACGTCAGGTGATAAAACACTTGGCTGACACCAGAAAAAAGAATCATCACTCCTTCTCCTCTACCCCTCCCTAACTCCCTCCTCTTTTTTTTTTAAAGGAGGCTTTTTAGCCTCATTAAATGAAACCTTATCTCTGAAAGACTGCAATCCTCAGCAAATGACAACTGCGCCTAATCTCATTTTCTGACAAGTGATTCTGACAGCACCTTCCTTTTGATTTCTGAGACATGTAGTTAGACATATATTAATCTGTCAGTCATCATCCCGAGGAAGAATGAAAAAAAAAAAAAGGCAGAAAGAAAGAAGTGAACACTTGTGAATATGAAGGGGGGATAAGAGGCTGTGACACCCATTTTAACTGATGCGTGAACATTCCTCTCAGGTGCTCCCCTCCCCCTGCAGCACATGGACCATCCACGGAGGGGAGATGGAACCTGCCGCCAGTCAGGGCTTTGGGTCATGGGGTCCAGTGGAAAGAGCGTGTGTTCCTGCATGAGACAGACTGGGCTGCAATCCTTATCCCGCCTGTTGAGCATACAGGCTCTTTAATCTCTGTACCTGAGGAGCCTGTCTGTAGGATACAGACAACTATTAGCTGGCAACTATTAGCTCTAAAGATGAGAGTATTTTCATCTAATTCATGGGCAGGAATACAGCAGGCATCCAGTACATAGAAATACTGGGCTTCCCAGGTGGTTCAGGGGTAAAGAACCCGCCTGCCAATGCAGGAAGACACAGGAGACATGGGTTCCATCCCGGGGTTGGGAAGATTTCCTGGAGTAGGAAATGGCAACCTGCTCCAGTATTCTTGCCTGGAGAATCCCATGGACAGAGGAGCCTGGTGGGCCATAGTCCATGGGGTTGCAAAGAGTAGGACATGACTAAGCACACACACACACAGAAATACTACTGTTATTTCTACTAAGGTCTTCCAGAAAAGTAGATGATTCCAACTTTGCATTGAGGGAGCAGGAGGAAAGACAAGCTGTACCCTACTCCCCAAGAGGCAATGTATGTAGAAGGTGTTCCAGAACTGCAGGATAGCTTCCACATCGATAGCCAGGAAGAACCATATTAACATTAGTCCCAAGCAACTATTTAAAATTCAGTCTATTATGTGAGATTTGGAGCATAAGAAGGCTGACATCACTTTGCCGACAAAGGTCTGTATAGTCAAAGCTGTAGTTTTTCCAGTAGTCACGTATGGATGTGAGAATTGGACCACAAAGAAGATTGAGTGTCAAAGAACTGATGCTTTTGAACTGTGGTGCTGGAGAAGACTCTTGGGAGTCCCTTGGACTGAAAGGAGATCAAACCAGTCAATCCTAAAGGAAATCAACCCTGAATATTCATTGGAAGGATTGATGCTGAAGCTCCAATATTTTGGCCACCTGATGTGAAGCGCCGACTCACTGGAAAAGACGCTGATTCTGGGAAAGATTGAGGGCAGGAGGAGAAGGGGATGACAGAGGGTGAGATGACTGGATGGCATCACCGACTCAACGAATGTGAGTTTGAGCAAAACTCCATGAAATAGTGAAGGACAAGTAAGCCTGGCGTGGTGCAGTCCACGGGGTCCGCAAAGAGAAGGGCATGACTGAACGACTGAACAACAATTACACATTTTGCTCCTAAATTGTATTAAAGAACTGAGATACAACACTACCCTCTTTGTTTATAACCTGAACTCTATGACTAAAGGGTTTGTAAAGTGTATTATGTTTCTTTTGAGGGGTGAGGACAGTCTTAGGAACCTGATCTGTCATAGGTCACTCTGGGGTGAACCAAGTCAATGTACCTATTTGAGCAAATAACAGGAGGTTTGACATTTTCTAACGTTGTTCATTCATTGACTACCTTACATTGGGAGATGTCAGCAACGCAAGCTTTTCTCTTTTTGCTCAGAGAGCAGCACAGACTTGTGAAGGGAAAAGAAAAATTCTGTCTTTACCAAAGGGCAGGCATAGGTCAGGTGTCCGGGCTTCTCTTCTGAGAGCACAGAAGATGGACAGGATGGAAACCGCCTAGTCAGCAAAGTGAGGTTGCTCTCATCTGTTGTTTGGTTTTTAAGATCAGGCAAAAGTCTGACCACATATTCTCCCGTTATTGAGCCTGCAAATAGACCCAGAAAGGGCTTCTCTAGAAGGACACCACTCCCTAAGGATGAGGATGCACCTTAACTCATCCACAGCACCCCCAAATGAAACAAAGCAAAAACTCCTCTTCTAAGCCACACGTTGCACTGATTTCATCTCCCAGGGCCTGTTATTAGATGCATGTGCTTAGTTCTGGGCTTTCCCAGGTGGCTCAGTGGGTAAAGAGTCTGCCTGCAATGTAGGAGATGCGGGTAGAAACGGGTTCAGTCCCGACTCAGGAAGATCCCCTGAAGGAGAGCATGGCAACCCACTCCAGTGTTCTTGCCTGGAGAATCCTATGGACAGCGGAGCCTGGCAGGCCACAGTCCATGGGGTCGCAGAGAGTCAGATATGACTGAAGTAACTGAGCATGCACGCCAGCGCTGAGTATGGCTGCATGAGAGCCAGGAAGAACAAGGAATGGAGGAGAAAAAAGGAAAAGAGTTTACGGGATCATTTTCATCCACTTCTTAGATATTAGAAGTTTTGTTCCTTGAAGAACAGGCACCTCCTATGACACCTCTTATTTATTTCTCTCCACTCCATCTTTCTCTTTTTAAACCTGAGTGCTTGGCTATAGATCTGTCTTGCTGGCTTTACAGCCTACGATAAGGAAATAAACCGAGAGAGAACTGCAGGGATGGCTGATGCGAGAGCACATGTGAAGAACAGACTGGGAGAGGGAAGCGTCCAGTTACTCTCCACAGTCAGCAATGCAGAGGGTGGGCACTAACTTCCCCCGTCATCGTCCCACCACCCACCCACCAGACTGTGCTAATGGGGCAGTAAAGGGCCCCAAAGAAGGACGAGTTTCAGTGTGAGGGTGCAAATAGGACCGAGGAAGAATCCTGGAAGAAAGGCGCTGGATTTTTGCAAATGGACAGGTTTTTTTTTTTTTAAAGCAAAAATGAATTAGACTGCAAGCAACAGAAACCTCCTTGAAGAAACGTGGCCTTTAGGTAACTGCTCCGCATTTGTTAACTAAGATTTCAGTCTCAAGGAAAACAGATGACCACTCACTGCGCATGTCAACCTAGAGGACACCAGGGATTCGAGAGGTGTTCCATTAAGAGTCTGTACTCTGACCAGCCCTGTGGCTCCATGGGGCTCCATCTGTGAAGCAGGCTTTGGAATATCCGCCCCCTTCAGGATTTCTGTGATGGGGAGTCTTATATCTTAAAAGTACTACATCAACTCCAAAAGGAGTCCCAGAGTATATTTACATGTGTATACATTAGCATACCCTTGGCATACATTTGTCTTGTTGGGTGTTACTGTCATTACTGTGCTCAAAAAGATGTCCCCAGAATCTGAGAGAAAAATTGTAATGAAAAATAATTAAAATATAGGGAATAAGACTGCAAAGTTGTAGAAGCAGCACAAGAGGACCAAGTGCTCGGTCGTGTCTCTCAGCGACCCCTGGACTGCAGCCCACCAGGCTCCTCTGTCCATGGATTCTCCAGGCAAGAATCCTGGAGCAGGCTGCCATTTCCTCCTCCAGGGGATCTTCCCAAACCAGGGATAGAACCCTCGTCTCTTGCATCTTTTATCCTAAGGCCAACTCAATAACTGCCCTTGAGAATCTATCTGAAAAGTTATAAAAGAAGTGCCCTTATTTATGGAGGCCATAGGCAAGCATGTACATGGTAAACTGTGTCCGCCCTGGGCTATGACTGGACACAGGGGTGGGGCCCAGTGTCTTTTCTGGGTCACTTCTATCTTTCCATTCTATGAAGCCTCATCCGTGAGACTTTCCTGGGGGCTTGGAATCAAGAACTCTGAGTCAGTGGGTCTGAAGCACATCCATTACCTTTGATGGCTCAACTTAAGCAAGAACTTAGACCCAATCTTCTTTCCTCACTCTGTCATAACAGTGACAGACCTTAATCTCAGATTAAAATGGTCAGGCTTCTTACTCAACACTTGCTGTTTCTGACACAAGCACATGAGGCTCAGGGCTTCTGTGCATGTTAGTCTCTCAGTCGTGTCCGACTCTTTGCGACCCCATGGACTGTAGCCTGCCAGGCTTCTCTGTCCATGGAATTCTCCAGGCATGAATATTGGAGTAGACTGCCATTCCCTTCTCCAGAGGAACTTCCCAACCCAGGGATCGAATGCTATTCTGCATTTCAGGCAGATTCTTTACCATTTCAGCTACAGGGAAGTCTGTGGGCTTATATGTGGATGGAATCAATTATAATTTGATTAAGACAGAGCAGAAAGAGAGAAGTATTAACAATCATCATTTCCTTTATGAAGTCTTCCATCCCTCACCCAGGCTCTTGGTGTGCCCAAAAGTCAATTAAAAGAGGGTTCTATTAAAGATAATTTTAATAAATTTAAGTTCTAATAAAAAAAATTCCTGGTGGCTCAGACAGTAAAGCATCTGCCTGCAATGCAGGAGACCCGGGTTCAATCCCTGGGTCAGGAAGATCCCCTGAAATAGGAAATGGCAACCCACTCCAGAGAATTTCCTGGAGAATCCCATGGACAGAGGAGCCTGGTGGGCTATAATCCGTGAGGTCGCAAAGAGTCGGGAATGACTGAGTAATGAACATTTTCATTTTCACTTTTTATTAAAAAGACCAGAAACCAAGTAAAATGTTAAAAAGCCAAATGCCATTATTAAATAAGTGTTGAGGAGAGAGTGTTAGAGGGAGCAGGAAATCAGTCACCAGTTGCAGGGGGTGGTGGTGGGGGAGACGTTTGGAAAGAGTAACATTGAAACTTACACTACTGTATGTAAAATAGGTAGCCAATGGGAATTTGCTGTTTGTCTCAGCAAACTCAGACAGGGGCTCTGTATCAACCTAGAGGGGTGGGATGCGGAGGGAGATGGAAGAGAGGCAAGAGGGAGGGGACATATGTACACCTATGGCTGATTCATGTTGAGGTTTGACAGAAAACAATAGAATTCTGTAAAGCAATTAGCCTTCAATTAAAAATAAATGAAAAAAAAAAGCCAAATGCCATTACTAAATAAGTATTTGGGAGGGGAGGTCTAGAGCGAGCAGGGAATGG
The DNA here is from genome assembly GCA_006410935.1 of Redunca redunca. Lineage (NCBI taxonomy): Eukaryota > Metazoa > Chordata > Mammalia > Artiodactyla > Bovidae > Redunca > Redunca redunca. The sequence continues at coordinate 667,846 of SJYQ01096369.1, forward strand.
GTCTCGGTGGGGCGGACCCATACCTATGGTGAGTGCTACCTGGATGCTTAGCGCTGGAAGCACACCTGTGTTTTGCCAGAAAGAAAAACATAAGGCTCTCCTTGGCCACCCTACAAGTGGGTGCTTCAACTTCCTCTTCTATTTCCAGTTCTTTTATGTCCTGTGTCCTGCCTGCTTTGCTTCCAAAAGGCATGTGTGCTTGTGTGTGCTAAGTAGCTTCAGTTGTGTCTAACTCTCTGTGACTCTATGGTCCGTAGCCCGCCAGGCTCCCCTGTCTACGGGATTATCCAGGCAAGAACACTGGAGTGTTGCCACACCCTCCTCCGGGGGATCCTCCCCACTCGGGGATTGTATCTCCTGCATCAGCAGGTGGGTTCTTTACCCTAGTGCCACCTGGGAAGCCTTCAGAAATGCACAGCCCTACTCACTGGCATGAGGTGCATGGTGTGTCTGTTTGAACCTGCTAACTGTGCTTGCTCCCCTGCCCAGCACAGCCATGAGACGTTCTCAGAGCTCTTGTTCCAAAGAAGCATCAAGCCAGAATCACACAGAAAATGCTGTCGCAACAGTTCTTCATGAAACAACCTCAACACTCAAAGGATCAACAAGGAATTGCCTAATTCTGATTGCAGTCTTTAAGAATCTGAAGGTCCGGTGGGTAAGAATTTGCCTTGCGATGCGGGGTACGTGGGTTGGATCCCCGGATGGGGAATTAAGATCCCACATGCCATGGAGAAACTAAGCCTGTGTGTCACAACTAGAGGGTCTGTGTGCCACAACAAAAGGTCCTGCATGATGCAACCAAGGTGCCACATGTCGCAACTAAGACCTGACACAGCCAAATACATCAATAAATAAATAGAATCTGAAGGGAAAAAGCTACCTGCAGATCAGGACAGTGTACACGGTAGAGACTCGGGTTTTAGCCAGAGAGGTATGAACTCAGGCAAGTCACGCAAGATGACTCTGTGCCTCAGTTCCCTCGTCTGCACATGGAGGGGCTGCTCTATCTACCTCCAGTCCCTTTGAGCTCTAAAATTCTCTGCTTCGTGTCTGTGTTGATGCAATGCACGGGCCTTTTCTCTGCGGAACTCTCTGTACCTCTGTACGGTAGAAGGAAGCCAGAGAAACGAGATCCTTAGAAGTATATAATCTGAATAACCAGAAGGGATGTAATTAAAATCAGGGTTCTGTTCCCACAAACACACCCAAGGATTTGCCCATAAAAAAAAAACATGGTGGTAATTAACGAACCTGCCAACCACACGCCTCTGCCTTCCAGGCCCCGCTGGGCTCAGAGGCGGGCCGGCCTCGGAGTCTGGGCTCCTGGCCTCCCCGCTCAGCCGGCCAGCCTCGCTCCAGCCTGCTGTTCGGGTGTGTTTTTAGCTCACGGCTCTTCGAGAGAGAGGAGCATCTCAAGTCATGTAGGGGCACGAATACATTTCTGGAATTTTCAGAATCATTAAGACAATGAAAGGAGAATCTAAGGGGCTGGCGTGTGTCAGGATATGCCCACATCAGTGAGAAAAGCCTCCTCTTTCCTCTGCCTGTAAGAGAGCGTCACAGAGAAGGCACCAATTTGGTTCCTTGCGAACCTGGCTCTGGAGAAGCGCTCCTCTCGCACAAGCTGCCACCCCACCCCCCCCAGGGCAGTGTGCACCCCCGTCCAAACGCTCCAGGCCCAAGACATTCCACGGGCTGGGCCAGCCCCCTGGCAGCGTTCTGACGAGAGGGAAGTCTATTTTCAGACGTCTCCTCCGCTTTTAACACCCTCGTGTCATGTGTTCACCCAGACTGGCCTGGCAGCCCAGAAATTATATTTGTCCTGTCAACTGGCTCACCCGATAAACTCTAAGCGTCCCGGCCAGGGAATGCGAGGCCACCTGGGGACAGGCCGGGCGGTTGGTTTCAGCAGAACACACTTGTCAGGATCTTGAGATAACATCGGGGCGAGGTGTTCTTAACTGCATTCCAAATGAGGTCCGGCCAGAGGAAGCCTGGGAGCGGTACTGAGTTCTCAGAGGTTTCTAGAGGAGAGGCCCCGAGGGCAGGAACCAAGCGCAGCTTACCTTCACTCTCTCTGTGGGGACCACCGGGACCGGCACTTTCTGAGGGCGGGCTGCACACTGCTGATCTGAACTCCACCATGGAGGAAACCTGACCTCAGGGTCGTGCCTCAAGCCCCATTCAGGACCTGTTCAGTCAGCCCCTGGGTTTTGGTGAGAGCCCTCCTCCGTGATGGGGGCTGGTGAGTCGAGTTCAAAAACCACTACCCAATACGGGGAGAAAGTGCAGAGAGGAAGTGTGTGTGGAAACAGCCACGGCAGCACATTTAGAACCAAGGAAGAAGACGGTAAGACCAGATCTGGACTGCGATCAGTTTTCACAGAGGCGGTCACGCTAAATACAAATGTCCTCAACTCAAGCAGGAGCACCAAAGTGTCCTGAACAGGCGTCCTTGTTTATGAACCTGGCCACCCGGGCTATGTCAGCAGGATTTCACGTCACACTGGGAAAACTGCATTTCAGTCTTCTCAGAGTTTTGAAGAAGCAATGGACCCGTGAGTTCTTCCCATGTACCTCTGGTAACCTGCCAGCTTGTCGATTTTTGACATATGTCCCCGGCCTAAGCCTGCTTGGATTTTCTGCCCAGTCTTTTGTTAGTAAAAAGGCTAAAAAAAAAAAAAAAANCCTTGGGCACCATTTCATAGGCAGGGGCTCGGCCAGCTCGTGGGCTTCTTTCAGCGCCGGGATCCACACCCAAATCTCCGTCTGTCCTGTGATCTAAGTCTCACCTTTCGGGACCTGCTTCTCCCCCATTCCCAGTCCGTCGGGCTGAAGACCTCACTGCTTGTCAAATGTGGCCGATGCCTCTGAGCTGTGCATAAAAACAGCAATGCTGGGACTTTACTGGCGGCCCAGTGGTTAAGAATCCTCCTGCCAATGCAGGTGACACGGGTTGGACCCCTGGTTCGGGAAGATTCCACATGCTTTGAGGCCACTGAGCCCATGGGCCACAACTACTGAGCCCATGAGTTCTAGAGCACATACTCTGCAGCAAGAGAAGCTGCAGCAGTGAGAAGCCCGTGCACTGCAGCCAGAGAAAGCCCACTCGGCACTGACGACCATTCACCCAAAAATACAAATAAAATTTAAAAAAAATAGCAATACTTACATATCACTGAGTCGGGCGCTGGGTACCTTGCTAAGCCCTTACACAGATAAACTCATTTTAGTCTATCAATAAACCATTATACTAGTATTACTAGTCCCATTTTGCAGATGAAGAAACTGGTACACAGAGAAGTTGGGGAACTGACCTAAGCTCACACAGCCAGCAAGAAGCTGATCCAGGACGTAGACCTGATTCCTGGGACCCAGCCCCTTAATCGGCTCACGGTGCTGCCTCTGCAGCCTCTAGGGAAAGGCCATTCCTGGCACCTGTGATTAAGCAGAGTGTCTCCCCCTTGTCAGCATCTCATGCTCAGATGCCACCTGCCCCGCGCGGAGACCTTCCTGACACGCCCTCCCACTGTCAGCCGCAGGCAGCCGGGCCCCCAGCCCTGCTGGACTGTCTACAGGTCTGTTCAGCCTAAATCAAGCGCTCCCGCAACGAGAGCCACCGCCACGCATCAAGGATCTGCGACTCAGCTGATACCTGACTATGTCACAGACCTGCGCACACGCCAAGTGGTGGGGAATCTGGTGACCTCTGGCCTTGGGGACAAACATCTCATTAGAAATTTGTGTGCTAAGTCGCTTTAGTCGTGTCTGACTCTGCGACCCTATGAACTGCCGCCCACCAGGCTCCTCTGTCCAGGGGACTCTCCAGGCAAGAATACCGGAAACTTAGGTTTGGGTTAGTCTGAATCTGATGAAATTGCTGTTCTGAAGGACAAGGGTGAATATAGCAACTTCATTTAGTTCACTATGTCCTTGGCTAGGCCTGGAGGCGGGGTCAGTAGGTCTCCCTGCCTCTCCTCCCATCACTGAACGATCCCCAGCCCCTCATCTGGGTGAAAGATGCTCCCAAAAGCAAGGTACGTGGCTCATTCCCTCTACTGGAAACCATAGTTTCTGAAAGAAAGCATCTTTTTCCCCAATGTTTTCCTTTGGTGATGAGGCATTCAGAAAGAACAATGGCCACAAATACACACTTAGTAAACTGCCTAATGATTAAATAATATATTACAAAAATTTGAATATAAAAAGGCCATCTTTACATGTGAAAGCTAATGGGCAGGCTTGACAAACATCATTACAGCTGTTCAGACAGAGGGGGCTGAGAAGGCAGAGAAATGAGGAGGTTTCAGTTTACAAGTTCAACCACAACACGAAATACAGCATGGAGTCCCACACTGCCATTTACTCCAGGGCAAGTGCAGATTGAACGGCCACCTTAAATACAGGTTTTTATGAATCTATTTATTACATGGTCGGCCACATAATAATTTGACGCTGAACTGTGTGTTAGCTTTACAGGTACAAGTGACTGAAGGGGCACAGTGAGTCTGGAATCAAGAAGAGACAACAAGCATGATGGGACCTTCGCCCTCTCTTCATCCTCTCATAAACTGAAGAGAGATTTTACCGGTCCAGCCTGCTGCATGAACCCAAAAGCATCAGCAAGGAACAGGTGTCAGCCTGCCATTCTTGCTTTAGCGGCCCCCGTTCTTCCTGCCCTCAAACCCAAGGATTCCATTGCTACCTAGTGCAGTCAAAGGAAAGCTACAGCTTGGGTTTCTGGGTTCAAGTCCAGGCCTCACGATTGACACTGGGACTGAAGCCAAGACCACGGCTCGACTGGGAAATAGTGAAAGTCACCCTGAGAAGCGTTAGCAACTTATTATTATCCACCAAGTATCCACCAATCTCATGATCCTTCTCCTACAGCACAGAGTTGTCACAAGTAAGCAATTACCCAACAAAGGACTGCATTTCCAGGTCACGCACATCCTCTTTGCAACCTGTTAAGGGCACATGTCTAGTGCTTGGCCATGGCCCACGAGCAGAGGAGGTTATGTGTCAATTTTAGTCTCCTTTCCTTGGCCGGGAGGATGCAGGCGAGCAGGTGGCTTAGGAGACAGAAAAGCCACGAGAATGGAAGCCCAGCCACAAAACAGTTGGGTTCCTGAATCACTGCATGGAGGAGAGTCTTGTTCCACCAGCGAGACCCACATCAAGGCTGCTCGATGCATGAGAAACAGACCTCAATTACAGTTAGGCCTCCATTCTTCTTGGGTCCACATGCAACACCAGCTGACTTCATTCTAATGAAAATATAGAACTTTCAGTTTCTCTGAAATATGTCCGTTGTCATTCCATAGAACGTACTACCCTTTATCTGTAAAATGGGAAAGACTGAAAGTTACTAAAGACCTCCAGATGAAAAGCAGCAGAGGATGGCAGGCAATGACAGCAAAGAAGAGCCACTGTATCTTCCGTAACTAGGCTAAAGACTCAATATTTAGGAGGAAAAAGAAAGCCAACATTAGTTTACTTTGTCCAGAGTAGCAAACTGAAGAGGCTGAGAGCCCAGGGTAAGGCCCTGCCCATACGGCCTCTCAATGCAAAATCCACTCCCTGCTGCTGACAGGCTGAGGGGCAGGGGGCCAGCGCAAGAAGTAGATGAGCTTCCTTTCACCCACCTCTAACAAGGTACAGCCCAGAAGGAGTCTTTCCAACACCAGCCTCTTCCGTTCTAGAACTTTCTCCCAGGAAAAAGCTGGAGGGAAATGACATTATTATTTCCTCATTTGGGATAAATGGCTACCGGCTTTAGGGATACAGGCAACAGAGCCAGAGGAGTGATTTATGAAGTCCTGCTTCTCTCTGGCCCCCGAGAAGCAGCTGGGGCGCTCGCTTCCGCGGCAGGTACTGCAGCTTCTAATGGATCTGTGCCCACTCACCATCCGTCAGGTGACCTGCCGGGTTTGGAGATGAGAACTCTTTCCCAGGCAGTCCCCAGCATTTCCCTTTCCTTCCTGCAAGACCGTCCGGTCTCTCTGGGGCCCCTGTGGGCAGCATGGCACTAAGGGAGGCTGGCCCGTGGTCTCTGTACTGGGCTGAGGCCTGAGGCCCCAGCCGCTCTACCGAGAAGGCCCTGCACGCAGCCCCCGGTGATGAACAGAAGGCTTTCTATTGGGGGTGAGAGAGTGATGCAGCCCCCTCCCCACCCGAGGCCACCTTCAAAGGGACGGTGGTGCGGGCAGAGCTGCCCACCTCGCCCCCACCCACAGGCCCACGCCTCTGGCTCCTGGTGTCCCCCTGCCCACTTTCAGTCCTGTTCACCAGGCAAATGCTCAGCGGAACTGTGAGACAAGGTTCTGTCTGCTTCTTTCCAGGAGATGACGGTGTTACTTTGCAGGGACGGGACTGGCTTTCTTGGTGGCTCAAACCTCGAGTTTTATTTACAACAGATAAATGGTAAGCAACAGCACCTGAGAAGCCACCCGTGTGCCTCGAACCAAGGGTTAAACCTGAGGCCAGTGCCTGGGCCTGTAGGGGGCTGCCTCTGTGAGAGCCTCTGTTAGAACTACCTGAAGCCAGCATGGTCCGATTTCTTGATGAACAGTTGAGTCTCACCAAAGGGAAAAGATGAGTCCCGTGCTACAGGAAGCTAAGAAGTTGTCTAAGGGGACAAACTCATCAGTTCAAACTGAGATCCTGGTCCTTCCCCTGAAACGTGTGTGTGTGTGTGTGTGCATGGGCACTGCAGGGCCTTCCCACCCCCAAGCCTGCGCACTCCCCACATGCCCCCGCCATGCTCACACATCTCCCAGCGCAGGGCCTTATCTGCCCGTTTTCTGTTGTTGTTGAGTTGCTAAATCGTCTCTGACTCTTTGTGACCCCATGGACTGCAGCCCACCAGGCTCCTCTGCCCATGGGATTCTCCATGCAAGAATGCTGGAGTGGGTTGCCACTTCCTTCTCCAGGGGATCTCCCTGACCCAGGGATCAAGCCTGCCTCTCTTACGTCTTCTGCGTTGGCAGGCGGGTTCTTTACCACGGAGCCACCTGGGCACTCTTCACCCTACAGCTATTCTACTGTCTTACCGACAAGGAAGCCAGCTCCTTGAACACGCCCCTGGTCACACAGCCGGCAAGAGACAAAGCTCCAGAACCTAAGAAGCCGTCTCCTTACCAGCTGCGTCTTGAGGCAGGAACCCACACGGCCGTGGGGCACTAGCTTCCAACCCCTTCTGCACACAGAACCACCCAAGTGGGGGTTGAGAGCTAAAAATCTGGATGCCCAGGTCACACCCAGACCAGTGACATCGGAACCTGAGACGGGGGCTTCCCCCTGGTGGCTCAGTGGTAAAGAATCCGCCCGCCAACGCAGAAGACACCGGCTTGATCCCCAGTCCAGGAAAGTCCCACGTGCCTTGTAGCAACTGAGCCCGTGCTCTAGAGCCGGGGAGCTGCGACTCCCGAAGCCTGTGCGCCCTGGAGCCCATGCTCTGCAACAAGAGAAGCCACTGTGATACGCCTAAGCACCACGACTAGGGAGTGGCCCCTGCTCGCCGCCGCAGAAGAGCCCAAGCAGCAGTGAAGACCCAGCATGGCCAAAAATAAATAAGTCAATAAAATCTTTTAGAAAAAGAAAGAAAGAATCTGATTGGGACCCAGGGGTCAGGACTAGGATTCCCGAGGGTGCAGGCCAGGACTGAGAAGCAACGGACTTGACAGAGCCTTCCAGCAAGACTCAGCAACTCAGAGGAGGGGACGCTGGCCACAGCTGGGGTGGCCAGGAGCAAAGCCTCCATCAGGGCCCCTAACAGAGCCCTTCCTCTGTGTCCACGCCCGCTCCCACTGCTAATCCCTGCTAATCCCCAGACCTGCCCCTCTGAGGGGAGGAGGGTCTCACAGCAAGGCTCTGAGTCCACCCCGCAAGCACACAGCAGCCCAGCTGCCCTAAGCAGCTTTCGATGTGTCTAACACCACTCCAACAAGGCCTGAGGCCCGTCAGGGAGCCGGCTGGAAAACCCGTTTAGATTCGCAAAGAAGCTGGGTATTAAAATCGCTGAGGGCGCTCTGGCTCAGGCTGCCATGCATGTTAGGGCCTGTGAATAATAAAAGGGGAGCTTGTAATTCGACTAAAAAATGAAATTTCCCCATTTTTGCAGAATAAACAAAAACAAAATAATACATTAGCTCTGCAATATGTCTGTGCTTCAGGGCTTCAGACTGTCATTAAAGTTGGATTTTATCCATGACAGGATTCTCCAAACCCCCTTCCACCTCGAATTAAAAAAAAACACGCAGCCTTACGATGAATCTCCTTTTCTTCCTATTTTCTATCTGCATGTGGTTTATCCGTAACTGGAGAGGAAGTTGCCCAGACGCTGGGCTCCTGTTTGCAATTCTTTTTGCCTTTCAGCTCTGAAACCTCACCCAGGCCATTCTTAAGAATCCTATAGTATAACGTTGAAATAAGTACCCCTTACAATTTAGGGAAGATGAAAGGAAGCCCCCCAGAAGCCCGCGCTCTTAGTTGTGTGAGGGGGACTCAGAAAGATGCGGCTGGCCCTGGGTTCAAAGCACATGGGCCCCGCGAGGGGCTGGATTCCGCAGGGAGATGGATCAAAAGCTCTTGTAGGCGGCAGGAGCCAGCTCCACGGTGGCAGCTGAGCTTTGAAGCCCTTATCTGAAGAGACCCCGCACCTATGCCTCCACGCATGAGCACGTGTGCCGGTGAGCCTGGTGGGCTGGGGGGGTCCTCCCACTACTATCACGGGTGCCCCCGGGGGGCCCTGCCACAAGCAGACGCCCAGAGCTCCACGATCAAGACCATCATCTTCACATGGGAGGCCGACATGTGTGGGTCAAGGACCCGCCACTGCTTTCAAAAGGAGCCAAGGGCTAAGAATTGGTGCTCCCAAAGCAGGGGGCCTGGGTTCGATCCCTGGAAAGGGAACTAGATTCCACATGCCACAGTGGAGATCCTGCAATGCCTCTAAGACCCGGTAGCCAAATAAATACTCTAAAAAAGAGAGTGGAGTTTATTTTAAAGGAGGAAAAGAGCCCCACCATGTCCATGGCAGACACCCACCCAAGCTGGACTCAGGGTCCCCCTGCCCCAGCTACTGAGGGGCCAGGAAAGCTGAGGCAGAGAGAACACTCTCAGGAGAGCCTCACTGTTCTTCTCTCTGTTTTTGCAGAGGCTCGACTTTACGGCAGAGGGGCCTTCGTGCCCCTCTTCCCTTCTTGGGCAGACAGAGTCCGGTCCTTCAGACCTATCTGTGACAGAGGAGACCAGTCACTCGCCAAATCCGAGTTCTGTGGAAACAATCCTCCCAGGGCCTCCAGGGGATCAAGTTCTCAAGTTCCCGGCCGCCTGTCCCCAGAAACACAAGGTTTCTTGTTCACACGTGGTCAAGTACGTCTGGGATGACTGAAATACCAACACGGCCGCTCCAGACCCGGATCTTCGGCCACAACGGGGATGGAAAAAGCCCCGATGACAGCTAGGGGTTAGGTTGCCCCGCCCAGATCTCCCGGTGAAGAAGTGGCGCTAGGGAAAAAACAGCAGCGAATCAGATGCCAGCTAATGTTCCAGAGACGGCGCCACAAGTGGCCCAGGCTGACGGCATAGCCCCCGCCCAGCTTTGATGTCTTGATGGGTTTTTAACAAATTCTCCTTCAGTTATCCAGCTGCTTAGCTAATCAGATATTATTACCTCCTTTGTGCTGCCTTTCCCTGAGCTTTCTCTCTGTTTATCTGGCCTGCCTTGCTGTAGAAAGAGCTCCATAATGATCGCTATCTAAATATTTCACTTCTAATACAAAGGCTGGTGCTTTGCATTCTGGAGACAGTCTCCAGCTCCCTCGTATAAGTAGCAGCTCCCCTGCCTCTTTGGGGGAAAAAAGAAGCTGATTTTCACTGTACACGACATCAATGGAATTTTCGTGTATGGTGTCTCCTTGCCTGTGAGGCTGGTAGGCAGATGGAAGGATGGAGGGCTCGTTCATGCCCACGCGCCCTGAGGACGCCTCCCATGGAAACTGACCGGCAACCACATCCTGCCCATCCCTGGGCTTTGTCCTGACATTAGGAAGCCACAAGGGACATCTCGGCAAACCGCAGAATGCCATCAGAAAGCCACAGAGAAACCATCAGAGGGGATATCAGTGAAGCACCTGAGGGGTCCTAGAAAACAGTCGTCAGCAGAACCCGACATTCTGTCTCCACATCCCTCGTCCCTAGGAACGTTCCAGGGCTCTTTCTGTGATTTTTACATACAAAGGTCCCAGCAAGAATCACACACCTGCTTATGGGATGTGAACGAAAATGGGTCTTGAACCTCAGCACGTGGGTGGCGTGCTTATCTGAGCTGCTGTCACTCAGAGCAGAGGCTCCTTGGGGTAGATTACAACTTGCCCGGATGCAAGAACCAAGTGGAGTCACTTGTCGAAACGTGTGCGCGCATGTGTGTCAGTCACTTCAGTCGTGTCAGACTCTTTGCGACCCCATGACTGCAATTCCCCAGGCTCCTCTGTCCATGGGAGTTTACAGGCAAGAATTCTGGAGTGAGTTGCCATTTCCTCCTCCAGGGGATCCTTCCTGACCCAGGATCAAGCCAGCCTCTCTTGAGCCTGCTGCACTGGCAGGCGAGTTCTTTACCACTGCACCACCCAGAGAGCCAAGGAGCTCTGCCTAATAAGATCTTTAATGACAAGTCCGCCGGATCTGCAACACTGCCTTAGTCACCTAGGGATGGGTATATCCAAACATACCCATGTCTTGCCCCGATCAAAGCCACCTGACAGCGTCCCCAAGTACTGAGAATGAATTCTGGCCTCCTTGCTGTGGTCCAGCAGGCCATGTGGGGCTTCCCCGTGGCTGTGTCTACCTCTGACCCTGCCCCCTTGGCTTACACTGCTGCAGGCCCAGCATCTGCCTCTTTGCATGGACCCATAGATCCGGATGCATCAAATCTATTCACACCTTAGGGCCTTTTCTCTTGGCGTTCCTGCTGTCAAGAACATCTCTCCTTCCAGGTCTTCCTCTGGTCCCTTCCTTCACATCCTTCAGTTCTTCAACTGTCACCCCTGAGAATACCTTTCCTTGACCCTTCAAAGAGCCACCCCTCCTGTCTTTGCCATGGTATGTTCCTCCAGGCATATCCACAGTATATACAATTGAGACTGGTACATAGTATTGAAGAAAAAGCTACTGGGTGAATGAATGGAGAGTCACTTCAGGACCCTTCACAAAGGATACCGGTAACAGGCATCATGATTTCCTAACGTCAGTTTGGTCCCCATTTTTTGCTTTTTTCCCACACTTTCTACAAGCTCTTGCTGAAGTTCCCTGTTACCAGATATCCCTTTCTTCCACAGTACTAGAATTTTTGTCTGATGCAGCTGTCCAAAACGAAACTACATTTCCTAGTCTTCCTTGAAGCTGGGAAAGGCTGTGGCAGGATCCTAGAGGCTTCTAGAAACCTGACTTTCGATTCCTGATTTGAGCAGCCTCTTCCTCCTTTGCCCCTTCCCTCTATACCTCTCCTGCTGCTTGGAAAGGTCATGTCTGGATGAAGTTCCATTTTGGGTCACGGAAAGCGGGCTGTATGGGGCACATAGCGGGAAGAAGACCAGGTCCCAGGGTCTCTGAGGATCAGGGCTCTGCCATGCTTACTTCCAACATTTTTAAATTTTTGGCCACACTCTGTGGCTTGCAGGATCTTCGTTCTCCAATCAGGGATTAAACTCACACCCTCAGCTATGACAGCGCAGGGTCCTAACCACAGAATGCCTCTTACTTTCAAACACGAGAAAGATACTTCTTTTTCAAGCCACTGTTATTTTGGGCTTCCCTGCTGGCTCAGATGGTAAAGAATCTGCCTGCAATGCAGGAGACTCAGGTTCAATTCCTGAGTCAGGAAGATCCCTGGGAGAAAGAATGGCTACCCACTCCAGTATTCTTACCTGGAGAATCCCATGGACAGAGGAGCCTGGCCGGTACAGTCCATGGGGTTGCAAAGAGTTGGACACGACCGAGTGACTAACACTTTCACTGTTATTTTAAGGTCCTGGTCACCTGTAACTGAACCTACTATACCTGCCTTGCTTGCATTTATTATTTCTTAGTGAAAATCTCACCACAGGAAAGAAAAGTCTGGGGAAAGTAGCACAGGTTGAAAAGAGCAGACAGCACGGCTGGGCTATCCAGGGATGTCACTGGGCTTCTATAACCCTGCATGCTGCCATGGGGACCGGACCTTCTGTGGCAGAAAAAGGGTAAGTGCCCGAGGTGGACTCAGAAGGGCTAGTTTCAGTACCAAACATGTGAAGAGAGGCAGAACCTGGCTGAGTCACTTTAGCCCTTAGAACCTCACTTGTTCTCATCTGTGAGATGGGAACAATAGTTATAGAAGGTATTAGAAGAATATGTATCCAAGTGCTTTGTAAGTTATCCAACTCTTTTTAAAAAAGTCTAGTTCTATTTAGCTAACTCTAAATAATGTTTTTAAAGATACTGATCACAAACAACTTCCTACAGGTCTACATATGTGATATCAAAAATCCAAGAGCCACTAGTTTATATCACAGAATTAACTAGCATTTAAAAAAATATCCCATGAAATTAAGGTTAGCAGAAGAGAATCCTTCAAATTTATTTGAATTTTTAAAATCTTGTCCACTATTTTTAAAAGCAATCTATTAAAATATTACCAAGTCATGGTAATTTTGTGCCATAATGAAAAAAACTGAAGATGTATGACTGTATTGTGAAAAATGAAATGGCTTTCTTTTTTATAAAGGCATTAAGGGCCACAAAGTGGCTTATATATACCCCAGAAGGGACAGATCAAGGTACAGAAGACCAAAAAGAGTCAGCCAGGTGGATAAGACAGAGGATCCAAAAGACTCAGAAGCTCAGATCCCAGTAGGCATCAGGAAGTCCTGCCAGGCAGAGAAAGCACCGATGGGATATCCAGATGTCTGCTAATGACCAGGAAAGGCCGCTGCTGGCAATAATTCCAGAGAGCTACCCACAGACAGCAGACTCCTAGCAAGGCTTTGATTTGTGGGTCAAAGGAAAAGGTGTTCTAGCTCCCCACTGGGGGTGGGGCAGTCAGGTCGGGGGCAGCAGACACAGTTGGCTGCTTACCCCACCACCATTCCCTTTTCTTCTCTGCCAACAGAGCCCTGATTGTGGTGTGCGTCCAGCATTAGGGGAGACGGTGATTGTCGAAGCCAGTGAAGGTGATCTCGTTCCCCTCTGCGAGGAGGCGAGTGATGCTGCTGCAGCCAGGAGGCCCCCAAAGGAACACCACTGGGAGCTTCTGGGGAGATTTAAAAAGAGCAGAAAGAAGGAAGAGCCCTCGATTTTTGTCTCCTGTCCTGCCTTTCTGTGTGACATGGTGCCACATGAAGGTGTGACAGTATACTGGAGCCCCAGCAGCCAGCTCGCACGTGTGAGGGAAGCCGTTCCTAAAGCACTGATATCACAGGGTGGAAAGACGGAAAGGTCCTGTGACAACACTGAGCCTTTACAACAGGCGGGAAATGGGAGGTACGCGTATGTCCTTATTTTTAAAGACATATTTACTGGACTGTTCTGTTACTTGCTGCAGTCAACAGGGCTCAAGTCCCGGCTGGACTAGGGGGCCAGCTGGGATGCCAGTAGTTCACCCTGTGCCAGCGGGAGAGGACAGGAGATGGCTGTGACACGGTGAGGGTGTGGGGCACCTGCTTCCCTCTTGAGTTTCCCCACCTCGGGTCTGACGGCTGGCTGGGAGACTGGGCATGGGGCTCGGAAGGGCCTCTGAGCCAGGCATGGTCCCAGCCCGCCCAGAGCTGATATTCTTCCTGTCAGAGGGGACAGAAGGGGGCCTGAGCTCTGAGGGCGCTGTCCTGGCACTTGGCTGTGAGAAGGTAGAAAAGCCAAGGTGGGCAGGAACCACTACTTGTGGCCACTACCAAAAGCCCCAAAACCACACAACCACACCCAGTGGTGTGAATGAAAAGTGTTAGTTGCTCGGTTGTGTCCAACTCTGCGACCCCATGGACTGTACCCGCCGGGCTCCTCTGTCCATGGGATCCTCCAGGCAAGAATATTAGAGTGGGATGCCATTCCCTTCTCCAGGGGATCTCCACAGCTCAGGGACTGAGTCGGTATCTCCTGCACTGCAGGGGGATTCTTTACCATCTGAGCCACCGGGGACTCAGCCCGCGGGGTGGGGCATCCCAAGAGCATGGGCCCTGCTGCTCTCGTGGTTCCACCACAGACTGACGGAGTCATTTCTGAATCTGAGTTCTAAGACACATTGCTTTAAAGGTTTACTTCACACAGCTGGCCTGTTGATCGTCGAGAAAGACTATGGATTCATGCAGTAATTTAAAAAGAGAGATGATGATATGTCAAGCTATTACTACCAAAAAAAAAAAGCTCAATAGGAAGGCAGAGCCTGAATATCCTGCTGAGAGAAACTACCAAGATGGAAAATAATGCACCACGGATAACACCACGAAAGCGAACTGCCTGGCAGACGAAGTACTTTTTCCTACTGTACTCACCTTTCTTTAATGAACTGGCCTCCGTGGCTGTATTTAAAGCACAAACAGGATTTAGTCTCATTTCTTATGCTGAGTAAGTCTAGAGACTGTTTATCCTGAAATATTTAATACTGTATATTCTTATATATTAAGTAAACAAGATTACCATCCCACAGTTTTTCTTTCCTTGCAGAAACTCTTTAGATATTGCAAAGGAAGGAGAATAAATGTGATGAATACAATTTTTTTTTTTAAGTATCCAGTGTATTTACCCCACCCTGTGTGCTCTCTGGCTTAGAGCAGACCTGTCTAAGATGTTGGGCCAAATTAGATGGGCCAAATCTTGCCCAACATCTAATTCTGTAAATAAAGTTTTATCGGAACACGACAACATCCACTCACTCATGTATTGTCTCTGCCTGCTTTTGTGTTGTGTTGAGTAGTTGCTAAAAGACTGCATGGCTCTCAAAGTTCCATAGCCCTTTATTGAAAGAGTTTTCTGACCCTGGTTTAGGATAATGGTTATTCTTTTCCTAAACTGACAGATAATTTTCGTTTTGACAAAGCCCCCAAATCTTTAGGAGTAGGAAAGCACTAGAGTAATTCCACCATTCCATAATCATTAATAGCGATTTCTAGGTTAATATGGGCTAGGGCACTGAAAAGACAGGCTGTGGATTACATACAATTTCCTGGGTCCTGACTCTAATTCCACCCTTCAAGAAACAGATCACAGTGCAAAGGAAAGTCATATTGAAGTATTAACACTGAAGATGATATTATCATCATTAAAAAGGATATTACTGAAGGGAAACATTCTTATTTACAAAAAACATTAACTACTTTATAATTTCTAAGCCTAACAATTATTACCAATTATTACAACACATTTATAATTGACTGTAATGCCCCAGTGGGGCCAGCACCATGGTTGAGAGCCACTGACTTAAAAGAAACAAATACAATTGATGATTTCAAGATGGACGTATTTCTTCATCCTTTCAGCATCTGAGAACTTATGGTAACCAATCTTTTGCTAAGCATTCTGGAGCGCAAAGACAACTAAAGATACCAGATATATGACTTTGCCTCCCAAAGAGCATACACTTCAAGAGGACAGGGAGTAAGGTCAATGGATTATTGATTACTTGAAGGAAATGAAGAGGATGTGATATCAAGGAGAGAAGTAGCATTTGAATGGGTCTTGAGAAAGGGATAGGATTTTCTTTGGCAATGGTGGGAGGCCACTTGCGGGAGGGAAGTCTGGAGGAATCTGGGAGTTACAGAGGTACATGTACTTTACCCAAACTCACAAAATTAAGTACTGGGATCAGGATTAGCACCCAGGTTGCCAATATAAAGCATTTTTCGAAAGCCATTCACCACATATTTGAAATATTCTGAGCAGTCAGATTTTCAAGGAGGAAATATAAAAATGAAGACAAAACTATTTTTAAACATTTTATTTAAATAATAGAGGAAAGTTATTAGCTAAAATGCTAAAAGATGCTTGCTCCTTGGAAGAAAAGCTATGACCAACCTAGACAACCTATCAGAAAGCAGAGACATCACTCTGCCAACAAAGGTCCATCTAGCCAAAGCTATGGTTTTTCCAGTGGTCATGTATAGATGTGAGAGTTGGACTATAAAGAAAGCTGACTGCCAAAGAATTGATGCTTTTGAACTGTGGTGTTGGAGAAGACTCTTGAGAGTCCCTTGGACAGCAAGGAGATCCAACCAGTCCATCCTAAAGGAGATCAGTCCTGAATATTCATCGGAAGGACAGATGCTGAAGCTAAAACTCCAATACTTTGGCCACCTGATGCGAAGAACTAATTCATTGGAAGAGACCCTGATGCTGGGAAAGATTGAAGGTGGGAGGAGAAGGGGATGACAGAGGATGAGATGGCTGGATGGCATCACCAACTCGATGAACATGAGTTTTGAGTAGGCTCCGGGAGTTGGTGATGGACAGGGAAGCCTGGCGTGCTGCAGTCCATGGGGTCGCAGAGAAGAGGACATGACTGAGCGACTGAACTGAACTGATACTAGGAAAAGGAATCTGAATATCAGGTCAGACAAAAACCCATCAACTACCAAACCTACCCCCCGCCCCTACCACTACTGTGAAGGGCCAGAAAAGATGTGAATATCCAAGAGTAAACTAGAGCCCACCTTTAGCTTCCAGTCATGAAAATACCACAAATAGCACTGTTCTTTGGGGCTACCCCAATTTTCTATGTCTTGGCTCATTTTCCTAAAGAGACATCCTGGGGTCTTTCTCAGTGCAGTCTTCTAGATTTGCCGAGGCACGTGATCTTTAGCAGAAATGATGATCTAAGACCTTACGTTCACGAACTCCTTGTACTTGCACAACATCAATCCCCTTTCCTCTGGCTGCCAGGTAAATTCCATTTTAACATCTTAGAAGGTACAACCTGTTTAATTCCACCTCCAAAAAAAAAAAGGAGAGAAGGACGATAAGACAGTAGGGTTCTGTGCTGTGACAGTTCTGTGACACTGTGGAGTTGCTAATGATCTTCAGCCTTCACTGCAAAATAGAGGTGGTTCAGGGTACTGGTTACTATCACCCTGTGTTGAATCCTGCTTATTGTAACACTGGGAGATATGCTGAAGGCAGTCAACCACCACTCAGTCAATCATAATTAATGGGCCTTGACGCTTTCCCAATATACATCTGATCACAGCAGTACACATGGGATCGGGGCAATTGCAATTATGATGGCATGTGCAATGTATTATGGGATCATAATAGTCTGGCATTGTCTTCAACACTTACAGATACACAGAAACATCCCTTACCTATAAAATGCAGGCTCAAAAGTATGGAGAGAATCCATATTCAATATTGGTTTGGGTGTTCTTTAGGTTTATGGGTGTGCTAGTGTTTTCTGAGATCCAGATGGTCAGATCACATTCTGAATTTAGTGAAAACATCCCTTCCCTTATGTCCCACGATCTTGCTATAAATTCTCCCTTCAGATAAACCAGTATGTAAGAAGGCCCCTCTCACAGAGCCTTGAACTGTCTATGAGTTTGCTTACACCAAGGCCAGGTGAGCATAAGTGAAGGCCCTGAGTCACAGACCCTTAGGTCCAACTTTACCACATCCTATGGATGGCCTTGGTGTATTAGTTTACCTCTCTCTATCTCATTGGGCTTCCCTGTCGGCTCAGCTGGCAAAGAATCGGCTCACAAGGCAGAAACTTAGGTTTGATCCTTGGGTTGGGAAGATCCCCTGGAAAGGAAATGGCAAGCCACTCCATGATCGAAAAAGAGTCAGACACAATTTAGCAACTACACAACAACTCTCTCATTATCCTTATACCTAAAGTGGAGACAAGAAAACAGTAAACTCCATCTCACAGGGTTTCTGTGAGGATGAAGTAAGTCAAAACGTGTAATGTTTAAAACTGTTTTCAAGCAACTATACTCCAATAAAAATTTTTAAAAATATATCAGAAATTAAAAACAACAACAACTTTATCTTGGAAACAGTGAGTACTGAACACATACTGTGATTATTGCCATTGTCATTATAATCATGCCATTTGGACCTCCTCCTCCCTCCTTCGTGAAGTCAGGCCTCAGTCATGCACCCAAAATGATCCCTCCTTCCTTCTCCTGATCTGAACCCAGGTCATCTATCAATCAGCTGGCATTGTTGATTTATCTGTAAGCATCATGGGGTGGCACAAGTGGTAATGCCAATGCAGGAGACTCAAGAGATGTGGGTTCGATCCCTGGGTGGGAAAGATCCCCCGGAGTAGGGAACGGCACCCCACTGCAGTATTCTTGCCTGGAAAATCCCATGGACAGAGGAGCCTGGTGGGCTGCAGTCCAGGGGGTCGCAAAGAGCCGGACATGACTGAGTGACTGGGCACTATCACGGGCACAGGAGAGTTTTCTCATCGAGACTGAAACTCCTCGGGAACAAGGATTTCTGTGTGTGTTTGCCTTTCAAGTAGAATCGATCTGATGAAACTGTGGGTTCACAGTTGAAGAAGCTAGACTGGGATATCTGGATGTGCACGTTCTCATTTGTAAACAACATTCTTGGTAGCAGTCTATGAGGTCATTATTAGGGTAACAGGGTCAGCTGAAATGTGCAATTATTGTGTTTGATGTTAAGCACTGGAAAACAGAAAATAAAGCCGGACTGAAACTTGAGAGAGAATGAGAGTAAGAATAACAGGAGAGAGATGTTAGTTCTATCTCTGCTGCTAAGCACTTCACAGTCTTTGCAGTTCCAAATGGTTCATGCTTACTGATTCCTAATCTACAAAGAGGTAGGTCAACCATCTTTAAAGGCCCAGGCAGACCCTGTAGTTTGACTGAATGCCGAAGAATTCATGCTTCAGAATTGTGGTGCTGGAGAAGACTCCTGAGAGTCCCTTGAACTGCAACGAGATCAAACCAGTCCACCCTAAAGGAAATCAACATTGAATATTCATTGGAAGTACTGGTGCTGAAGCTCCAATACTTTGGCCACCTGATGCAAAGAGCTGACTGACTGGAAAAGACTCAGATGTTGGGGAAGATTGACGGCAAAAGGAGAAGGGAGTGTCAGAGGATGAGATGGTTAGATAGCATCACCTACTCAATGAATATGAATTTGAGCAAATTTTGGGAGGGAGCGAGTGGAAGACAGAGGAACCTGGTGGGCTGCAGTCCATAGGGTCACAAACAGCTGGACACAACCCAGCAACTGAACAACAACAACAGACCCTGTTGATGGCCCCAATCAAAATCCTTTGAGTTCACGGAACCCAGATTTTGCCTGGATTCCATATGGCACTGTGTTCTGGGAAGGTGGTCTTTCCCTGTTACAGGGCATCAGTCCAACCTTAGACATCCCATTGGCCTTTGACAGTGACTGTGTCAGGAGCAGAAATAGGATTCAATTCTAGCCAATAAGACCCCAGAGGATGTTCACTGTGGGGCTTCTGGAAAAGACTTTCTTCTTCATAAAAAGACAAGGATACATAAAGAAGAAAAAACAAAAAACCCTTTGCTCTCTGTCTGTGAATGTGGCTTCTTGAAGAAAAGGCAACTGATGACAGCAATGCCATTTTGAAACTCTGAAGAGAGGCTAAGAGAATGGCAGAGAAGTCAGTGCAGGGTTCCAATGCAGTAAGTCCCCAAGATACGAATAAGTTTTGTTTCAAGAGTGCGTTCCTAAGTCCAATTTGTTTCTAAGCTCAAAGTCAGCCTACTAACACAATCAGCAATGTAGTTTGCTTGCATCTTTGAAAGTTTACAACTTGAAGATTCGCATGTAGAAGACTTGCTGTATATCAGCTGAATTACCCAGGCGATTTTGGGAATAATATCTCCCCATGTTGTTTAAGCCATTTTAGTTCCATTACTTATGCCTGAAAGGTTCCTGATGGTCAACATGCTAAGGCACCACACCGAGTGACGTGGTTCAACTATGGGAAATCTGACACCCAGATAATCTCCAACAACTCACAAAATCCCCTCTAGGACATTCTTAAATGCTGTACTGGGTGGGCCATGTGTTTCTGGAGACCATCATTTGTGTTTCTATGTGATCAATGTTTATCTATCTCATTTTAACATGGTAGCTTTTTTTAGTAATACACATTATCAGAGATTTAGGTCAGGGGGAAAAGGCACCTCCTAATTTCAAAACAGATTTAAATTCTCTATTTATCTCAAAAGAGGCCTTCTAATCCTTCATGCAGGGGAACTTTTAAAGAATATACTCATTTTAGCACATACTATTATTGATCTTTGCAAATGCTCCTTCCATTTCTTTTGACCTCCTCGTCTGTGGGCCATGTTTCTTTTTTGGAATAATTAATCATTTACTGGAGTGTAGCTGCTTTACAGTGCTGTGTTAGTTTCTACCGTACAGCAAAGTCAATCAGCTCTACGTATACACATACCCACTCTTTTCTGGATTTCTTTCCCATTCAGGTCACCCCACAGCACTGAATAGAGTCCCCTGTGCTGTATGTTAGGTTCTCATTGTGGTGTGCTAAATCACTCCCGTCTCGTGTCTGACTCTGTGTGACCCCATGGACCACAGCCTGCCAGGTTCCTCTGTCATGGGATTCTTCAGGCAAGAATACTGGAGTGAGTTGCCATTCCCTTCCCCAGGGGATCTTCCCAACCTAGGATTGAACCCACGTCTCTTACGTCTCCTGCATTGCCGGGTGGGTTCTTTACCACTAGCCACCTACATGGTGTGTATATATATCGATCCCAATCTCCCAATTCATCCCACCCCCACATCCTCCCTGGTATCCACATATCCATTCTCTACAGTGAAGTCTCTATTTCTGCCTTGCAAGTAAGTTCGTTTGTATCATTTTTCTAGATTCCACATATAAGTGGCATTATATGACATTCATTTTTCTCTTTCTGACTTAACTTCATTTTGTATGACAATCTCCTGGCCCATCCATGTCTCTGAAAATTGCACAACTTCATCCCTTTTTTATGGCCGAGTAATATTCCATCATATATACGTTTCACATCTTTATCCATCCTGTGTGTACCATATTTCTAATCTAAACGGTCTACTATGCTTATGCTTAATGATCTGATATATAAACTCTATCCAAGATTATGGCACTTTGATAGGTAACATAAACCTGCCAACCAAACAGGGACACTTCCAGCCAGGTCGGAAAGCACTGAGGCCAGACCCAGCCCAATCTCACCCCTTCACCCCCCACACTGTGGACACGGAGCCTGAGGTCTGGAGACATGACATGCTTTGGCGAAGGTGGCCCAGCAAGCCTGTGGCAACACAGAATACAGAAAATGGCTCTAGTTTGGTGGGAGTGATTACAAGTGACGCTAACTCATATTCAGCTAACAGCAGCATCACGTTCATCCTGGGCTTAGGACAGAGCAGGGACTCTTCTAGGTTCTTCACATGTCTCGACTCCTTCAGCTCTCACCAGAGCCCTAGAAGAGGGAGGTCTCAATACTGTCATTATCCCCACATTAGAAATGAGAAAACGGAGACAAAGAAAGGGTAAGCACTCGTCAGGCCAACCACGGCTCAAAGCACACGCAATCGTCATCTAGCGTTTCTAGTCCCCTGACCTAACACCAGGCCACAGGGGACATTTTCTGAATGGCCAATGGGAGTGGGTCAGTGGCTTGGATTGTGATGAAACTGGGAAATATGATGGATTTCTCAAATCCTGTTTCTTTGGCACAACACTGTCTGTAGCTGGGGCACACCGCCTGGTCTGAGTTCCAGAGGGAGGCCGAGTTTCATTTCACAATGTACTCAGCACAGTCCTTCCATCACTGGTTCAGCTGATTGCCCAGCAGGCTGACAACTGGGAGGGCAGAGCGTAGGCAGGACAGTGGTAGAGATAGCAAATGAGCCTCCCTGCCAGTCGGCAGTCCCTGCCTGCTTCCAAAGTGCAAGTCCCAGGAAACACCCCCCGGAGGACAAGAGACTCAAGATGCTTTAAGTTTGGTGGGAGTTAGGGAGAAAGAATTACAAAGGCCACATCATTTCCAAGGAGCCATCAATGTTTCTTATTGAAAAGCCACGCTGGCCAAGCTAACCATTTTTCTGGGTTTTTGTTGAATTTCACAGCAAACCTCTCTTCACAGAGGCTGTGGACCTTGGCCTGGAGAGCTGGCGTGGCCCCCTGAGGTCGTCTCATTCAGGGATGTTCAGCGGGGCAGAGGGAAGGCAAGCAGGCCCAGAAAGTGGCTTCTCCCTGGTCCTCCAGCCACACAGCCCTCCAGGCTCTTGCTGCTTCAGCACTACTTGGAGGGATGAGGGGGCAAGCCCACTGTCTGGAGGTGGAGGGAGCTTTGGAGGGGGCTGTGACTGGATCTCTTGAGCCTCCAAGCCAAGCTCAGGTCAGGTGTGAACATGTCCCCAACATGGAACGCAAGACAAATAGTCGGGGAGCCAATCAGCTGCTGAACCAAACCAACCTCTCCCCTCGGTCTTAACTGGCTTCTGCTGCGAGAGGGTCCAAGCCTGAGATCACAGCGCCAGGGCCTGGCTACAGACCTCCGCTCAGCCTGACGCTGAGGTGGTGGGATCAGCCCCCAGCCCTCGACGGCTCAGCCTGCCTGGCAGCTCAACACGGGCTCTGGCAGACAGCCTCCAACACGGGGCGAGGGCAGGAACTGGAGAGGCCGCCTCTTCTCGGATTGTCGGGCAGCCTCTGGGCTTGGCTGGCCTGGCCCGGCCCCCGCCCGGACCCACTGCCCTGAGCCAAGACCCTCTACTCATGCAGGCCTTGAGCACAGCCTCCCGTGGCCTGGATGTCCTGGCGCCGCACTGGAGTCAATCTTGCTGACAAGCTGTCAGCGGCCCCGTCTGTCTGATGCTGCGCGGATGGCAGTGATTCAGCCACCCAGCGATGCTTCCAGGACTGTGTTCTTGCACACGGAGATAAAAAAAAAAAGAGAGAGTCCCCTTGTCGGGGGCGTGGGCGGAGCGGTGGTCCACACTGCCAGCGGGCTGGCTCATCCTCACTCAGACACCATCGGATGGCTGCCAGGGTGTTTTTTTTGTGAAACTTGGCCGTTGAACGGCCCTTGACATCTGACTCAGGACCATCCAGGTGACCGATGAAATGAGACGTACACTCGACGGCTGACCTTAGTGGCTGTGATGGCACAGCTAGCTCATCACGGCCGCTCTAAAATAAAACAAATTCCTCCTGAGGTTATCCTGGCAAAGAGGGGAAATGGCCCCTTTGGTGAAACCCCGTGGACCCTGCCTTTACCTCGCTGCAGAGGGCCGCTGATGCAAAGGCTGGTATTTGCCTTCAATCTTTCCCAGGGAAGTAATTAGTTTCCATTTAGAGGGATGACAAATTGATCAGGCAGGAGTCGCACTGAGCTCTGAATTGAAGCTAAACTGTGATGGCTGTGGCTCGGGCAAGTCAGGTTTGTAGGTCTGTCGATGCATTTTACAGTTTCAAAATTCAATCACCCAACAGCAGGAGAGGCGAGACACTGCTCTGAAAAGAGAAGCAGAGCCCCTGCATTTCCTTCCGCAAGTTCATTAGCGCCTCGCTAAAGCATGACGGTGGTGTGAAATGGGGTAGACGCACGGATGCCTCTGTTAACGGCCAAAGGAAAAAAAAGTCGCACATCATTAGGAATGGAATAAACGATACTGAGGCACAGAGCAGAAATGATTTGATTAGTAATTTCCAGTTTTGAAAAGACCTGGAAAAGTACCAAATGACTATACAGAAGGTGTGATGGAGTTCTTAATTGCTATAACTGCTCTGGGAGACTTGATGATTTGTGACATAGAATACAGCGCAGTACGCGAACGCTAATAACCGTTAATTAAATGCAGCCATGATATACTCTCAAAATGCACATACAAGTTACCATAATTTCTAGATTAAAAGCTGCACTGTCAGAAGCCAAAGGCAAAGGAAGGTGGAGGGAGCGAGAGACATCTCTCTTGCCTTCATGAATGGGCCCCACGCTCTCCCCAGAACAGAGCGGCCAGAACACTCGACGGGGGAAAAACCACACTTTAGCTGGAAAATGTGAAATGGTTCCTGAATGAAGGCGGCCCTCGGGAGGGGAAGTTATGAATTCCGAAAGGCAGTTGCTGCATCAGACCATCTGGCGGTGTGTAGAGGGTTCAGGGGCTGGTGTGGCTTCCGGTTGGATTTGCCTTGGCCCCCTGCCCTGCCCCCACCTCCCCATCCCCGTGACATTTCCCACTCCAACTGTCGTCACGCCGGGTCAGAGATGTCTGGAGGGAGAGCAGGGGATGAAAGGAACCTGGGGGGATCGTGGGGCTCTGTGGAGTTTGAGGTGATTCTCCTTTCCCTGTCCAGCCCCTCATCAATGTGGGGGAGGGAGGTCAGGATGGCTGACGGAGGGGGCAGTGAATCGCCTGAAAGCCTCATTTAAATGGAAGATAAAAGAAGTCAATTAATCTCCCTCCCTTTGGGTGAAGAACACTTGTGAGCCTGAAGGAAGGAAGATGAAGGAAATGCTACTCCTTCCAACTCAATTATCTTGGTAACAGCACACAGAGGACACAGGGCAAACAGATCCAGAGGTGACTGAGACAACTCCACGTTAGGCCACGGTCTCCACCTTCTGCGTCTGCTATTACTAAACCCCCAGCGTTTAGGAAACATAAGAGACCTGCCTCTTGGAGAAGTCAAGGGGCAAGAGAAAGGCTTTTTGCTCATCATTCGACCAAGGTCTACTGCACCCCCTCCTCCTACCCGGGAATACAGAAGTGAGTCAGTTCGGGAACACAAGAAAGGTGTGTCACAAGGTTACAAAAGACTCTTTGGGACAGGGCCTTCCCGGTAGTGCAGTGGTTAAAACGGCACGCTTCTACTGCAAGGGGTGCGGGTTTGATCCCTGGTCGGGGAACTAAGATCCTACGTGTGGCCAGAAACAAACAAGACATAAAACAATTCACACAACTCATTAAAATGAATATATATATGTATATTTAAAAAAAGACTCTCTGGGCTAAATGTTCCTGGGACGAGGGGGAAGAAGAAACTGTTAAATGGGAGAACTAGGGAAAGTTTCATGGGGGAGATGGTGAGTAAAGCCAGTCTTGAATAAGTGACACGTTCTGGACATGAAGTCGGCCAGTGGGAAGGGCCTTCCAGGGGGAGAAACAGCACAATATCCAGAGCAGGAAGAGGGACCCAGAGAACTGAGGTCAGCCCGGGTGTGAGACGGCCGAGGGAGAAGACAAGCGGTGGCTCTGAAGTCCCGGTGACGACAGACAGGGCGGCCCTTGGTTCTGTCAGGGAAAGGATGTGGCTGGGACGGTGTTTCAGGATGAGCGCCTGAAAGAGCCTGCACGTCCCTCTGTTCGAGACCCTCCCTTCAGGCACCCCCACCTAATCACCCCTCCTCCATCCCCTCAGCCTCCCTGCTTTTGTCTCAGCATCTCTCACTCGAGCCATCACACTGTACGTTATTTGGTTCCGTGTCTGCCTTCTCCCCACTTCCTTTCCCATGAATGACTACTCCATTCATTGCTGAATTCCAGCACGTGGAGGACTGCCCGGTGCTCGGTAACCCCTGCTGACCAAGCCCGTGGACGGATGGCCGGGAAACAGACTGAAGCCATGGTCCTCCAAGGGCACCCCTGCCTGACCAGTGGGCTCAGCAGCACCTGGGGGCTGGGTAGGAAGGCCCACTCCCAGGCTCTGCTCCAGGTCAACTGAACGAGATCCTCTGGGGTGGTACCTGGGGAACTGTGTCTTCGTCAACACTGCAGGTGACTCTAAGGCACACAAGTCTCAGAACCACCAAACCAGAGGACAGCAGATATAAGGAGACCAGTTAGGAAGTTACCACCAAAGCTGTTTTGACAGACAGAAAGGGACAGTTGGGGCCAACCTTCTGATAGAGAAGACACACAGAACTTGACAAAGGAAGAAAAACTAAGGATATTTCTAGAGGGGTCACTATAGACAGTTAATAGATAATAAATCAGAAAAATTTATCTAAAGTGGCTAAAAATAACAAACGACCCATAGTTTGGCGATACAAAAAAACTCCTGCAAATCCATGAGAAGTCTGAAACTCAGGAAAATGGTCAACTTGCTATAATACCTTCGCACCCTCAAGAGACAATAATAGAAAGATGAATAACAGCAAGTGTTGGCGAGGATACATGGCGAGATGTATGTGCAGTGCCTGCACACAGGTTGTGCAGCTGTGTTCAGATTCTGAAAAACAATCTGCAGCGCTTACTAAAATTAACGTGTACATGTGTCAGGACCCAGCAATAACTCCCGGGCTGTGTCTGAGAGAGATCATTATCTAGATGCTCTAGATCTCAGAGTGTTTTGATCTGGAGCATCATGGGACTTCTGCATCCACTTCCAGTTTCTCTTCGATAGGCATGTCCGTCCCCTGACCTTATTCAGAGTGGTATGTGTGTGTGTGTTTATTTTCCAGGGTTCCAAACACATGAGGATGATCTGGGTGGTAGTGTCTGTCCTGGGGAGCGAGGAGCTGAAGGCACCCTCAGACACCCGTAGCACAGGATGTGTACTTTGGCATATCCTGCAGTGCTGAGAAGAAATAAACTGTGTATACCCAGCAGCACAGGCAGATTTTAAAAGCAGAGTGTGGAACGATAAGGAACAGACTAAGATTTATAGCACATCACCACTTAGGTAAGCTAAACACACTCACAGGGGAATGACACCCAGTTGACAAGGTTTGTGCCCAGCATATCAGGCTGAGTGTCTGGGGTGAAGGAGAGGAGACTGAGATAAAGCGGGGAAATGAAGAGAGACCCCACATAGATACAGGATAATGGCATGCTCTGACCTGAGGAGTAAAATTAATTCAACTATCTAGCCCTGAAGCTCATAATGATGTACTTTTACAAAATGAAAAAAAAAAACAGACTTATGGGAGAGATGCGTTCCAAGTGGGGGGTCTGATAAGTTGGTTCCGAGCTGGTGGGGTTCGTGTTGCTTCTCGAAGGATGGGGATGCAAGCAGGTGAAAAGAGGATTCTGAGCAGGAAGAGGCCTGAGTGGAGACGGGGAAGAACTGGGTACCACTGGAAACGCTTGAGGAGCCGGCGTGGCGGGAGCAGCAGCGCTGGGAGGTGGGACGGAGCTCACAGGAGGGAGGGAGAGACAGCGCCCATCACAGATGACTCTGGGCGGGAGCAAAGGGGCAGCCACGCTGGCTGCAGCGTGGGCGGGGGAGGCGGGAGGCCAGACGGGAAGCGCCAAGGGCAGGACGAAGTGACACGCGGGCGGGCTCCAGCCGTGGGAGCCGAGCTTGCGGGGCCTGCCTGGGGGCCTCCACAGAATCCTGAGGTTAGCAGTGCTGCGGCCCACATCAGAGCTTACTGATGACTTTCTCCAAAAACAAGCTGTCTTTGTGGCTCTGGAAAAGGGTTCTCCTGTTCCGGGCCCACGCTCCCATCCAGGGAGACCAAGCCTTCTTTCAACCACCACCCACAACCACCGCTCCTGTCAGTGAAAGCCTCTCTGTCCCAGTGAGTTGGTCTGTTTGCCGCTTACACGCGCGCACGCACACAGAGTTCTGTACTAATCAGAGAAGTAAATAGTGTTTCAATCTAGAGCATCACGGGACTTTTCCATCCACTTCCAGTTTCTCTTAGGTAAGCACGCCAGTCCCCTGATCCTATGCAGAGTGGGGTGTGTGTGTGTGTTTATTTTCCAGGGGTTGCTTCAGTTTATTCTAAATGATTCGAGTGTTGGGGCCCTAACTTCTTCCCTTGAGTGAATTATAACTGCTAGGAAAAATTTCCTGTTTCATCTGAACCTGTCTTCCTACCATCCTGGCCACCATCGACCGTTTATTTTTCTTACGGGTACCAGGAAAAAACGTTTTAAAGTATATTTTCCAAAGAGATGAATGTCGTAAGATATATACATCCACCAACTATTTACACCACAGCCTCCCCAGGAAAGAGACCACAGTGTTCCCCAAGCCACCAGAATTCATCCCAAGAGATTCAATCTGCTCTGAGTATAAACATACCCCCCAAGCCCCTCCCCCCACTTTTTTCCCCTGCCCGACAAACCTAATCCCNACTTTTTTCCCCTGCCCGACAAACCTAATCCCTTTATAAAAAAAGGCTCAGCTGTCATTTCAAAAGCGGACATACTGTAGTATTTTCAAGTTTTTCTCTAAAATACAAGAAATCCAACCAGAATAGCATAAGGAAAATTCTACAACGACTGCCAAATACAGTGGCCTAGACACTACAGAGCTTCCTCCGGCAGTCCCCTCTGAAACACAAAGGCAGAGTTTCTTCCCTTCCTGGGTCCAAGGGGGAAACGGAGGCAGGTACTCATCAGGCCATCACCAAGGTCGCTAAGACCGACCCAATAGCCGGCATGCAAACCATCCCACCTGGGGACGACAGGTTCTGTATTCCTGTCTGAGCTGGTCTTAGAGGGGGAGAGAGGTGGGGAAAAAGGTTTAAATTCTCCTGGGGTCAGCTCATTTGCTCCAAACTCACCAGCAATTATGTAGTTTCTTATTGAGGAGATGATATTTCATTTGGTTTTTTTGTCTGAAAACCAGATTTTTTATTTTCTTTCCCCCGGTGAAAGGGCTATAAAAGAAACAAGAATTTTGGTGTGGCTGGTGGTGGCGGCAGCAGGGAGTGGCGTTTGGGGGAGATGCAGGAAAAATTATACTCTGACATATATTATGCGCTTAATCTTTTGTGGCAACTTTTTTACATTTGTAAGAGTTATGGATTTTAAAAGTCAGGGCTAAGATGGCTTAATGAGCATTCACCCCCCTGGAAGGAGAAGTGGGGCTGATGTGTGTTAGTCAGCTGTTAGCTTTATTGCCTCTCTTCTGTACTAAAAGTGACAAGTTGAACACATTATAGAGAGCTCAGATGTGTTATGCAGATGAAGCCCGCAGCAATATCTGCCTGCTCTCTATTATTTATGATGTCTATATAATACAATGGACTGAGATTTAAGCCATTGTGATGCAGTTTGTTTTCCAGGGTGGTAAAGTACAGCACATTTTACAGAGAATTGCATCTCTGTTACATATTAATCAAATCCATCTTACATGCAGCTCTTACACTGTAAACTAAAGGGAAAAAAAGATTAAAGCGCTTGGCTTTTCCTCAGCTGTCAAGGACTGGCAATAAAATAATAATAAGGGCTTCTAAATAACGTGTGTGTGACAGGCCTGGGCTCGCTCGCACAGTCCTTTATGGAGGTTAACTACAAAATAAGTTCCAGTGAGTGATCGGGAACAGGCCTGGGTGTAATACTGTAATGCCAACGACGGCATAATTCTTGAAAAGTTCATTTGCAGGAAATTCTCAGACTTGATGAGGCAAAGTTTGGCCTCCTGAATCATTCTGCCGTGGTGTGCGGCAGGCGCGGAGTTCTTCCGGAGTTTACAGGCCTCGCACTTTTGAACTTGATTCAGCTGCGGCCCATTAAGAAATGGCGAGCTCTGTTCCCCGGTCCCCGAGCAGGGGCTGGCTGGTAGGGAAGTCACGGGAAAGTGGTTTTGTGCCGGGACGCACGCACGGGCTGCAGGGTTCTGTGGAGGGGCCCAGGTCGGGGGATTTTGTTTCATGACGTGAAGGTGATCAAGGCTCAGTCAGTCCGGGCGCTGGGAGGAAGATGGAGAATCTGTTTTTTTTTTAATGTTTGTTCACGTGACTGCGTTGGGTCTTAGTTGCCTCATGAGCACATCTTTCATCAAGGGGCATGGTCAAGGGGCGTGGACTCTCTAGTTGTGGTAGGCTCCATGGCACGTGGGATCTTAGTTCCCTGACCAGGGATCGAACTCACGTCCCCTGCATTGCAGGGTAGATTCTTTAACCACAGGACCACCAGGGAAGTCCCAGGAAGACAGAGAACCTTGGTGTGGAAAGTCTGGGTCTCTGGAAGCTCTCCAGGTGACTCCCCACAAACCCTTTCTCCAGGAAAGCACTACCTGGCGACCAGGAGACTTTGGTGACTTCAGCTTGAATTCGACAGACCCGAGAAGACACAACGCAGGTGACAAGAGGCATGGCTGCTGCATTCTTCCCCTTCAGGATGGAAAATGCCTGCCTACCAACCCGGGTGGACTCACTTCTCAGCTCCAAGTAATTTCTAGAGAAAGGAGGGAAGAGAAATTGCACCTGGAAGCGCTTGCTCAGTTGCCTGAGAGTTAACGAAGGGCCTGAGTCTGCTCCTGTGCTGTAAGCAGTAGATGCAACACAATGGTTTCAGAATCTGCCTTTTTACCCAAAAGCTCAAAGTACAAAATTCACATTATTAACTCCCTGAAAGTGAAAGTGTTAGTCACTCAGTCAGGTCCTACCCTTTGTAACGCCATGGACTGTAGCCCACCAGGCTCCTCTGTCCATGGGATGCTGCAGGCAAGAATACTGGACAGAAGAATATTAGCCAATTCCTTCTCCAGGGAACCTTCCTGACCCCAGGATTGAACCCAGGTCTCCTGCATTGCAGGCAGACTCTTTACTGTCTGAGCCATACTGGGAGTTCATTATCCGAAGTCCATTGTCCCTTGCCCACCATCTATATACACCAACTCCCAGACATTCCTACTTAGGGAAATTGCTCAGCCTGCCTGGGGTCTGATTTTCTCCCTCTAACGTGGGGAGAACACCCCCTACCTCTTCTCATGTCTGAAGGACTCCACTGGGAGGGTTCTGGAATTATGGATAACATTGTATTCCTCCAGTTTCCTGTAATTTTCAACTTTTCTAAAATGAACACCTGTTATCTGAATTACGAAAATTGCAGCAAGGGCTACTTTTAAAATACATAATTCAATGCATAGGTTGGATAAGCATTTATTGAGTGCCCATGATTTGCCAAAGCTCACTTTCTTACATCTTAAGTGTCTCTGAAATTTCAGAGACTATTCTAAGCTCAGTATTTTTGAAAGCTCTGCAGGCGTTAGTAGGGCCAGGGTTGGGAACCTATGTGAGGCTTAATTAGTTGTTAAGACCACAGCCTCCAGGGACTTCCCTGCTGGCCCAGTGAATAAGAATCCGCCTTGCAATCCAAGGGATGTGGGTTCGATCCCTGGTTGGGGATCTAAGATCCCACATATCACGGAGCAACAAAGCCTAAGCGCTGCAACTGCTGAGCCCACACCACAACTAGAGGATCCATGTGCCACAACGAAAGATCTCGCATGTCACAACTAAGACCCAACATAGCCAGGTAAATAAATATTAAAAGCAGAAACAAACACACAGCCTCCCAATGAAACTTCAAAGCCAGTATGGAATCAAGCTGAACTGGGTTCAATACCCTGCTCTGCCAAGTTACTTAAACTCTCAGCTTTCTCTAGTAGTAAACTGGGATAGTAAAATAATGCATAATAGCATGGCGATCACTCACAGCTGTCTGCAAAATGGTAGGTGCTTGGTAAAGGTGAGCTATCATCTTTCTGAAATGAAAACAAGGAGCCCACCTTCTGTAGGGAACACCGTAGGTTAACAAAGTACGGGGGCAGGCGTCAATTTCACTTCATCCCCATGAAAACCACAAAGAGGCGGCACGACTATGTCCATTTTATAGACAAAGAAATTGGCCCCAAAGAAGTCTGTGCTTTTCCAAGACTCTGCTTGAGGTTCATGGAAGAGGAGGACTTGAACCCAGGTTTCGTGAGGCCACCAGCCTCCACCTCACCTGGCTGGCAGGATGCACCTGGCTGCTGGTGGATGTGCGGCATCTCCACCACCATCACAGAAGCACTGCTTCGAGCCATGGGTCTCATGACGCAGCAGCCTGGCTTGCAGGGCACATGAAAACCAGATCCCTGGGCCCCTACCCACCATGTCTGACTCAGCAGGCCTGGGGCTGGGGCCTGGGAATCCGCATCGGAGCGAGTTCCCAGGTGAAGTCCCTGCTGCTGGCGTGGGACCGCTCTGACCACACACTGCCTGAGAGTACGTGGGAGGAGGCGGGGCTGCCCTCCTGTTCCCTGCTGGCCGCCTCCTGCGCCAGGCCTCACCCCTCCCCTCCAGGACGCCGCTGAGCGCCAGCCAGGATGCAGCTCAGCGCCTGGGCTCTTTCTCCAGAGCCTGAGGCCCTGCAGGGACATAACCGACCTAAGTCTGCTGGGCCAAGTCACTCCTTCCTGCTGGCAGCTGCCAGGGCCCCAGTGCCATTCCCACAGGGAGCAGCCAGCCGGACTCCAGTCCAGGGGCAAACACCCGCACGGAGCCAGTTCGGCCTTTCCCGCTCTGCTGCCTGGAAGGCGTCCCAGACTAATTGGCTGAAAAGCGCCAGGGTGCTCTGCCCTCTGTCCACTCAGAGGTCTCTCCTGGGGTCCCTCTTGGGCCCGGAGCCACCTGGGAGTTGGACAAGCTCTTCTGTCCTTAAGTCATTTCAGGCAAGAAAATTACAACCAACTCTGAAAGAGCCTAAGTCACCCTTGCCAGACGATTCAGAAATATTTGCCAATCAGAGTCCTCCGAGAGCACCTCAAAGGAGGACGGCGCTCCTCCCGTCCTCTTCCCCCAAGCACACAGAGGGCTCACCCTGGCCCTTCTCCTGCATCCAGGCCCCAGCTCAGGATGCTCCAAGGAGGAGAAAGACTTGGCTTGGAGCTTCTAAGGCCAGTTTCATGTCCCTCCCTGTGTGTGCCTTGCCATCGTGCCCCAGGAGGGCTTTGGGAGAGCACAGGCCTTCTAAGATGAAATGCTCCGAAGGCTGCCGACACCAGCTGGGGTAGGAGCTGGGCTGGTCCCTCCCCGTGGCCCTCAGGTGTGCAGAGCTAACCCATCTCCTCTGAAAACAGCACATTTCTTAAGAAGCTCGATCCCCATGAAACCCTCTACCTTCCTGGTGCTCAGAAGGCCGCATCAGCAGCTGAGAAGTCAGCCACAGGTCAGATGGACACAGGAGAGGCGCATCAGAACTGCCACAATCTTGGAAAGGGCCGTGTTCTTATGGTCGTACAGCCTCCTGGTCCATAGTATCTGGTGAGCACCAGCAGAAGCCAACCTCTCACATGGCAGGAAAGCTGCCAGGGCCCTGCCCACGTCTCTGGGAAGTGGAATTCATAAGGTGCCCGATACTCTCCATGTTGGGATTGCTTTCTTAGAGCTGGGTGAGACTGCAGAGGCCACACCCTCCTAACCCCACCTCTCTATAGACATAAAGGGAAGGGTGTGAAGTTCAGTGACCCAATTGAGGGTGTGGCAACACGCAGCAGGAGAGTGGCCACTACCCGCCACGCCGGCTGACTGAAGCCATGGAGCCAAGCTGCCCTGAGAGCTGGAGAGTCCAGGGAGCAAACCGCGCTTCTATGACATGCAGGTCACCACCTGCCTGCACACACGCTTATCTCACTATCCTCCTGACCACTTTGGAAAGAACTTGTACGTACCCCCATTTCACAGATGAAGAAGACTGAGGCTTGGGAAAGCCCAGTGACTGGCTAAGGTCAAGAAGCTGAATGAGATGGGGTGATAAGCACAAACCCACATGGTCTTACTCCTGGCCTGGTGCTCCTCCCCATCACCACGGTTACCCCACTGGACGTGGCAGCAGAAATGACCATGTGTGTGGACCGAATGGCACACTGGATGGCGAGGCTGCCGGGGTCAGGCCATCAGCTGGCTCTGAAACGCTGACTCTCCACAGATCACAGGATTGCCACAGGCCCGGCCTTACACCCTCAGCACACAGCAAGTGAGGTGTGGGGGTGGGGCTGTGGAAAGTGGGGTTCATGGGACACTCCACACTGGACCAAATACCTGAGCGGGCAGACAGTGACCTCAGGACCATGGTGTCAGCTGTCCCTCTGCCTGGCGCATGCGTCCCCTTCTCAGGGGTTTACTCAGACCTCCCAGTGAAAACAGCACCCTCCCCACCAGGGCCCCATCTCCCCTTCCCGTCTCCCCTTCCCATCTCCAACCATGCTCCCCTGCCGACAGGGCTCCCTGTCTCTCCCACCATGAGAAGGTGGCTTTAGGAGGAGAGGACACCATGCCTGTTTTGGGCACTGATGATACATGTGATGCCCAGAATAACCCTGGCATGTAGCAGATGCTTTGTAAATGTTTTTCGCATATATTTTCCGTTGAAAAAAATTTCAAAGTCTACACAGAACTAGTAAAACTATAGTGAACATTCATCAACCTTCACCTAGCTTCAATCCTCATTACACTTTGCCACATTTCTCCGTGTGTGTATTTGTGTGTGTGCCTATGTGTGTGTTAGTCATTCAGTTGTGTCTGACTCTGTGCAACTCCATGGATAATACCCACGAGGCTCCTCTCTCTGTCCATGGGATTCTCCAGGCAAGAATACTGGGTTGTGATTGCCATTCCCTTCTCCAGGGGCTCTTCCCGACCCAGGGATCGAACCTGGGTCTCCTGCATTGCAGGCAGACTCTTTACGGTCTGAGCCACCAGGGCAGCCCGTGTGTGTGTGTGTGTGTGTGTGTGTGTGCGTGCGTATATAATATATATATATATGTACGTGTGTGTTTTTATGTAGTGTGCAATATATACATGTATGTATTTAAATATGTGTGTATATATCTATTTGTGAGTGCATATACATATATATATATATACAAACACACATATATTTCTTTTTGGTAAACAAATTTTAAATTAAGAGAAAAAAGTATTGCCTAATAATAAGAACTGTAAAAATTGATGCTTAATGAACAGAACTGATGCTTTTGAACTGTGGTGTTGGGGAAGACTCTTGAGAGTCCCTTGGACTGCAAGGAGATCAAACCAGTCAATCCTAAAGGAAATGAACCCTGAATATCCCTTGGAAGAACTGATACTGAAGCTCCAATACTTTGGCCACCTGATGTGAAAAACTGACTCATTAAGAAAAGATCCTGATGTTAGGAGAAATCGAAGGCCAAAGGAGAAGGGGACGACAGAGGATGAGATGGCTGGATGGCATTACCGACTCAACAGGAGTTTGACTGAGGTTCGGGAGTTGGTGATGGACAAGGAAGCCTGGAGTCCATGGGGTATGGCAAAGAGAAGGACACGACTGAGTGACTAAATTGAACTGAAGAATAAGAACAGTGCTACACCAGAAATTTCAACTGATACATCATCTGCATACGTGGTCTGCATTCAAAGCTCCCCAGATGTCCTCAAAATATCCTTTATAGCAAGCCCTAAACATTGTAGGCTGAGGGCCCATCATGGATCTGGTGCAGCCTCTGTTCTCACATGTCTTTGGCCTCCCCTGACCTCAAGCAGCTTAGTCGACACCTGCTGAAGGAATGGGTGGGTGGGAGAGTCAGGCTGGGGTTAGTCTTCCAGAGCAGCCAGCAGGGAAGCTGGGGGACCCTCACCCCGAGTCTCCTCTATGCTATCTCTTCTGCATCAAATCCCCCAGCACCTCCACATAGGACTTGTCTCACTGTCCGCCCCTGACCCAGGTTCCTGAACTACTGTTTTCTCACCACTCACCCCTGGGGGAGGGAGGCTGTCCCTGAAGCCCTCACCCCACGCCAGTTTCCATTATCATCCAATGCCGACTCTTCTCTCTCAAGACACAGGGCTTTCTCTACTGCCCTTGGCTCACATCATAAAACATAAACGCAGAAGGCTGAACATGTGGCCTGGCTCGTGGCAAAGCTGTTGGCAGGGGCAGGGGGACACTTTTGCTCAAAGGAGGTGTGTCTGGGGTCACCGACGGGGCCGTGCGTCCTTGGTAGCCCAGAAGGCTGCTTGCTCCGTAAAAGCCAATTGTGGCTATTATGAGGCTATTACTGGCGTGAGCTGTGAGATGCTCAAAACACAGGAAAACTGCTCTGGGAGAGGGCAGGAGGAAGAACCCAAGAGAGACATAAAAAGGCAATAGGATTTAGAGAGCACTCTTCGGAGAGAAGAGGGATGATGGATGGAATGGGAAGGGGATGAAGGGAGGGGGAGACAAGCAAGAGGGAAGGGAACATGCTAGATGTGGGAAAAGGGCAGTAGAGAGTCAGAACCTCAGATCGAGGAGGACCAGTGCAGTTTGCTCAGTGGTAGGCAGACGTGCTGGACAACAGCGGTTCCAGAGCAAGCCTGGGGGAGAGGGCAGGAAGGGTCTGAGGAGGGCAGAGAGCAGGCTCAGGAAGCTAGGAAGCACACCTCCACCGGGCACCAGCGCGAATGGACACAGGCCCAGGGGCTGATTAGAAACCAGCAGGTTTCCCTCGTCTCTCTTTTGTGAAATCTCGGCCCATCCTATGGACCAAGAGGAAACAAAATCCCGTGGCTGTCCCACACTGGGACCCCCTGCCGGCCCCCGTTCCCCTGCTGGTGCCCACCCTGAGGACTTCCGACAGTGGGTCTCTTGACAGTGCCCAAGTATGATGAGATGGTATGAATCACATTTGCCTAGACTCCCACCACCCCCTCCTTTCCAGTATCACTGGAGCCTGGAGTTGGTGACAGCCCCCACTGTGGACACTGACCATCTAATTTCCTCGTCTCCTGGGGGCTCTAAATCCAGCCCCCTCTGACCTGCCGGCGGGAGAGATGACCTCCCATTTGTCCTGCTTATCACTGGTAATAACCATTAGGGACAATGGCAGGCACGCGCACCTGCTGCCCACTAGGAAGGCAGATCGGGTCTCCACAGGAGGCCAGGGATGCAAATCTTCTTGTCCTTTTCATCAACGGCCTCACTCCCAGGCACTCACCCGCATGGACGCCCCTGAACCAGGGGATGCGGGGGACCTGAGCCAGGGAGAAGGAGCGCGCCCCGCCCCCAGGCGAGTTAGCCGCTGGGCCCAGGGGTTGAGCAGATGCTGTCAGGCAGCGGTTGTCAGGCTGATGAAAAGACAAGGTGCCGCTGAACCCTTGCTGCGGCCCCGCCCTGTGTGCAGAGGCTGAGGCTCGGGACACTGGATGAAGAAGCAGGGGTGAGATCTTTCTGCATGAGCCCTCCTTTATGGGGAGCATTTTCACAGCGGCCCTTGTGGTCCCCGAGACGGTCCCCAGGGGACATCGGGGACAGAAGCCATGGCACCGGGGGCAGGGCTGGCCCGGTGTTGTGCATCCCACATCCCAAGTTTGCGCCATCCCCTCTCCCAGGGTCCCCCCCACCGAGGGCCTCCAAGTGCCCTGATCCGAGGGTCCCTGCAGGGGCTGGGCCTCCCTGGGGCTGCGGGAGGCGGAGGGCGCTCCCAAGGCCAGGCCGCCAGCAGCCAGCAGCCAGCCGGCCCAGCCCTGCTGTAAAGTATTAACTCATACTGAACACAGTTTGTCTCCGAGGACCCTCTTGGCCCCTTCGTCATCCTGTGCTGACATTTTAATCGTGCTTTTGTGGGAGCCGGCTGGCAGTTTGTCATCAGGAATGGCGCGGCGAGGGGCCAGAGCGCGTTGCTGGCTGTGGCTGCTGCTGAGGGAAGCAGCCCATTCTGACAGCCTGAGCAATAATCTGAAGTTACTGCGCCGAGCCTGTGGGACACCAGCCGGGCCGCTTTATCTTCTTCATTAAAGTGCGCTCAAAAAAAAAATCCATTTTCCTTTAAAGTCTCAGGAACAGATGGAGTAAAATTAATTGCGCCATTAAGTCCCGATAGACAATACCAGAGTGGTTTTCTTTCAACTGTGCATGTGTGTTACAAAGTGCTCTTCGTAAAAGGCAATTACTGCAACATTTGCCATAAAATAAAGGTTGCTTTAATGGGCAATAAACACAGGCTTCAAATTTTGTATGAAATGGGTCTCCAAAGGGCGCTGTTAGAGGCGGCTCAAAGGCACGGCTGACTTCAGGATTTCGGCTCCGGCTCTGGCTCAGCCCGTTCCGAGAACAATGCCTCCCCGCCCTTGGATGTATTCTGATAGAATGATGGATGTGACGTGCTCGCGGCATGGGCCTCTCCAGCCAGATTTTTCTGGTCAGCAAATGGCAGGCGGGAGAGAGCAGGAGAGAAAGAGACACAGCGGGGAGAGAGAGAGAGGTGTTCACCAGGGTGTCCTCAGGGCGGCACCCACTGGCTGAGGAAGGAGCCAGTTAAAGCAATAGGCCCAGTTCCCAGGGATGGAGTTGGGCATTTACTCCTCTTACACCTCACAGGCTTGGTTGAGGGTTTCCAGTAGATTTCTGGAAGGAGGGCGTAGTGAGAAATCTGTATTTCTGTATACTCAGGGCCCTTTAGGACCAAGATTTGGCAAAGAGGGGAAGAGGCTGTGCTTTACAACTGAGATGAAGATGGAGCTGCGGGTCGCTCAGCAGACAGATGACCAGGCACCCGGCCAGAGCCCAGCTCACCGTCCCTCTGAGGACAGTAGCCGGGGCTGTTTAAGGGACCCCAGAGCACGCGCACAGCACAGATCTCCACGCCAAGCGCATGGGGCTGGCTTTTTTCAGTCCCCTGCCCCTTTGAACTGCACT
The DNA here is from genome assembly GCA_006410935.1 of Redunca redunca. Classification (NCBI taxonomy): domain Eukaryota; kingdom Metazoa; phylum Chordata; class Mammalia; order Artiodactyla; family Bovidae; genus Redunca; species Redunca redunca. Next base: position 706,216 of record SJYQ01096369.1, read on the forward strand.
CCCCACCCCCACTGCTGCTTCATATCAATCCTTCCTGTTCACGGATCCAAGCTCTTCAGGCATGGTTGGATGCAGGGCAGGAATGCCAAGAAGACCAGAAACTCATTTCAATCCTCTATATTTCTACATTTCAGTAATTACAAAGTTAGCATGACACATAAATGACCCATTAATTGAAATATGGACTGCACCAACTCCAATGTTTATGGGATAAATCCATATTTCATTAAACAAATCCAATAAGCAAATATATCAAGGAGAACATGAGAGTATTTTTACTTGAGTATGAGAGCAGGGGCTAAAGGACCATTTCCTGTCCAAAGTGCAGACCTAGAGCTTAAGAAACAAATAAACTCAAGAACGCTTAGCCGATGTGGAATTTGACGGGGCTGATGAGACCGAGAAGCTGATGCTGATGAAAATTAGCTTCAAGGGAATCGGGTCAGTTCCTGGGTCAGGGCTTGGTGGGGGGCAGGGAGCCCCAGCAGCCACCAGCTTCCATGATGCAAGAGGCGCTATTTCTGCTCAGACTATGGAGGGGACGGTGAGAGGCCACATGGACGCTTTGGCTGCTCTGAGGAAGGCAGGGCAGGCTTTTAGCTGTGTTTTAAGAGAGGTGGCTTTTGCACTGAGCCATGCACCCTGCAGCCCTCTTCTTTGGGGTGTTTCCTTCTCTGAGGTTGACAGTGGGTGGTGTCTATGGGAGCCCAGCCAACTCGACTCCCTCAGCACAGATGTGAGCTGCCACTGGAACCTGGGCTCTCAGAGAAACGCTTCCTTCCTCTGTGGCTCTCCTGCTGGCATTCCCTTGCATCCGATGGTAACACTGCCCGCCCCCCAACACCAGCCTCCTTGTGCAACCCAGGCCATCTTTGGGCCTAGACCCCTCCTCTTCCTTCATCCCTGCCGCCCATCCTGAAGGTCCTTGTGTCCACCTTCTTTGCCAGGTCTTAGCTCAGACCCCATCACCTCACCTGGCTGTCACGGCTTTGTAACCCATCTCCTGCTCCAGCCTGACCTCTGCTAACCGCTTCTCAAGGTGACTGAGTGGGCTGAGATGAGAGTTTCCATATACTCGTTTTTGCCTGGGAAAATTCTAGTGAATGAATTATCTCCTGGGTGGGGAGGGGGTGGGTGGCAATAACTAGGAATAGTATACTCTTTCACAGTGTCCCAGTGGGGAGATAATAATCCCAGTTAAAACTCATGGCAGCCCACTGCATCCACAAGTCCTGTAAGTTTCAGGAAAACCCTAAGTTCCTTAAGCTTCAGGTCCAGTTTTGCAGGGCTCCAAGCTTATATAATTGGAGAAGGCAATGGCAACCCACTCCAGTACTCTTGCCTGGAAACTCCCATGGACAGAGGAGCCTGACAGGCTGCAGTCAATGAGGTTGCTAAGAGTTGGACATGACTGAGCGACTTCACTTTCACGCATTGGAGAAGGAAATGGCAACCCACTCCAGTGTTCTTGCCTGGAGAATCCCAGGGACGGGGGAGCCTGGTGGGCTGCCATCTATGGGGTCGCAGAGTTGGACATGACTGAAGTGACTTAGCAGCAGCAGCAAGCTTATAGAATATGGGGTGCCCAGATCAGATACAATTTAATGCAAGATATAAAATTATTATAAAGATTTACCATATATGAAGGATTGATGCTTTTGAACTGTAGTGTTGGAGAAGACTCTTGAGAGTCCCTTGGACTGCAAGGAGATCCAACCAGTCCATTCTAAAGGAGATCAGTCCTGGGTGTTCACTGGAAGGACTGATGCTAAAGCTGAAACTCCAATACTTTGGCCACCTCATGCGAAGAGTTGACTCACTGGAAAAGACCCTGATGCTGAGAGGGATTGGGGGCAGGAGGAAGAGATGGGGACGACAGAGGAGGAGATGGCTGGATGGCATCACCAATTCGATGGACATGAGTCTGAGTGAACTCCGGGAGTTGGTGATGGACAGGGAGGCCTGGCGCGCTGCGATTCATGGGGTCGCAAAGAGTCGGACACGACTGAGCGACTGAGCTGAACTGATATATAGGAACAAAAAGTAACAAAGCCACACGAAGACACTGCTGGAGGCCTGGCAGGGGGTCAGGAGGGGCCTGGACAGTGAGAGGTCTTCCAGCTTGAGCTTCCACAGCCTCTTGGTCAATCTGCCCGACGGTAGAACAGGAGCTAATGCCACACCATAAAGCTCCAACTCCACTCTCTCTGAACCAGGGCAGTTACCAAAGCACACTGCGATTGGCTGTTGGCAGGGATGGAACACAAGGAGCGGGTCTGTGACCTGGCCTCAGCCTAACTCTTCAGGCTTCCTCTTGATGCTACCCCGCCCAACCTGCAACTCCCAGTGTATGGCTCCCCACGCTCCAACGCCATGAACACGCATGGTCAGGTCAGCGAGCTGCCTTCTCCCCCTTCTACCCCATGCCCCCCTCTCTTCCCTCGGCCAGGCGAAAAGCAAGGGAGAAAACACCCTGGCAAATGTCTCTGCAACTTTCAGAACTCAGCTCTCTATCATCATTTCCTCCAGAGGGCCTCTTTTGATGAGGTCAGGTAGGACTTGGGGCCCTTCCTCAAGCTCCCATAACATCCTGACTGTTCTTTCCCCACCCTGACTGCCCAGCTCAGAAATGAGCTGTCTTTTCTTCCACTGAGTACAGAGCCGATGCTAAATACATATCCAATGACTGGATAGGCAAGCCTGAGATGAAACAACCTTTCCTTCCTGGTGCCTGATGTGATCCCTGCCAAGGCTGGGCATTGAGGCTGCACGCTGTGCTGGGAATGGGATGGGGAGGCGGTCGAACAGGAGCTAATGCTACACCATAAGGCGCCAACTCTACTCTCTCTGAACCAGGGCAGTTACCAAAGCACACTGCGATTGGCTGTTGGCAGGGATGGAATAAAGAGCCACGACTCATTATTCCATTAGGACCTCCCATACCCAAAGCCTAGGTCAGCAGTTCTCAACTAGCTTTGCACATTAAAACATATCAGAAGTGGGACTTCCCCGGTGCTTCAGGGGTTAAGAATCCACCGTGCAATGCAGGAGACGTGGATTTGATTCCTGGTCAGGGAACTAACATCCCACATGCCACGGGGCAACTAAACCCACTCACCACAACTAGAGAAGCCCAAACGCCACAGTGAAGATGCCAACCAAGTGTTGCAACCAAGATCTGATGCAGCCAAATAAATGAAGACGTACTTAAAATAATAATAAAATAGGTTTAAGAAATTTGAAGTATTTTAAAAGTGTATTTCATGCTGCTTGGTACCTAGCCCCAGAGATTACTTTTTTACATGGTGGAATCCAGTCATCCATGGACCTCCTCCCAGGTGGCGCCAGTGGCGAAGAACCCACCTGCCAATGCAGGAAGCATAAGAAACGTGGGTTTGATCCCTGGGTCGGGAAGATCCCCTGGAGAAAGGAATGGCAAGCCACTCCAGTATTCTTGCCTTGGAGAATCCCATGGACAGAGGGGTCCATGGGATCGCACAGAGTCATCAATACCTTTAAGAAGCTCTCCAGATGATTTTAGAGTTGAAAAATAATGACCTAACCAATCCCATATTAATCTAAAACTTCAATTTAAAATAAATTCTTGCACACAAATTTGGATCTGCTCAGGGTTACCTGCCTATCTTCAGTCAATACCGTACACGGCCTATCTGCGTCACTTTCTCAGCCTGAGTGAGCACCCGTGGTTGAGTGTCTGGGCAGAGGGCCGCGGCGACTTTGCACCTCACCCCCTGCCATCTCACCAGTTCAGTCCGCAAATGCTTTGTGAGTGTTTGATACAAAACACTCACAGGAAATACACAAGAGTAAGACTTAGTTCTTATCCTTGAGGAGCTTGCAATATTTTAGATCAAACCACAATGAAACTTGACAGCCAAAGAACATTCCCCGGCCCACCATGTAAGTGCCAGTGCCAGCCGCTCTGTGCAGGGCTGTCCCTCCACGGCAGATCTGTGATGGCCAAGCAGCCCGTGACACTCGAGATGTTGGACTGGTGGAGGAAAGAGCGACACGAACAGCTGTAAGTCAGGAAGTAACTCTCAAGTCACACTGGGTACTCATCCATTCATTCCTTCTATCTATTGATATACGTATGTTTCAAACACGTATGATGTGCAACACACGATGGTGAGTTCCACAGATACGGGATGCAGGAGATGGAGATGACCCCCTGGCCTGATGGAACACAGGACAGAGAAGATGCTCCAATGCATCATGCATCGAAGTCCCCAACTGCCACTGTGGCTAAGGCTATCGAGGGAGAGTCCAGGGTCCTTGGGTGTGAAAGAAACTTAAAAGTCAAGGGCCACAGAGATCTATGTTCCAAGAGCATAGCTGGTCATGTGCTTAACTTTAGTGGTAAATCCTTTCACACGGAGGGTCAGAAACAGCCTTGGAAGGAAGCCGGTGAGCAGAGGAGAGCTGAGGCTTAGCTTCTCCTCCCTGCTGGACCACATTCTCTCTCACTGGCAGAGAAATAACCTGCAGGGACTTGCACAGTGCCATGTGCAGATGGGGTTTAATGAATGTGGTGATGATAATGGTGATAATTATTCAAATTCCTTCCTATCTCTACACCCCAGGGAGGCCAGTGCTGCCTTTTGTCATCTGACTGAATCTGAGAGGTGACCCTCCTCCCTTGGTTTTTCGTGTGATGTCTTCCCACGCCTGGCAGTGTTCCTCTGCGCCATGGCCTCACTCCCGTCAGCACGTGTTCAGCAGTGTGCTACACGGAAAAGCGAGTGTGTGACACGGAGGACAGGGCTGGGCTGGCACAGGGAGCACCTTAAAGCCAGAAATACCAAGTGTGAGGACCAGGTGGGAGAATCTGCGTTCATTTGTTTACACTCCACCTCCTTCAGGAAAGAGTTTAAGGAGAATTAAAATGAACAGATACACATAAAAGGCATTAAAATTGAAACAGAAAGTCAAAATCTTATTAAGGAAGAGAAATCAAAACCTATTTTCAGGGCAGGAACAGAAGTGCAGACGGAGAGAACAGACACTGTGGATGCGGGGTGGGGGAGGGGAGGGTAGCATCAACACATGTACGTTTCCGAGTGTAAAACCGAGAGCTATTGGGAAGCTGCTGTGCGGCGCAGGGAGCTCTGCTTGCTGCCCTGTGATGACCCAGAAGCGTGGGATGGGGGTGGGAGGGAGGCCCAGGAGGGAGGGGATATATGTACACATATAGCTGATTCACACTGTACGGCAGAAACTAACACAGCGTTGTTAAGCAATTATGAAGGGCAAGTGTTAGGCACTCAGTCCTGTCTGGACTCTTTTGCCACCCCATGGACTGTAGCCCGCCAGGCTCCTCTTGCCCATGGAATTCTCCAGCCCAGAATACTGGAGTGGGTTGCCATTCCCCTTATACTTCAAGTTTTAAAAAGGCTAAAAAAGCCAAAAACAAAACAAAACAAAAAAACTCAGAACCATGAGACCAAGTGCCGAATTTAACTCTGGCCTTTCCAGAAGATGGGGAAGAAGGGAAAGACAGGATCAGGTAACCTGCACTCCCCAGTGGGAGAGAAGTCCACGGTGCTCCCAGGGAGATGCTAACATCCTGACTGGTCCACAGCACCTTGCGCGGATGGCCCCTGTCTTCATAGCAGACACATGTTATCACCACCTTGGCTTTTGAAAATTATCAGTAAGTCCAAGGGATAAACATTAAAGTAGGATCTATCAAAGACAATTCACCTAAGGAAGATAAGCCACTGCCCTCTAAGCCTGTGCTTTCCTGGGGATCACCTCGGGGAGGGACTAGAGCCCTCTGCTGACCTGCCAAGAACACAGCTTCTCTCCCACTGACTTCAGGAAGCGCTGACGAGAACCCCCCGGACAGTGCTCAGATGCTGCTGACCCTCACGCTCCAGACGCCCAGGACGGATGACACCCTGAGTAGAGCCAACGCTGAAAGCCCGGCCAGCCCTCCTCCTCCTCCTCCCCATGGAGACCAGCGATGAAGGTCCTTCAGGAAGGCCTCCAGGTGCCTCCATGAATGGATCTGGGCCCACTAACCCCTGCACAGTTGACATGCTGAGACTTTAGAATGCTGATGGTCAAAAGAATTACCTGCAATGATGAAAATGGTCTCAGGTGGCACAGCGGGTAAGAATCCGCCACCAAGGCAGGAGACACGGGTTTGATTCCTGGTCCAGGAAGATTCCACATGTAGAGCAACTGAGCCTGCAAACGGTAACTACTGAGCCCATGTGCTGCAACTATTGAAGCCTACAGATCTCCAGTCTGTGCTCCGCGACAAGAGAAGCCACTGCAATGAGAAGCCTGCACACTGCAAAGAGTGGCCTCTGCTTGCTGCAACTACAGAAAGCCCACGCAAAGCCACGAAGGCTCAGGGCAGCCAGAAACAAAGAAAGCAGTCCCTGTCTGCACTGTCTGATAGAGCAGCTGCTAGTCACATGTAGCTATCGGGATGTACGTCACTGAGTAACTGACGTTTAGATTTTATTTAATGTTCTTTCCTGTAGTCATGTATGGATGTGAGAGTTGGACTATAAAGAAAGCTGAGCGCTGAAGAATTGATGCTTTTAAACTGTGATGATGGAGAAGATTCTTGAGAGTCCCTTGGACAGCAAGGAGATCCAACCAGTCCATCCTAAAGGAAATCAGTCCTGAATATTCATTGGAAGGACTGATGCTGAAGCTGAAACTCCAATACTCTGGCCACCTGATGCGAAGTACTGACTCACTGGAAAAGACCCTGATGCTGGGAAAGACTGAAGGCAGGAGGAGAAGGGGATGACAGAGGATGAGGTGGTTGGATGGCATCACCGACTCGATGGACATGAGTTTGCACAAGCTCTGGGAGTTGGTGATGAACAGGCAAGCCTGGCGTGCTACAGTCCATGGGGTCACAAAGAGTCGGACATGAGTGACTGAACTGTTTATTTAATGTTAATTAATTTAACTTAAATAGCCACACATGACTAGTGGCCACAGACTAGACAGGGCAAGCCTGAAGATCCACATCTCAGAACTGGTTTGCAAAGTTTCCTAACAGGCATTGCTCATACCCCACCATGGCCATAGATAAATCTCAGGGACGCTCTTGAGGGCCTCATAGGAGAAGTAAGAAACCAAAGACTTCTTCCAGGCACTTGAGTAAACTGGTCTGCTCAATGAAACTATTTAGTACTGACCAAACACACTTTGGAGAATGCTTGCCAAACACAACAGTTGAGGTTTTGACAAACCGGAAGTTGGGCCATTCTGGTATTGGGTAACTATGGGGCCCAAATGCCTCCCCAAAGTCACTCCTAATTCCCATATAATCCCCAGTCGTAAAGCCCCGCCAGGCACACAAGCTCTCTTCCTAATTGCTGAAGCAGGAGGGCACCAGAGAGTTCATCCGCATGTGGTAATTAACTCCCACCTTAGTGGTCAAGAATAAAACACATCTCTGTTTTCAACACTCACGATTAAGATCTGCCACGTCTGGAGGTCGTTTTGGCCTCCCCCTGACTCTTGGAGCGCTAATAAAACTCAGCTTTCGCAAGAGTATCCATGGCCAATGATTCTGGTGAAGTCTGGCCGTTAGCTGACTTCAGTCCGCAAAGAGAAAGGCCAAAGACAGACGTGTGAAAGTTGCCAGAGGCTCTGGGTCCATTTCTCCGTATGTTGAAAGAGTGCGACCGCTACACACAATGTTTAGAAATGTGAGTTAAGTTTTGTCATAATGTATTAAAGCTGATTTCAGGGGGAAAAACATTATAAACCTTTTTCTAGTCTCATATATAATAACCAATATGAATCTGGATTACTGAAGAACATTCTTGGCAAGGGTGAACGAAGGAATTACAGAGGAGAAGCTGGGTGACTGAACTGGAGGGAGCTGTGATTCCAAGGAAGGCTGGGAGCTAGCAGGAGGGCAGGCGGACCCGGGCCTGAGCTGTAGCCGTGGAGACGACGAGCACTACGGGAGCTGGCTGAACACCATGTTCTGCTTGGCAAGAACGTGTTGCCCAACAAACACCCAGGGCACGAACCCAAAGAAGCCCAGGTCCCGTGGCAGGATGGGGTGAGAATTCAGGAACAGAGGCCTATGGCAGCCTCTTGGGGTCCGGGGCAATACAGGCCAAAGATGAACTTAACAAGAACTCAGAGCAAAGGGATTTTGTGACAGACCACAGAGAAATGAAGTTGCTTGGACGCCTCTACTCCAAGGTTAGCCTGAAGAACTCAGTCTGAACACGTCTTAAAAAGCCTATGCTCGAGGTAGCTCAAACAGAAAAGAAGATCTGCCTGCAGTGCAGGAGAACTGGGTTCGACCCCTGGGTTGGAAAGATCCCCTGAAGAAGGGAATGGCTACCCACTCCACTATTCTTGCCTGGAGAGTCCCATGGACAGAGAAGCCTGGTGGGCTACGGTACATGGGATAGCAAAGAGTCGGACACGACTGAGTGACTAACACTTTCACTTTCAAGTCAGCCTCAGCATCACTCAACGCCTAGCAGATCTCTGAAGCCGTCTGCTACGTCTGCCACGGTGTGTGCTAGACCTACTTCTGCAATCTCTGTTTTTGCTCTGATCTAGTTCAGACGTCGGCATCTGTCTAAACAGAATCGCAGTTAAACATTTTTGTCAGACTAGGGTTCTCAGCCTGATAATATCCCTCCGTGAGGGGTGGTCCCTTGTCCCTCTTTTCTGAAAACCAAATCTGATGCAAGACAAAAAAACTTAGGAAAACTAATGGGACTATAATTTTTGAGGAAGGCAAGGGCTGTCCTTTGGGTTACACTTTGGGTTATCTGGAGAAACCTGCAAATGAAGAGAAAATTGATGGGTATAAGTTGGAAATAACTGGGCTCAGTTTTGAGAGGAGTTAACAATGGGGCAGTTGTCAAGTCACCTCCCCTGTGAGATGATCGTTCTGCGGTGACCAAACGCTTGAGACCTCGGAGAAAGGAGAACTCCCAGGCGTCAGGCACCTGGGCGCTGCCGAGGCCACCCTACGGGCAAGCCTTCACCCTTTCCCTCACTGCCTCTTTGCCCAGTGCTGGAAAGGATGAGCAGCAAAGAACGAAAGCAACAGAGGCTGCGAAGCAGTGCTAGCCAGCAAGCATGAGGCAGTGGAGCCCAGTGGAGTTCTTCTCCCTTAAGGGAAATTAGCGACAGACGTGCTATCAGAAGGCTCCTAGAAGCTGTGCCTGGAGCTGAAATGGAATGAATGAAAAGGGTGGAAAAGCCTTGTGAAGTCATGGCACACTGACCTGGGGGCCTCAAGGGTCAAGATTCAGGACCATCATAGGGAAGAAGCCAAGGCATGTCCAGCCCTGCAGGAGCCCAGGGCCTTGGCCAAAGAAAGTATGTCTCAAGCAATGGGCTTCCGGAGCAGGGGAGTCAGGGGTGGGGCTGTGCAATGTGGAAGGACGTCTCACTTTGTAGGACTGTGAGCCCAGGTTCCCAGACCAGTTAGTAGAGAGGTATCGTTATGCTTTCGGCTTCACTTTGACCAACTCTTAAACCACAAAGAAGGCTGAAGGCTGAAGAACTGATGGTTTTGAACTGCGGTGCTGGATAAGACCCTTGAGAGGCCCTTGGACTGCAAGGAGATCAAATCAGTGAATCCTAAAGGAAATCAACCTTGAATATTCATTGAAAGGACTGATGCTGACTTCAAAGGTCCAGTCCTTGGGCCTCCTGATGTGAAGAGCTGACTCACTGGAAAAGACCCTGATGCTGGGAAAGATTGAGGGCAGGAGAAGGGGGCGACAGAGGCTGAGATGGTTGTATGGCATCACCGACTCAATGGACATGAGTCTGAGCAAACTCCAAGAGATAGTGAAAGACAGGGAAGCCTGGCGTGCTACAGTTCATAGGGTTGCAAAGAGTTGGACACAACTTAGCGACTGAACAACAAACAGTGTGCATCTATGGGATACAGGACTCCATCTGCCAGCAGCTCTACTCTCCGGGCCATCTCCCAGGAGTGTCTCTTCCATAAACTGAGGCACACCAGAGCCATGTGCTCAGGAGAGAAAGAGCTCAAAGGAGGCCATGTTCCTGCCCTTGGCCCAGGCGCTCCTGTCCACAAGAGCAGGTGACGGGGCCCCTGTCGAGAGACTGGCAGGGTGTGGGGCACTGGGTGGGGATGGCGCTGGGTGGCGGCCTCTGCCACTGTCTTCAGTGTCCCTTCTGCCTCCCAGCTCTGCAGCTGGAACCCAAGCACCCACCAGGGTCCGTGGGCCCTGGGGGCGAGCCCATCTCTAAGGAAGCACCAGAGACGCCTCCATGAGCAGCATGAGTTGGGGAAGGGGAGAGAGTCATAAAACAGGACATCAGCGAATTCCCTCTTCTACTTGTTCGGGGTCATTTTCTCCAAACAGGAGGGCCCCTCGCCAACTGCCCGCCTGCCTCTGCTCAAAGGCTAATGATTCCATAAGCAGCCAGGACAATAGCCTCTTAAAAACAAAATGCCAGGGTTACACATTATTATTTTTATTTTCCCTCTCTTGGCTGCTCCTTTTTTTTTTTTCCTTTACCTTGACCAGCACTTCTAATTATTTTAGAGGGAAGAGGGAAGATAGGAAATCAAAAGATCTGGTTCAAAACGCAGCTCTCTCCCCCTCCTCCTGGGGTGAGCTCATCTCCTGTGAGATAATAAGCATGAAGTGGATGCCAGGCTGCATGCACTCCCCAGACAATGGCTGGGGAGAAAAAGGCAGCAGTGTGCACACGGGAGGCTGGCAACCCGCTGTCTGCGAAGGGTTAAAGCCCACAGTGTCCTCCGGCCGTTCCAGAAAGAACACAAAGCTCAGTGGGGCCGGGAGGAAACTCCCACAGGGTCCCTATTAAAACGGATCAAGTCACACATGTCGATATCCCCATTTCATAGATGCTGTAATTTGTTTGACAGGAGTGAATCCCGCTGATCCAAGTCAGGGCAAGGGAGAGGGAAAAAAAAGTCTGCTAGAAAGGGAGACCCATAGAGAGCCTGGTGTTTTCTGCATCTGGCCTTTAGAAGAAAGCCTCAGGTCCTCTGGATCAGCCGTGCTTTGAAAACAGGGCGGGTCCCAAATAGAAGACTGCCCTTAGGCGCGCGTGCACACACACACACAGACACACACACACGGTGTGTACGCGCGCGCGCGCACACACACACACACGGTGTGTATGCACACACAGGGCGCATTGTTCTCATCTTAACTGTGAGATGTTAGAAACGGTACAATAAAGCCTTTTCGGTTCCCAGTGGAGAACAGGATCAAAACCCGCTCTCCCTCTGGTGATTCTGATAAAGGCAGTGCCGGTGTTCTAACAAAACGCGCTGCGGTTCCCGCGCCTTCCTTCCACTCTCGTTCGTCTTTTGTGTTTTTGTTTCTTTTTTTCCTTGCTCTCTCTCTCCCTGTCTTCCCTTCTCTCTTCCTGTCTCTGTCCCTTGCCAAAGGCATTAAAAATGAGAATTAAAGATGAGAACCACTCCACCGAGCATGGGGCGGGGGGCGGGGNNNGGGGGGGGGCGGTGGTGGCGGTGGATGCTAATCCACTGGCCCTGCTTTGCTGGGAAAGCAGGTTTTGAACAAGGCCCCTGACACAGATGAGATGAGTTTAGTGATCGCAGTTTAATTCCGAATAGGGCACAGCGTGCTCTGCGGATATGAAACAGACAATATGGGACAAACAGGCCTTTTGGGAATTGGCTTCTCTCTTGGTTAATGAGGGTCAGGGGAGAATGAAGGAACAAACCGAGATGCTTGGTACAACCCAGGAGGCTGACCCCTCGAGGGAGATGCTGCTGGAGTGGGGCCAGGACCACCTCTGCAGTCCCTCGGGGCCTCTGAAATCACAGAAGGTTAGAGAGGAAGTCAGGAGCTGAGAGGGTCCTCAGAGACCGGCCAGCCCCACTCCCTCTACAGCTCCCTCGAGGCAAGGCCACTTGCCCAGAGAGACAGAAAACCCAGGCAACTGCCTGGCTTCTCCTGAGGCCTCCTGGGCCTATCCCTGGTCCCTGCTAGACTAGTTAATGCCTTGTTCTCTCAGCCTGTAAGGATGGAATTGGAACCAGCAATCGGAGTGTTGGTAGGTGCTCAAAGGCTGCTTTGAGAGGCGGGAAAGGATGCCCACTCGCTTGTCTCAGAGCTTCCTTTGAAGGTTCTTCATAACCCTTACATGGGAGTTATTTTGGCTTTGGTTTGTTTGCCCATTTTCCAAGTTGTCGGAATAAATTTCCCAGAGATCTGCAGCAGAAAGACAAGCATTTAAAATGGAGATATTGGACATAAATAGCCGCTTTTACATGAAAAGTAAATCCTCTGTTATGCATAATGGTTAAATTTCCTCTGTTGGTGGGTGTGGAGACAGGAGAAAGCAAAGAACAGTACATAAATTTCTGCGAAAGTCTGAAAGTCGATTTCACAACCAGAGAGATCAAAGAAGTTGGCAGGGATGTTCGTCCTTTGCAGATTGAAAAAAAAAAAAAGGGTAACAAAGACTCTTCCTTGAATGCAGATGTAATGCCAGGAGCTGCAACAGCCAGAATGAAGCCATGAGGGAAAGGCTGAGAAAGTCTTGAAGGTGTTCGTCTGTACGCTGAGCCATGGGACCCATGACAGCATTAGCCTATCTGTACTTTTTTTTTTTTTTTTACAAGGTGAGAAAAAGAAACCCTAAGTTGTTTCTGATGCTGCTGGTCAAGCTTCCTATTACTTGCAGCTAAATGCACTTCTATGCAACACAAAGGCCAGGACTACTGACTGAATTCTCCTTTTCACCTCTGGTCTCTAAGGAGCAAGTGTCCTCCTTCTGCTACTAAAAATTCTCCTCTGTTCTTAATTCTGTCCCTTAAGACCTCCTTGGGGACCTTGTTCCATCAGTAATCCCTTACTCCCTCTCCAATAATTCCTACTCAACCTAAAAACACAATCAAGTTTCTCCAATCTCAAAAAAAAAACCACCTCATTTTATCCCCTTCTTCGAGGAAAGTATCTTTGGGTTCAGCGAGCACGTTTACTTAAAGACTTGTGACTTTAACCTTGACCACTTGCTCGTTCACTTTTTCGCGCGGTAACGATGCGCTGAGCAGACCAATGTGCAGGGCCTCATGTGAGACCCAGGGGGCTCCGCGGGATGCGGGAGCAGACCTGGGCTTGCCTTTGAGGAGCCTCGGGTCGTCAGCTCATCACACCACAAATGCAAGAGGAGAGCTGCCATCCTTCACACCTCCACTGAGCCCACATGGTGCCCCTGGGCAGCCACAAGGCCCCATCGGATAGTTACCAGAGCCAAACAGTACCTCACCAATCAGCCATGGGTAAGAGAGTGGCCTTCAGGCTGGTACCCGAGTTAGGTCCTGGTTCTCTGCGAGGTAGTTACGTGATGCTGAGAAGACTCCGAGCCAAGTGCCCTTGCCTGCCTGGGGCTGAGGCTGCTCCTCCAAGCCTGCCTTCAGACAGCATGAGACACGGCGTCAGGAGCTGGGCACAGTGTCTGGCATGGAGAGCGCGCCTGCTGAAGGGCAGCCGTGAGCACGACTGCTGTTCGCACTTCTCCATGGACTCAGGTAAGCAGACAGGGAAAAGCCTGAAGATGGACAGAAGCCATTTCACTTTTCTTTTTTCTTTCTGAGTTTAATGATCCTTCTATTAAATACCTCCTGGTAAAATAAAACTTGAAGCACAGAACACACTGTCTTTAGGCCTTGTCCCCAGTCTTATCAAGACAGGCTGTATACCTAGTTAAAACAGCCTAGCCGACCTCTGCCTATGCCCCCTGGGGGCCACACAGTGTCTGAAAAGCTTCTAAATAGACCAGATGCTTTTTGCACGACCCTCCTAAAAAAGCCACAAACCTTGCAGGGCACACTTTTGGTAGGCTAGGCAGGGAAATCCTAACAACTCCTAAGCCGCATCAATGAGAAAACTCTAGAATCTCTGGCACTTTAGTGAGCGGGGCAGTGCCTGAAGGAACTGCTTCCCCGAGGGGGCCCTCAGAATCCTGGCTCTCTGGCTGCAGGTGCACATGAGGGAATTCTGACTTCAACCAAAGTTAGATCTGGCAGAGACTGTGCTGGGAAGGTGTGCCTGGGTAGGAAAGCCATCAGGTCAGATCCAAAGAGGTTTTTGCCCATTTATTTTTTTCTCTCCAGGTTTTATTTTCTAGGGGGCTTCCTGGGTGGCCCAGAGGTAAAGAATCCACCTGCCAATGCAGAAGACACAGGAGATGCAGGTTCCATCTCTGGGTCAGGAAGACCCTCTGGAGAAGGAAATGGCAACCCACTCCACTATTCTTGGCTGGAAAATCCCATGGACAGAGGAGCCCGGCGGGTTACAATCCATGAGGGTCACAAAGAGTCAGACATGACTGAGTGAGCACACACATTTTCTAACATGTACACACATCCCCACTCCCTCATCCCTGCTGCCCACCCTGTCATCCAAGGTGGGGGTACAACTTTCCAACTACAGGGGGCTGAACTCACAAGGACATCTCCTTGTGTCACTGACCCGGAGCCTGGGAAAACCAAGAGGGAAAGGGTTCTAGAGGACTCCCCTGTGCATCCGGCCAGCCAGTGGTTTCACATCCAGCACTCATGTTTTTAATTTCTCGAGAGCCACGCAGGCGGCCTGGAAAGGCCCAGGCAGATGGGCTGCCATGTCTGGGCTGTGAGTTCAGCCAGTAGCCAGCCTGCAAGGCAGCGCTCAAGTGCATGTGATCCGGGGCTGGGTGGCCTGGGGTGCCGGTGCGGGCTGGCCCTGCAGCCGGCTGGCCTCTGGGCCCCTGCCAGGCCGCCGGGCTGCCAGGGGAAGTGAGAGTGCTCAGCATGAGATGCCAGCTGGCTGGGCTTGCTCCCCAGGGGGAGGCTGTAAGCACAGATTACCAGGGACTTTGTTCAGTTCTGCTGCTGGCTCCCCGAGGAGAGGAACATCACAGCCCAACGTCGGTACTAATAGGCCCGGATGCGCCAGACCCAGCTAAGGAGGCCAGCGCCGGAGGGGGGTGTGCGGCAGAAGGGAGGACAAAGGCCATACCTTCCAAGCCAACAAGCTGGCTTGGAACCTGACAAGGCAGTGCTGACTGCAGCCTATCCCAATCCCTGCCTGGAGCCTCAGGGGATGCTTCCTTCCTGCCCATCCCCATCTCTGCTGTCCACACCCAAAGAAGCCCCCAGCCCTCCACTGAGCTCCACCATGGGAGCCCATGGGGTTCACTAATGACAGAGCAGAAACTCAAACTTTCCTCCGCTTCATTTCAAGGACCTGTGACTGTGACGTTGACACGAGCCACCACCGCTCAGGAGTTGTCATGGAGACCGTGGTGGTGGCAGAACTGATGTTGGTCTCCACTTTCATGGAAAAAAAAAGTAATTTAAATTTTTATGTATAAGACCAGATCATTAGACTGAGAAATTAAATTGACAATTTCTTACTATTTTTTCTCCTAGAGGGATTTCTGAGGAGTGCTGGAGAAAGCATCCATTGGCCAGGAAAGACGTGCAGGCCTTTCGGGCTGGTCGTGTCTCCGACCCCGAAATGGTTTACTTCAAGATCAAAGGTGGCCCTTGGCTGGTTTCACTTCCACGGTCCCAGCTCCCATATTCAACTTGCCACCCAACACCCTTGCCATCATGTTAGGTATTTAATATAACATCGGTCATCTGGAGCCTGGGCAAAATGCCTCTGAGGAAATTTTTGTCACCTGTTGGCGCCGCGTGAATCCCAACCTGAAGCGAGCACATCCCTGGATGTGAATGCACAGGACAGGACCACTCTGAGGAGCCAAAGAGCGTGCCCCTTGAGATCAGTCTTCCTGCATGGACGGATCTCTGCCTTGTCCCCACCGCCCGCCCTTCCTCTCCTGTTTGGGGGCCTGTGGGTGCCGGCCTCTCTGGGACTGACACCCAGGCACTCCATCCTCTGGACTCAGCAAAGAGCCACCTCCTGGCTGACCCCTCCGCTCCACCCCTGGGGTCATCACTGTCACAATGGGACTTACTGAGGCCAACCACCCCCGGCGGCCCGCCTCTGAAGTCCCCAGCCTGGGAGGAGGGAGACTTAATGAGTTCTCACCAGGGTCAGTCTCTCACAAAACACACCTACCACAATACCCTCCTCATCTCCTTTCATAATATGTAGGCAAGCTGTCATCAGAATCTACTGTGACACTCCCAAAAATCTAATATTACTTGCAAAAGAGCATTCTATATTCTCGGTGGAAATATCTCTACAGCCTTGATTTCAGTGGTTCAGTCTGGAAAGAGATGACGTATGTTTAAGGCAGGAAAAAAAAAAATACATGCACACGCATATACATACATACATCTATATGTATATATATGCCTCTCCAACCTCTCTTTCTCTTGCTATTCTGAGGCTTGTCTTTAATGAGCAGCTCCAAATGACAGCTTTAATCACTGCCTCTGGCCACTGAAAGAGGCCGCTAATGATAGGAAAGAACATAGGGCCATTTGCATCAATCAGCTCCAGTCTAAATCACTTTTTATGATAATGCACCCAAGCGAAGAAGAAAGTCTCTGATGTCGCCTGCATGATGATGTACCACTGTGCCGTCTCCCCAGTTCAGACCTCCATATAAATCTCTTAAAGGGGCATGCACCCCACCCAGCACTGCCTAACACGGCCCTCATTTTCTACACCATTAATGATCCACCACCAGGGCAGAGTCGTGAGGGGCTGAGCAATCTGTTCCTTTAGTTTTTAGTCTGGGGGATATACCCTCTGCTACCAAATAAAAATAACAAGGTAAGGGAGAAGAAATACATCCTGACCCACTTATGACACCATTTCATCTTTTTTTTAAGCACTCAAACAAAAAAGAAGGTGGGTACGTTGCCAACGTGATTATTTGCTAGTCCTGGAAATGGAAGGCCAGGTTGTATGATGACAAGGACGATAGGCAGGGAGCTCTGAGGTCTGAGCTCCAGGTCGGGCTGCCCTAGGCCCGTGTGACCTGGGGAAGGTCCTATCAGATTCCCTGGGCCTGAGTTTCCCCAACTTCAAGGGCCAAGACCAGATCACGTCCCCGAGTTACAGCCAACGGTAAAATGCTCTGACTTGAGGACTGTTAGGAGAGCTGATTTTTCCATTCAGAACCCCATTCTGCTGGGGAGAAGGCTGACCTGCCTCTTTTTGGACCATGGGTCTGAGCAACCACAGCTTCACATGTCAGATGCAGCACCCAGCCTTTTTATATAGACAGACAGACAGACAGACAGACAGATAGATAGATGTGGATCATTTTTAAAGCCTTTATTGAATTTGTTGCAATATCACTTCTGTTTTATGTTTTGGTTTTGGGCTGTGAAGCATGTGATCTCAGCTCCCCGACCAGGGATCAAACCCACACCCCTGCATTGGAAGGCGGGGTCTTAACCCCTGGACCATGAGGGAGGTCCCAGCAGCTCTCTTCACAGTGGCTCCTTGGAGGAACATTTCGTATCAACTGAAAAAGTAATTATATTAAACAACAGCATGGTCAATTATGATGCGGAGATGTTTCAAACACAGGAATTTTCTTATTCTGTAGTCGGTGTAGAATTAAGAAGCCTGGGGTGCTTTTTCCATTTCCCCCAAAGTACAAATGTCTGTTAGTGGCTAATAGCCTGGGGTCATCTGTCCCCTTGTAACAGGACAGACCTCTCTTGCTACTTTAAGCATAACAGCCAATACGTACATACGTATATACATATACATACACACATACATATCTACTCCAGAGAGCTCACAATTTATTAATATTATCTGTATACTTGGGGAAATGCTGAAAGAAAGCCCATTTCTAAGGGTACCTTTGAGGGAAACACTACTGCTTCAATGAATGTGATGCTTAGGACAGCCCAGAAGTGACTATGTGAGTATGGTTTGACTGCCCACATGACAGACTAATTAATAGTGATTATTTTATTATGCACAAGGCTGTGAGTAGCATTTTGGTAAATGCTGTCTGAAAGCACATTCTAGCCAGTGAGTCTGAGATTTTATTCCTCTGTCTTCTAGAACCTTTCCACACTCCAGTTATCCACTGTGATACTGTAACTATAACAAAAAGGCTGGATATAAGAAATGACTTCCAAGGGCTAGAAACTTAGGATGGGCAATGATGGCTCCTTTTAAAGTCATTTGCTTGCTAGGTCAGTTAGGATTCACTTTGCTGGCAAGTGACAGACAAATAAAAGTGGTTTAAACAAGAATTTGCTCTCTAAAAGTACAAGTCCCAAGACAGGCAGCCTAGGGTTGGAATGGCACTCTCTAATGTCAGGGACATCGGGTCTTCCTACATATGTGGATGTATCTGCCTTTATTGCCTTCCGTTCCCCAAACACACATCATCGCCCAGGACCATGACTGCGGCCGCAACAGTTGCGACCACATTCTCAATGGGCCTGCTCCTGGCCCTTTAAGGACACTCTCTACAAGCAGCGCTTCACCAATTCATTAATACCCATTAGCCAGAACTGGGTTCTAGGACAGCATCTTGCTGCAAGGCAGGCCACTGAAGGTTAGTCTTTATTCTATTTAGTTGGCCCATTTGTCCAATTAAAAATCAATAGTTTTTATTACAGAGGAAGAAGGGGAGGATGCAAATTAGAAGGCAACTAGCATTCTTTGCCACTAACAATGTACCAGGGAACTGTCTAGTAGTTATCATGGGGACCCACACTTCAGTTCCCCGAGCCCCCTCACAACCCACAGTGTGGGGCAGGGAAGCCCCAAGATGCTTCTTCCTTTCCCCACGGTATCCCTTGTTGGGGCTGCTTCTTATTGACCTATAATTTTCCCAAGGGCGTTCCTTCTGAAAAAGTTAGCCCAGTAAGGAACTAGAAAATGGAGTGTATTCTTCCAGAAAGACACCATAGACTCAGAGTATTATTTCCATGCTGTGGGAGGCAGCATTTTACAGCCTCCCAGAGAAAACAAGAGGACAGCAGTTTCTGTACGTCGAACCGCCACAGAATAACTAACAGAAGACAGAGAGAGCTCAGAGTTGCCAAGGAAGGTTCGGCGAGTGAGGCTGTGCTGGGGGTGCAAGCAGTCTTACTCAAGTCTTCAGGGAAAGTCATGTAACTATTTGTAAACATGAAGGTGTTTCTATATATAGAATGGATAAACAACAAGGTCCTACTATAGCATGGAAAACTGTATTCAATACCCTACGACAAAGCGTAATGAAAAGAATATTTTAAAAAGAATGTTAAAAAAAGGTTTTTCATTTCTTAGCATAACACACTGACCACCAACATTTTACATGTGGAATTCCTTCCTGAAAGTAATTAGCCAACTTTAAGTGAACACAGAAGACCTCCTACAAATTACTTTCTACAACACATAAGCAACTTTACTTTAGACACTTTCTTTTTCCCCCCAAATGTAAACATCTGGTGAAGGAATTAACAGGTCTTGGGAAAGAACAATTGTGTACATCCTCACATAAGCTTGATGTGTGTGCTTGCATGCTGTCTCTTCAATCACGTGCGACTCTCTGCCACCCCATGGACTGTACCCCGCCAGGCTCCTCTGTCCATGGCATTCTCCAGGCAAGAATACTGGAGTGGGTTGCCTCGGCCTCCTCCGGGGGATCTTCCTGACCCAGGGATCGAATCCCCATCTCTTATGTCTCCTGCACTGGCAAAGGGGTTCTTTACCACCAACCAGGAAGCCCCACATAAACTTGACACCAGGTCTCAAGTCCACCTCCATCTCACTGGCAGGGCAGAACATCACTGCTGCGTCTCCAGACTGCAGGAGAGGTCCGGAGGAGACGGCCCGGGGCTGGCACAGTGCCACGGAGGCCAGGTGATTGTGCTCTCAGACGGTCACCATTTCCTGGGCGTCGTCCCCACAGTGCCGCGGGCTCTTCCCTTCACGTCGCCTCTGCCTTGAGCTGTCTCGCGTCTTGTCTAGATGTGGCTTTTCCAGCGCCTGGCACCTCACTGCTCCATGTTCTCCACACCAGACACCTCCACCAGGTCTGTTTCCTCCACAGGCTCCCATCAGTGGATTTTTGCCCAAAGGATTCAACTGATCATCCTCCCACAGAGAGAGACCTACTTTTAAAAGGCGGCACTCCCATCATCATTGAAGACTCAGTGACTACACTCCACGGTCTTCCGACATGTGGCAAATGCCATGCAGACCCTAAGGCACTCTTAGTCCCAGTAGCCCCCTTCCCTGTCTCTCAGCAGAGCACTGCTGAGGGCAGCACTTCCTTGCTTTAAGGAGTAGGCCAGGGACTTCCGTGGTGTCCAGTGGTTAGGACTCAGTGCTTTCACAGCCGTGGTCCCAGGTTCAATCCCTGGTCGGGGATTCAGATCCCTGCTCGTTGGAAAAGACACTGATGCTGGGAAAGATTGAGGGCAGGAGGACAAGGGGCTGACAGAGGATTGAGGGCAGGGGGACAATGACAGGATGAGATGGCCGAATGGCATCACTGACTCAATGGACATGAGTTTGAGCCAACTCCGGGAGATAGTGAAGGACAGGGAAGCCTGGCGTGCTGCGGTCCATGGGGTTGCAAAGAGTGGGACACGACTGAACAACTGAACAACATACAACAAAGCCATGAGGTGCAGCCAAAAACAAAACAAAAACAGCAGATCGACTATAGATGGGCCCTGGTCCTCACCAAGAACGGCAAATATATATGCACAAAGGTACCTCAATGTCGGGCTGCCCAACAAAGACTCTGAAAATCCCCGAAGAGCTGGAGAACCATTGTGCCTGTGCCGGCCCTTTACCGTGGAGCACAGGCTTCTTGGCACGGTGCATGGGCTCAGCTGCTCTGCGGCATGTGGGATCTTATTTCTCCGACAAGGGATTAAACCCACGCCCCTACCACCAGGGAAGTCCCGTAACTGAGGATTCTGAAAAGCTTTTGTATGTTGCACCACAGAACAGAAGCTTCTTGAGGGTTGAGGCAGTATCTGTTTCCTTCACCAGTTCCTGACATTTGGCCTGCAGGTAGAAAGTGCTCAGTAAATGTTTGCTGACTGAATACATGAATGAAGCTTCAAAACTAAGAACCACATAAGTCACAAGCAGGAATACTCACAGGCTAAATCTTTCTTTCAAGAATCAGAGATGACTGGAGTGGCAGGAACTCTCCTAAATCCAGTTAATTCCATAGACTTCAGGTCAAATACTATCTTAATAGCTCTCAGATCTAGATGAGACTCACTTTTGGAGACCTGAGGTGGTATAATTACCTCAACTGATAATCTTATCTAGTGCCCGAGAAGCTTTTATGAGAAAGCTTACCTCAGACAAACTAATTTTCTACTATCTAGTAGAAATGTTCCAGATATGGTATGTGAAGTAAATTTCAGAGTTTATTTAGGAAAGAAAAGAAAAATGAAAGGAGGAAGGAAGAAAGAAGAAATGAAGGACAGAAGGAAAAAAGACAAACCTCCACACACACCAAGGACGATCTGCTCCTCCCAGCTCCCAAGGCCAGAAGCATCTGAAAGCGAATACGAGGGATTACAAGGGTTGTGCTATCAGAAGTCTGTCCTGTGTAAAAGATGTCTTTTCTGGTACCTGCTGGCTTACTCAGCCTGTGAACATCAATTCCACACTATCCCAGTTCTCAGGTCATTATTTCAATTCATCTCATTCAGCAATAGGTGGTTGGCCAATGTCAAAAACCATGAACAGGCACCGATTCCCCAGTATGTCCGAGGGATGTACAGTAAGATGCGACACGGTGCAAGGACGAATGCCAGTTTATAGTGTTTCAAAGTGGATACGTCACTGTCTGTAAGCTGAGCCTTGGTGAAACACAGAAAATGTTCTGCTGAATTCTTCACATGCTTTTAAAATGAAGATTCATAGAGCAGGAGGAGGCCTTATAAGACACTACCTGGACCATTCACCTGCTTCACAGAACTGCCCCCAAATATTGCCCTCCCCCCACAAAAAAAAGCTTCCAGGTACACAGAGCAGAAGCTCCACCAGCATCTCGGTCACAGTGGAGCTAGCCACTGCTCCGGTACCACCCCAGCTCATTACCAGCCTGGGACAGAGTAGGAAGCCAGACTAAACGACATTCATAACATATTTTATCCTGTACAAGTCTGAGAGGGTAAGGGTAAATGTCATTCTGTGGGGACACATCGTCCAGAATGACCACGCAAAGGAAAAAAACTGCCCCAAGAGGCTCAACGAGTAAAGTGACATACTTAGCGGTTGGTAAGGGCTTCAGTTAGAGCTTCCCTGGTGGCTCATTGGTAAAGAATCTGCCTGCCAATGCCAAGAGGCGCAGGGTTCGATCCCTGCCTCAGCAAGATCCACGGAGAAGGAAAGGGCTATCCACTCCAGTATTCTTGCCTGAGAAATCCCATGGACCTAGGAGCCTGGCAGGCTATAGTCATGGGGTCACAAAAGAGTCAGATGTGGCTGAGCAACTGAACAACACAACAAAGGCTTTGGTGAATTCTAGGACACACACCTTCACCTCTAACAGAAGTTGCTATCGCGTGGCAGGCACATTTGAAACCACTGCGCCAGGAGGCCCAGGTTCAAACCTGGACACAATAACCCTGCCAGGCTTCTGTGTCATCGTACGGGCCTGTCCCACAGGGTTTTTGTGGGAGACGGTACTAGATTGCTGAGCACCTGCTCCTAGTCCTCGATAAATATTAGATATTATGATCTCCGCTTCGGAGGCCCCGGGGGAGGGCTGAGGATCATTGAGTCTGTATTTCTTCATTAAGAGAAGAAAGCAGCCATTTAACTATTGGCAAAATCATCTTCCTAACAGTGAACTGTTCTCTCTCTTGCTCTTTTTCCTTCATTGGCAGGAGAGCTAACACTGGCAGATTCCTCCTATGGGACCGCGGCCTGGTCTGTCTGTCATCTGGAAGGCTCTGGTGGGGACTGCCGAATGCTTTTTCATGACGACAGCAGTTTCGCCTTCTGGGGCACCTGCCCCCAAATCAATGACGGGGCATTTCTAAGTCCAGGGAGGAGGCCAGAGGAAGGCACATCTCAGAGGCGAAGCACCCAACCCTAGAGACTCTGCACAAGCAAGCCGGAGGGCCGTGTCTAGACTGAAGCCCTCGCCCTGGTGTGTGGACTGGCTGATCAGCCTCTTCAAAGGCTCGGCTCTGTCCACAGTGTACCCAATCAGCTCCATCAGCCAAAGGTGCCTGGGGGTCTGTCTGGCACAGTGACACTGGGAAGAGTGCTGGTGAAGACACTGTCCCTGTAAAATTCTATGGTTTTATATACACTGGGAAGTTTGTGGATCTGACCTCTCCTGCCCGCTTTGCATTACGAAAAAAGGAAAGAAAATGGGAAAAAGGGGTAAAATGCCACTTTCGCCCGCACCTCTACTCTAATGTGTGTCTATGATTCCAAAGAGTTTTTACACGTTCTGTTCTTTAAAAAGAAAAGAAACAAAAAAAGAGAAGTGTGTAGAAAGAGTCTATACAGTCCATGGAATCCTCCAGGCCAGAACACTGGAGTGAGTAGCCTTTCCCTTCTCCAGGGGATGTTCCCAACCCAGAGATCGAACCCAGGTCTCCGGCATTGTGGGTGGATTCTTTAACCGCTGAGCCACAAGGGAAACCCAAGAATACTGGAGTGGGTAGCCTGTCTCTTCTCCAGCAGATCTTCCCGACCCAGGAATTGAACCAGGGTCTCCTGCATTGCAGGCAGGTTCTTTACCAGCTGAGCTATGAGGGAAGCCCTCTATACAGATATAACCCGCTTTAAATAAATAAGTATGTAAAATTTCTGAGGGACAGGTGAATGCCTAGAGGTGGAATAATCAGCTTCATAACATTTCTTCCCTCTATCAGAGGATTCACGGTTTCTGAGCATGCACCCCTTGTGAATTTACACTAGGGTCCAAATGACTGACACCTGCGTGACATCCCACTTTTTCAGGCACACCCTTATTCTAGAACAAAGCCGATCTGGACGTCCCTGGTAGTTCAGTGGTTAAGAATCTGCCTGCCAACGCAGGGGACATGGGTTCGATCCCGGGTCTGGGAAGATTCCACGTGACTCCAGGAAACTAAGCCGCTGTGCCTCAGCTACTGACGCCTCCACACCCTGGAGCCTGTGCTCTGCAATAAGGGAGGTCACCGCAATGAGAAGCCCCACACCGGAACTAGAGAGCAGTCCCCGCTTGTGCCACTAGGGAAAAGCCCGTGCAAAGCAACGAAGACCCAGCACAGCCAAAAAGAATGGATAAACAGGGGCTTCCCTGGTGGCTCAGTGGTGAAGAATCCACCTGCAGGAGAAGCAGCTTCTATCCCTGGATGAGGAAGACCTCCTGGAGGAGGAAACGGCAACCCACTCCAGTCTTCTTGCCTGGGAAATCTCATGGATGGAGGAAGGAGCCTTGCGGGCTATAGTCCATAAGGTCACAAAGAGTCAGACACGACCAAGTGACTAAACAACAAGAATAACTACACAAAATAAGGCACATCTGAGAGTGCTCAGCTGGGGACGGCACCAGAAGCTGGGATGCTGCGTGTGGGCTAGCCCTGGAACACAAACATTCTGACCCGCTCAAGCCCCAGTGCCAGGGTTCTGCTGCTGACCTCATTCGAGCAATAGTGACTCTCATCCTCCAATCACCACCCAGCCACCTAAGGGCTCCTGGGAGAAAGCGAGAATTGAAGTGCACTCAGGAAATACCCTAACGCTCCAACCCCTCTGCTCTCTTCTGAAACTTTCCTCCATGAGGCTGAGGGTGACCCCAGAGCTTTCGGAATATATTACTACAAAGGGACATACACGGTGCCAACACCAAACAAACATGAACGCGTGGTGTCGTGAGGCCCTGGCTCTCCTGGGAAAAGTTCCACTTAAAGAACAAAAACCAAAACATCCCATCATTAATCCTTAGCAACCTGTAAAGTCGAGCTCTCAGATAATAACAGGGGGCCTGGTGTCAACGGACCAGGGGTCACATTCCGCTTATGCCATCATCTGATCTATGATACCAACCAAGTCGGGACTTGGAGCTTGGGTTTCCTGCCCTGCAAGTCTGAGCAGGGACCCAGCAAGTTGGATGGCCTGGCACAAGGGTAAGGTTGCTGGGCTCATCACCATAGGTGCAGAGGCCCTTGCTGGGTGAGAGCAGGATCAGACCAGGGTTTTGCTTTCAACACCTCTGCTCTGAAATTCTCTTGCTGCCATATTCCATATTCAAGCTACGTTGCAAAGGCAGAGAGAAGCTGCTTGGAAACCCTGAAGACTTGCCCTGTCGTCTCAGGTGCCCTGAGAGAGGTCCCTGCCCCGGGAGGTTGGGAGCCACAGGAACTGCTAATGGGGAATGAGAGGCTATTTAGGGACACCTGCAAACTTTCTGCTCACCTGTGACCTAGACTGAATTGCTCTCCAAGTACTCAGGGAATTTCACAACTGCCTTGACAACCGCGGACAGAAAGCTGAGGCAGGTGCTATTTTTGCAGATGAGGAAACAGAAGGATTACTTTGCCTTTCTGGGGCTGGGAGGGGGCACACTCTTGAAAGACATCCCAGGCCTCTGAGATCCCTTCTTAGAGGGATGGGTAACCCATAAAACAAGAGTGTGGGGGAATGTCCCCTGAGGATTCCTCTCTCCTCTCCACCTTCCTTTTCCCTCAACACCTTCCACCTTCCCAGCAGCTGCTGAGCTCCACAATGCTTTTCCACAACCTTGCCTCACACAGTGTCCCAGCAACCCACACAACAGCTTTCTGGAACATGAGCTGTGAAAGAATGCGAGTCCCTCCAGGTGGGCCCTTAACAGTGGGCCCTCCTATCGTCTACTTTCACTGTCCCACATGTAATGGGGACTTTCCCATGGTTAAAGGACACAGCCATGGCTTTCTTTTATAAATCCTAAAGCAACTGCTGAGGTCAAGATGCATAGCAGACATCCTGAGGGGCCCCTCAAGGAGTACAAGCTGCTCCTACAAAGGATCTCAATAGAGGTTTCCTCAAAACAGATATGAAGACGGCCAATGAGCACATGGAAAGATACTCAACATCATTAGTCACCGGGAAACACAAATCAAAGCCACGCGGAGACACCACTTCATGACCACTAGAAAAGCTGGAATAAAAAGACAGACAATAACAAGTGTTGGAGAGGTTATGGAGAAACTGGGACTCTGATGGTGGTAGTGCAAAATGGTGGAGCTGCTCTGGAAAAGAGCCAGGAAGTTCCTCAAAAAGCTGAACACAGATTTACACTGACAACCCAGCAATTCTACTGGTTATGTCCCTAAAGAGAACCGCAAAAGTATGTCCATACAAGAACTTGTACAAGAGTGTTCACCATAGCATTATTCTTAAGAGCCAAAAAATGGACACAACGCAAATGTTGGTCAACCTGTAAATAAAATGTGGTATATCCATACAATGCAACCTTATTTATCTACTTAAGGAGATGAAGCACTGACACATGCTACAACATGAATCGATCTCAAAAACATTATGCCAAGTGAAATAAGACAGACACAGGAGGTGACACTGTGTGCTTCCATTTCTATGAAATGTCCAGAACAGGCCTCTCCACAGAGGCAGAATACAGACGAGTGGCCATCAGCCCTGGGAGAGGGGTGTGGAGAGCGACTGCTGATGGGTAAGGCAGTTTGCTTCTGGTGTGACGAAACTGGACGTGAAACTGGTTCTGGAATTCTTGGTGATAGTTGTATAAAACCTTGTGAATACACAAGTCAGAAATGATTGACTTGTACACTTGGAAATTGAGGAGTTTCATTATTGAGATAGAATGTGAACCTTCTCTCCTTAGAATTGTTATTAAAAACAAAAAACAAGGCTGCCTTGGAGGGGGCGGTTCTCAAACTTGAGCGTGCAGCTGTGTGCAGAGAACTGGTTTAACACAGGCAAGCCGGGCACCACCCCTACAGCGTCTGCCTCTGCAGGTCTAGGGCGGGCCTCAGGACTCTGTGTCTCTGACCAGTCCCGGTGCAGAAGGTCTCACTGGTCTGGAAGCACATTCTGAGAACTCCAGCCTAGATCGGTGCCTCTCCCCACTCCCGTGTGCCTGCTGGGCACTATCCAGTGAAGGAATG
Organism: Redunca redunca; assembly: GCA_006410935.1. Taxonomy (NCBI): domain Eukaryota; kingdom Metazoa; phylum Chordata; class Mammalia; order Artiodactyla; family Bovidae; genus Redunca; species Redunca redunca. The sequence goes on from SJYQ01096369.1 coordinate 733,253, forward strand.
GCTAGCCAGCTGCTAGGAGGGCTGGCAGTAGCGCTGCCCAACAAGGGGCAGAGAAGGCCGATCCTGCTCTGGAGCCGCCCACGTGGTCAGAGAAGCCTGTCCCCAGGCGCGGACCCTGGCTTGACCTCTCCTTCCAGCCACCCTTCCCGCCCTGCTGCTTCCCTCCCACACATGCTGACCCTCCCGTGGAAATAACCAGCTTGCTAAACGCTATCCGTCTGCATCAAGGGAGGTGGCAATCTGTCAAAACACATACCATATCACCGGGGGGCTCTTGTTAAAAAAGGAGATTCTGATTTGAAAAATCAGGGCGTAGGTGTGGGGCTCAGCATTTCCGACAAACTTCTAGGAGAAGCCCAGGCCAGGGCCCCTGTGATCTGGAGCAGCCTTCTGACGCCATACCGGGAAGAGTCTATGAGCCAGCAGGTTGGGCGTTACATGGAAAAGGTCATCTCACTTTAAAGGTAACAAGCAGGTGCTGACATTACCCTGCCCTTGAGATCCAGGCCAAGGAACTGGGTTACAGGTGAGTGTGTTTCAATAGCGCCTTTCAGGTACTTCCAGTAGTTCATCCCTTTGGACTGGGGCCCAGACCAACAGGAGGCATACTTTCTTCTACGCTCTATTGTTACAGCACGGCTGCGGGGCATCACTTGGGCAAAAGTCAGTCATCGGTGTTGTGTAACCAGCAGACAAGTGGTGACGGAAACCCACGACATGGCCTGTCCAGGGAACCCGAGACTGAGTGGGAAAGAAGACAAAAAAATGCGCAAGCAGGGGCTGTGACCACCATTTCCTCCAGTGTCTCCTGCCCTCCGCCCAACAGTGTGTTCTGAGAGCCGAGAGGCCAGTTGGTGTCTTGTCTCTATGTCGGAGCCTTTCACTAAGGGTGTGGAATCTACTCTGACTTGCTGGGAGCTCCATAATCTATTTCTCGGTTTTTCTACTAGTTCAGGCTGATTTTTGATGAATGGAGGGGTGGCAGATTATAAAAAGAAGAGAGGTAAGTTGAACCCAAACCTTCAAGACGTTATCATGGAGGGAAACTTCCATGCCATCACACCAAACGCCCACTATTCAGGACAAGAATCAGGGGACTGGGTAAACCAGGGCAGAATTTTGGAAAGAAAGAATAGCCATCCTTGACTCTTATATCACAGAACTGCTTTTTAAACAGTTAACATGCAGGTGAAGGAATTGTGAGAGCTGAGGAAAAAGAGAGCCAATAGGAAGCTGTGCTCTTTAATAATGACCGCTTATGAAAAGTCAGGAAACGTGGCAATATGTCACGCTTGAATGTTCCGAGTCTCAAATTCCCATCAGTGTTGTATGTTCAAGAATCTGTCTGGGAAGGACTCTGCTGTGCCTTGGGGGGGAGAACATAAAAGAGGAGCAGCAGCAAACCAATCAAACCAACAAAATAAGCCTGCTCCAGGAAGCCGTGGTTCGTGGGGGGCAGGTGTAGCTGTTTTAACAGTGTTGTTCGACTTTCATGGCAGTCACGACAAAACAGGGCTGGGAGACAGAGGAAAAGCCAGGGCAGGAAGAGTCCCTCAAACTGTGGACAGTAACGTCGGCACAGCCCCAGGCCACTTCCCAGCTCTGTCCCCAGGCTCCTCTGGTGCACCTGAGGCCGGGAGACACACAGCGAACAGCCTTCCACCACTGCTTTCTCTCATTAACAGGGGGAATGACGGAGAAGTTCCAAAGGCCTAACAAACTTTAAAACCCACAGAGCAAAAGAGATGCGCGGCTCTGTCCCTGCCATTTGCTGCGTCTTCTGGGGGTAAAGTACAAGTTTCACAGCGCCCTCCAAGACCACTCTGTGACCTGGGAGCTCTCTGGAGAAAGCAGTCCTTGCCTATCCTGTTTAAAACTCTAGACTTCATGTAAGCAAGCAGCAGCAGCCAAGGGACAGATAAGTATTAATCGACGCACTGATTATTTCCTGTATACTGGAAACCCAGTGATTTCCAAACCTGCTGGAGCTTCTTACAGGAATGAACACATGCATCCCAATGCAGGGTTAAAAAGGATTCCCAGAAACCTCCACAAGAAAACAGAACAAAACAAGAAAATTATCCTGAGAAGGGATTTCTCTGCTTCCCACGAGGCGAACAATTTCTTGACAGCATCATAGTAAAGGAAACAATACACCACCAAAGAGGAAAATCGCATCTTTATAATTACAGATTAGTCCTCAAACAAATTCCACCCTACACGCTTGCTCTGCTTGGAGGCCATGTGACTTCAGTGGGGCTTGCCAGCCCCCTCAGCTATCAACAATTACAGCTGAACAGCGCAATCAGGAGATTTTTTTTTTTTTTTGGTACAGAAAACCCAGACAGCAGAGCCCTCTCAAATGACCCTCTCATTTCGTCCTCCAGGAACGTGGAAAAACACTGTTTCACAAAGCAGGGATGAGAGCTAATCCCACTGTAGGGAGCACCGAGCTCTGCCGTCTTCGGAAGAGCTGCATGTAAAGGTGCCTGTGTCAGAGATGAGCTGTATTTTCACAAAGGTTTGTATCAGACAGGAGTTAGCAGCCGAAAGGAAGTCCTGCTTGGCCCAAGCAGGCACATCCTTCTATTAGGACTCCATCGCTTGAGCAAGGCACCCACATTTAATTCAACGCACGGGTTACTTATCCATTAAATGGGTTTCTTACCCATCGCACTGCTTATTTAATTCTTACCCCATGGCTCCCCCAAGAAATAAAAAGTGCACTATAATTATATAAACTCTTAATTAAACTGAGGAATTCAGTGTTGCCATTACCCCGTCAGTAATTCCACTCAATTAGGACAATAGACTTCCATTTATTACTGAACTCCTAATTGCTACTCATTTTCCTGGTTAGTAATTGCCAATCCTATCAGACAATGTGCTTAAAGAAAATTCTGCCATGAAATGATATTTCTCCCCGTCAAAGGAAAGGTGGGATCAGAGAGCCCTTACGGGGTCAGGCGTCGGGTGCTGTGTCCAGCTCCGAGCACCTCCAGGCTGGTGATTTTAAAGGCAGACGCTCCCCGGGGTTGGTTCCTGGCGCTACGATCCTTGGGAGACTTACCCACAAAGTAACGGAGTATCCAGGTGGCCAGAGAATCCCAAAGCCAAAGCCAAGTTGAAGACAAAAACAAAACCCACGACGCGGTCTCGGGATTTCCAGAAGTTCAGTCTCCGGGAAAGGCGCCTCTGAGGTCCGCAGGCAGGCGGCATGTGCTGCGCCTTGGCCGCGGGAGAGCCGCGCTGAGGGTCCGAGGGGAAAGGGTGGCGGCCGCGCGGCGTCCTCGCCCGGGCCAGCCTAACCCTCCTCTCCGGGGTGCGGGCACCGAGCAGCCGAGGTCGGGGGAAGCGGGCCCGACAGCGGCTCCGGGAGCGCTCCGGGCAGCGGCCGCGCCAGCCATCTACCCGCGGCGCAGGGAGGTCTCGGCCCCCGAGAAGCGCGCCGCCCGCCCGCGCCGCTCCCCGGCCCGCGGTAGGCCGCCCGCGCCGCTCATGACCGGTTCTGCTAATTAGCCCCGAAGACTGAGACCCGCGGCGGGGCAACCTGACGATTTATGCCGGGCCCGGGGGAGGTCACCCGCGGTGCGCGCGCCGATTGGCTGCAGCGAGCCCGGCGCGCCGGCGCGGCCTGACCGCCTCCAGGCAGAGCGCGTGCACTTTCTGCCGGCTCCGCGTCCCGACCCGGCAGGGAGGCCAGAACAGAGCAGGGCCGAGGGTGGGGGTGAGGGGGTGGGCAGGGCCTCCCTGAAGCACTCTGAGCCTCGGGGGGCGGCGTGATAGATTGGCGGTCGTTGCCTGGAACCACAAGACTGCCCCACCCACCCAGCCCGGCGGTTTGGAAGAAATGTTCCTTGCCGTTTGGGTGTTTAGACATTATCTCTACCTGAGTCTTCAGTTGACAGTGGGCGCACACCATTTACAGCCAGAAAATTCGGGTTCTGAATTGACTCCAATCAACTTCACGGTTCACAGGAGGACACCAAAAATTAAAGGATGGAGTGGCTCCTAAAGGTGAGTGAGTGGAGAAGCCGGTCAGGCCTCAGGGCTCCTCCCCTCTAGGATTTTCAAAGAGCACATGAGCTACCCTTGTGGGTGCCTTCCTTGCACAGCCCTAACCTCAGGGACGCTTCCAGGAAGTCACAACACAACACTGAATGATGCAGTTAGGTCCACCCCACCACTGGGCAGATGGGCAGATCAAAGAATATTATCTCCGTCTTACATATTAGGAAACTGAGGCTTGGAATGGTCCTGAAACCTCCTTGCCCCTGAGCTAGTGTCAGAGCAGGCACGCAAACCCAAGCTTCCAATTCCAAGTTTCCACCACAACACTTCAGTGCTCCTTAACCAAAAAGATGTGCTGAAGAGACAGAATTCCCAGAGGGAATAGTCAAAAACAGGTGGCCAAAGACACTCCTACAAATAGCATCTACCCCTAAAAGGCGTGGCTTCAATGTCAGCTTCGCAACTCTGCCCACAAAGCCACTAGCAATCATTCTTACTCTCTGCCTCATTTGGCTGGTTCTAGACACGTTTGCCTGCCTATGTATGCTCAGTGGTGTCCAACTGTTTGTGACCCTATGGACTGTAGCCCACCAGCCCCCTCTGCCATGGAATTTTCTAGGCAAGAATACTGGAGTTGGGCTATTTCCTCCTCCAGGGGATCTTCCTAGCCCAAGGATCGAACTCGCATCTATTGCATCTCCTGCATTAAAGGCAGAGTCTTTACCACTGAGCCATCAGTGAAGCCCCTCGGGACATGTTTGGTGGTGGTGGTTTAGTTGCTAAGTCGTGTCTGACTCTTGCAACTCCATGGACTGTAGCCTTACAGTCTGTCCATGTAAGGTGTTACAGTCTTAACCCCTCCGTCCATGGCGTTCTCCAGGCAAGAATACTGGAGTGGGCTACCATTTCCTTCTCCAGGGTAACTTCTCAACCCAGGAATTGAATCCGGGTCTCCTGAACTGCAGGCAAATTCTTTACCAACTGAACTATGTTTGCTGCTGCTGCTACTAAGTCACTTCAGTCGTGTCTGACTCTGGGTGACTCCATAGACAGCAGCCCTCACCGAAGTCAGTGCACTCACCCACTCCTTCACCCATTCTGCTCACTGTTTCTAGTCTGCCCTTTGGAACCTCCATCCAGAGAAGCAGCAGCTGGAGAGAGCTTTCCTGGCCCAGGACTGGAAAGCTACTGTACCTCTCTGTGGCCCTAATGCAGTCAAGAAGCGTTCCTGCCTGGGTGCCTTGTGTTTGGAACTTGACTTTGCAGCGCTCAGCATCTGAGCCATCCTGTCATGTTCCCAAGAGGGAGCAAGGGCTGCTAACCAGGGCTGTCAAAGGACAGGTTCTCAAAGCGTGGTCCCTGGAGCATTGTCCAGAGCCCTCTTAGATCTTTCAATTCTTGGGCTGAACCCCAGATCTACTGAGTCAGAAACCCCAGGGGTGGGCCCACCAGCAGTCTGTGTTCCTACGGGCCCTCCCGGTGATTCTGGTGCACACTCAAGTTTGAGAGCTGCTGCCAGAAAGAGCTGCTTCCTGTGGTCATGTGAGCGAGGACAGAGCGGAGGCTATGGTCAAGATGGCGCAGCCCCTCGAGGGAGGATTGTGGCAGGAGAGGAGCAGAGCTGCGGCCTGGGGCACTTTTCCGCTTCTAACTCTAAGGATCACCACCCCTTCCTCCTCTCATATTGACACGGGAGGTCACAGCACTGAGGGCGGCCTGGGCTGCCACGTTCTGAGACGTTGCTAGACTGGGTAGTCATTGCCTTCTCCAGGGGATCTTCCCGACTCAGGGATCGAACCTGGGTGTCCTGCATTGCAGGTGGATTCTTTACTGTCTGAACCACCAGGGAAGCCCAATTTATAGATGAGAAAATGGAATTATAAACATGTCAAAACCCCTGTCCAAGGTCACAGAGCTTGCAAGGGGCAGAGCTGGATTCAAACCCAGGCAGTTTGGCTCCAGAACCCAAACCCCTAAACCTAACGCTACTGCCCATGCCAAAATGTTAAGGGAAACAGGAAGGGTCTGCCCTTTCCTTGGAGTTTCATACTGAACAAGCAACGCAAATGTGAGAAAAGTATCAGTGGCACATGTGAGTATTTTGTCTTGCTGTGTGTTGGATTTTCTGTTATCAGTGCGCATATATTACATTTGAAACACATACTTTTTAATTGTCATTATTTTTACAGACTGCAATTTCTCTTGAGGACTCAGCCATAACGTGATGCGTGAACTCCCAGGAGACCTACAGGTTTGTTTCTTCGTGCTTGGTAGCTGCACAGTTTCTGAGAGCTGTGCCAACAGCAGCAGCCAAGCTGAGGGGTGGGGGATTACCCGTGTGAGAGAAGTGAGTGGACTGGGAGGCATGCGGCAGGCGGGGGAGTGTGAATGAGGCCTGGGACACCTGAAGGTGTGTAATCCTATTGCCAGGAACAAAGGGTTCCTTTCAAAGGTGAGCTGGTGTGGATCTCTATTCTACCCCCAGTAATGGGTAACAGCATGTCCTGTGAATCCAAAGGTAATCGGGGGACTTCCCTGGTGGTCCAGTGGTTAAGACTCTGTTTCCACTGCAGGGGGTATGGGTTCTAACCCTGGTTGGGGAAGATCCCAGATGCCACGCAGATCAGCCAAAAAAAACCTCAAAACCAAAAAACCTATAAATAAAATGGTTATTTCTTAAAAAAGAAAAAAAAAAAAAAAGCTCCTAAGCGGACACAAGTAAATTAGGTCTCTCATACATACCTGGTAAGCCCTGGCACCAGGCTATACTCAGCTGCACCCAATCTTTCTAATTTGCCGTGGAACTCCTACCAATTCACCAAGGGTGGGGGTGTGTGGGAAGGACAGGTGGTCTCTCGCTTGCTTTCTGAGGTTTACAGAAGCCGAGACACCTGTTCATGTCATAGCTGGGGGCAGGCCAGGACTAGAGGGCTTCTCAGGTGGCACTAGTGGTGAATAGCCCGCCTGCCAGCGCAGGAGACATAAGAAACGCGAGCTCGATCTGGGGGCAGGAAGATCCCCTGGAGGAGGGCATGGCAACCCGCTCCAGTATTCTTGCTGGGACGATCCTATGGACAGAGAAGCCTGGCAGGCTATAGTCCATTGGGTGGCAAAGAGTCAGATGCTATTGAAGCGATTTAGCACACACAGGACTAGAACTCACAGCTCCCAAGTCTTAGTTCAGTGCTGGCTTGCCACTGACCCCATGTTGCCTGTCCGGGTACATTTGTAAACCTGGATGCTGAAATATTAACTACAGTTCCCTTTAACTCTGGTGTAAGTTACAGAGAAACAATTTAGCAGGCACTCTTCTTATTCAAAGTGTTATACATTTCTATACAATGAAACTAAACTTAAGAGTTCTTGTAGAAAAGCTACAGTCAAGGAGGAAAGCTACATTTTACAAACTACCTTTTGCTTAACAGCAGAATTTTACAGCCTCTGCTACAAGTGTGTTTGTTACAACTGGGAAGTCTGTTATGTTTGGTTGACAACTCAAGAGCTGATTTCCACATTCCTGTGGGAGGTTCCCACACCTAAGGAGAGAACTCTTTCTTATGTTTAGTTACAAGGCCTTCTAATATATTTATGACTTCACAGAAATTTCTTTTCAGTCATAAAATATAAAAGTATGATGACTGGCTCAAAGGTCTGGGGTGACAAGCGTAGGGACAAGGAAGTTACTTTCCTGGTGACTCAGATGATAAAGAATCTGCCTGCAATGCAGGAGACCCGGGTTCAATCTCTGGGTAGGGAATATCCCCTGGAGAAGGGAATGGCTACCCACTCCAGTAATCTTGCCTGGAGAATTCCATGGACAGAGAAGCCTGGTGGGCCACAGTCCATGGGGTCACAAAGAGTAGGACATGCCTGAGAGACTAACACTTTCACTTTCTCATTTCACTCCAACAAAGCTGCCTTGCTCTTCAGAGCAAGTCTGCACAGCAGCCACCATCGATCGACATGCCCCCAAGAAGTTCAGATGCCTCAGGAAGGAGGGAGAGGGTAGGATCAAGGAATTTCGACCCAGAAAGATCTAAGTTCTGAGGCCCACTCAGCCACCAGCCCAGCAAACTTGGCCATCACTTAGGCCTCCCTGGCCATCCTGTCCTGTGTTAGATGAGAGCCTCATGGCCACCTGTAGGCGTTGGGAGAGGCAGTGTGGCCACCACCCCAAAGCACTGCCCTTGGGCCAGAGGGGCCTGTCAGTACTTCTTTGGGCCCGCTATTCCCTTGTTTTGGGGACTTTTCAGATACACAGATGGAAAACATGCTCCTGGTCACTGTTCTGTGAGGTCACTGTTGACCTGAGAACAGCGGTTTGGAAGTAAGTTCAGTGCAAGGTTTGAACACATCAGTGGCGGGGGCCCTGGGCCTTGCCTCTGCAGGCTGCTCCCCGTCCCTGCCAAGAGGGAAAGCAGTGTTTCTAGGCTCTGTGTCGGGACTGGTGGAGGAGACAGCCCGAGAGGAAGAGGATGCTTTGACGACAGGTTTAGTCACTAGGCCTGAGAACAGCTCAGGTTGCCCCTCCCCGCCCCCAGCCCCCAGCAGCTTGGGGGGATGAGCTAAGTAACAGAAACTGAACAGAAACCACTGGTGATATCCCCACGACTTAGGTCACTATTTTTCAATCGGGTTTCATACAATGGGCTGGTTTCTGCCTCCTCTCCCCATAAGCCCAGGCAACCCCTTGGTTCCCCACCACGGTCTATCCATGCAGCCCCACTTCTCCCTGCTGGGCAAGCCTGGGCTATTAGTGCCCACATGGGAGGAGGGGCGGGAGGCTATCCAGCCCCCAGACCCACCCTCCATGCTAGCGGAGGCCAGCTCACATCCAGCAGTGAATGCTGCAAAGGCCACGGCTCCAACACCAGTGGGGAGCTGGGGCCGAAGAAAGAGGCCCCCCCACTGGTTGAGTGCCCGCCTTTTTATGCCTTTTAACGGTTGCCGCCTCAGTAGGAAATGCTCTGAAGGGATTTTGGAGGACATGGGGTATCTGACAAACGTTTCAAAGTCGTTGCTTCACTTTCAGTGAACATCAGCTTTGTAACCCCTGACATAGAGACTGGAGTCTGAATATGCTTAGATCTCAGAATGGAAGGGTTTCTAAAGAAAAACTCCAGAAATACCTGAATTCAGATGTTTAAAAAAAAAAAAAATGTGTGTGAGAATCAAGAACAAAGCCAGCGAAAGCAGAGGGAGTGAATAACCTTTCATTTCAAGCCGGTTTCCCCACTAGAGACAGTCATGATCTGCGCAGGACTATTTGATGCAAATGCCTCTCAGAAAAGAGCCAGTGGATAATAGATAAAAAGATTATCTGTGACATTATGAAAAATGAAAGTTTAAAAATGGCTACAAGTCCCATAAAAAAAAAATCCTAAACTTTGTTCAGTCTTGTTGAAAGGCAATAGCGGAACTGTTTGATTCAGCCCCTGGGGTCTCTGCCTCTTCCGCATTGTTCTAATGCCTTCCACCAGCTCATCAGTTTTCAAAAATCTTTCCTGCTGTTTCCTCTTTGCTGGAAACATAAGGTCCAAGAAGCTATCAGAGCCCCTGTTTCCTTTTCCTAACTTGACTCTGATGCTGGAAATTCAAGTGCTGCAGCCCCTGCCCCGCTCTCTTCCCTTCCCTGCAGTCCCCCTCTGTGCTAAACCACCGGCTGTACACTTGATTTAACAGATGAATTACAGATTCAAGGCATGGGCTTCCAGGGCAGGAAAGAGTCTGATTTTTGTCCAGGTCTCTCTTGATTGGCTCAGCATGGAAGTCTTTCATTTAATGGGCCAGGTCCTGCTGAGAACACCTCTGCTGGCACCACACCGATTTCTTTCTTCGCTGGAGAGAGGAGCAGAGATCCTAAAGAGAGATTTTCCATCTTCTGGATTTCTGGTGTGCTCACTAGGTATCATACTTTTTAAATAGAGCATCACGGGCGTAACCCAAGACTCCAGGAAACATGGGATTCATCTGACCGGCCATCTTTGATCTCAGAGTTGGCCGGGGTGTGGAAGAACCGACGTGAACACCTAGGCTACAGAAACATCCCTTTGTCTCCCACCCAGGGAGGAGGCAGCCTGGTGCTACCGTTTAGCAGGAGGGTCGAGAGATGGACTACCTGCTTCAGATTCCGGATCCAGTGCCTGCTGACTTAGAGTATGTTTCAGTGCCTGAGCTCCTCCATTTGAAAAACAAATACCGAAGATTGTTAGGCAGAGAGACATGTGACACTGCTGGTATTTGACTGTTTTGGGAATACCAAGCCTGGCGTGCTGCAGTCCATGGGGTCGCAAAGAGTCGGACACGACTGAGCGACTGAACTGAAGATGATTAGATTGTGCCACATAAAACTGCTGATATTATGTGCCACGGAAATTTGCCAACATGGCGGTTTTTCCCTTTTCAGAATAAAAAATGGCAATTTCATGTGACTCAGCCAAACACCTCCTTGGGAGGAATAAGAGCAAACAGCCAGATGAAGCGTGTGGCCCACATGCCTGGCACACAGTGTTCCGTAAAGGCTGGCTCCCACTGCCACCGTCACGAGGCTCAGACCAATCCCTCACTGAACTGCGGGGCACTGTACCAGGCATCCAGAAGCAAAATACCCAAATCCGCCACCTGCTTGCCCAGGACCGCCTGCCCACGTGGGACAGTGCTTTGTTGCTCAGTCACTAGGTCGGGGCCGACTCTTTGTGACCCCGTGGACTGCAGCTCACCAGGCTTCTCTGTCCTTCACTATCTTTGTGAGTTTGCTCAAGCTCACATCCATCGAGTAGGCGATGCCATTCAGCCACCTCATCCTCTGTTGTCCCCTTCTCCTCCTGCCTTCAATCTTTCCCAGCACCAGGGTCTTTTCCACTGAATCAGTTCTTCACATCAGGTGGCTAAAGTATTGGAGCTTCATCTTCAGCATCAGCCCCTCCAATGAATATTCAAGGTTGGTTTCCTTTAGGATGGACTGGTTGGACCTTGCAGTCCGAGCGACTCTCAAGAGTCTTGTCCAGCACCACAGTTTGAAAGCTTAAATTCTTCGGGGAAGTGCTTTGAGCACAGTAAAATACTTCGGAAATCCACAGAGCTCCATTGACGACCTCAACACCCTTCCAACTTCAGTCAGTCTAGCTGTTTCCACAGCAGCATCAGGACTGACAAGAGTTGACCTGTCAGCGCTCTCCACTGCTGTTCATGCAGCATGGTAGTTACCCTGCCCTGAGCTCACTGGTGATCAGGTTTTCTTTCTACTCTCCAGTGGTGATTGGGGCACCCCTCAGATGTGAAATAGTGCTCAAGTGGGCATTTGCTCAGTAAGTAAATTGGAGCCAGAAAGAGTATCAGAGGAGTCAGTGATTGTGGCTTCCCTATGAAGAAGAAAAACATGGACCCTGAGCTTATCCAGTGCCTTGAGAAGCCCAGTATGGACTTGCAGTGAGAATCTACATGCATCTCGGGGTGGGCTGGGCCAGCCCTCTGCTCTGTGAAATGACAGCAGAGCCCAGGAGACAGGGAAACCCAGTCACCACCACAGCACCCGCCTGGCCACGGTGCTCCCAAACCTGGACGTGGGACCTGGCCTTTGAGATGTGCTCTGGGCCTACACTAACACAGATTTCCTGCCTCTGTCCTTCCTCTGAGGCCGGCTCTGGTGTGCTATCTGCTTTGGCTGTAGGCTCAGCCTGCACCCCTTGGCTGGCCCCACCCAGAGGCCTCCTTATTCTGGCTCTGTGTCTTGGCATTAAGATGCATAGCCATCTTATCAAGGGCTCTCTTCCCCTCCCAAATTGCATTTGACCAGTTTCATTTCTGCCTGAAATTAAAACACAGAACTTATCAATCCCAGGCTGTCACAGCATGAATGAAACCCTAGAAATAAATCCAGTCTAATGACAGAGCGATCTGGAGACCTCAGTAGGGAAACAAGATACTTTGTTTAATAATTATCAGCCTCTTTCAGGGCCTGTCTGCCAAAGCAGTGGTGTCAGAAGCAGCAGAGAGAAATTTTTTTTTCCACAGATTTCATCCTGGGAAAGACTGAAGCCATTTCCAACCAGACTGGACGCTTTTGATTTACATTTCTGATATTAAATGCAGAGCGGCTGTCTGCATTTATGCTACAAGGCATTACTTCAGTGCGAAGAACTGGGGTGGTGGCAGGACTCCAGTTTACTAATGAACAAGCTTATCTGGAGGAAAACAGCTTTTCACACCGTAACAAACAATGCACACCTCTCAGATAACAAATTCAATGGCAAAAAAAATACAGCATTTACGTGTCACAGTCCCATAATTTAATGGAGGCACTTGCAGCATTAGTGGTTTACATTAATTTTTAAAATTAATTTTGTTTGGCCTGCAGGGAAAATATTTTCCTTTTTGTGTCTGATATCCCGTAGCTCATTAACACTGCTTACTGCGGCTCTACGAGACTATCCATAATCGTCCACTTGGTAGCCAGAGGCCATTTTTAAAACAAAAAAGCTGGAAGAGGGGCGGAGAGCAGGCTTTTCTGCTTCCTACTACAAAGACCCCTCTATCAGCTTGACACAGTGCGGGGCGTCCATGGAAGCAGGGGCCTCTGCGAGCCTTCCGGGCTGGGCGGCTCCAGGTGTCAGCACTCACGGGGGCCACGAGCACCTCTGGCTGAGTCGAGGCTCTTTCTTCCGCTGGTCTCCATCACTCCCCAAGAGCAATGCATCCAGACCTCAAGGTGCTCAGGATTACCTGGGCAGCTTCTGCAGAGATGTAGATGACTAGTTGTGTTTGACTATTCCTGACACCCAGGAATCCTTTCCTCTTGCCTCTCCTCCCTTCCCATGAAGGGGTTAACCACTGGCTACCAGGAAAACAAGCCCCCCACCCCCCTCTGCCTGGGGCACGGAGACAGGGAATTCACTGCTAATCACTGCGGTTGTGATTTCTGATTTCAACTGGCAGCAAAGAGAATTGAACCAGAGTCCCCTGAGAGCAGCCAGCTCCATGAGGCAGACCTTGAGCTTGTTAAGCTGTGGTGCTGCCACGCGATTATCAATTTTAAATTAATCTCCCCAGTCTCTTTAAAGTGGCTGCTAAAAATATAATCTCTGGGATATCTTACTGTAAGACTTAACTAAAGGGAAAAATTCGGATACTAATTAAGTGCTTCCCTCCGTCTAAGCTTTCTGTAAAACACTTCTGGAGACCTGGCTAAGCTGCTGGCAGTAGGAAGGCCAGCCAGGGGCAGGGGCAAGGTCTGAGTGAGCTGGTTTATAAGTTACCCCACTCTCTCTAAATAAAACTTATTTGGACAAAAGGTGAAAGATACAATGCAACACTGTTTTAAAACAAGTCCTTCCCTATTTTTTAACCCAGAGAGTTTGGGGAGGGAGGGCCAGAAAAAATTGTCTAGACACACTTTTGCTAAGCTCATGAGGGAGTTATGAACGGACTTTATAGGGACATAATCTAGGTTATATATACAGCACATTTTTTTAAAGGCGGCAACATGGTGCGACAATCTGAACAAAGGTGAAAGGAGTTCTTATGTGTAAGATAGGGGTTCTCCGTGAAACATCTCTGGCCCTACAGAAGGCTCCAGTTAAGTGCAGATACAGGGACTTCCCCGGTGGTGCAGTGGTTAAGAATCCGCCTTCCAGTGCAGGGAATATGGGATCGATCCCTGGTTGGGGAACTAAGATCTCACAAGCTGAGGGGCAACTGAGCCTTTGTGCCACAACTACTGAGTCTGGGAGTCTCAACTAGAGAGATTCCCGTGTGCCACAGTGAAGATCCTGCCTGCTGCAACGAAGACCCAACACAGCGAATAAATAAATTTAAAAAAAAGAGTCGACACAGTTTCTGGCCTGGATGGGAAGGGAGTTTGGGGGAGAATGAATACATGTATATGTACGGCTGAGTCCCTTTGCTATGTACCTGAAGCTACCACAACATTGTTAATCGGCTATATTCCAGTATGAAATAAAAAGTTAAAAATAATTATAGGAACATTAAAAAAAAAAGAGCAGACACAGTTTCTAAAAGTCACTAAGAACGATAAAGAAGAAAAAAGACAAGAATTCATTAACAAACCCCGAGCTAGTGGTAAAGAACCTGCCTGCCAATGCAGGAGACGGAAGAGACGCAGATTCAGTTCCTGAGTCAGGAAGATCCTCTGGAAAAGGAAACGGCAACCCACTCCAGTTCTGTTGCCTGGAGAATCTCCATGGACAGAGGAGCCTGGCGGGCTGCTGTCCACGGGGCAGCAGAGTTGGACATGACTGAGCGCTGAACAACAACTGCAGCTTTTTGCCAGGAGAAAAGATGCTTCTAGACCTGGAAGCAAGTCTCAAATTTCCCCATGGGCGGGTGGGGAGGGATACTCCGTGCCAGTTTTCCTCTCCCTGTTTCCTGACCTTCCTATGCTTTTGGGCAGTGGACAAACACGTGCACTTTCCATGAGTGGCCTCACGCATTTGAGAGCCCAGCCCCTAGAGGGCCCAGGAGGAAGGCCTCTGCAGGGCCCAGCCGAGGGCCCTTTGTAAGCCAGCGTGCTAAGGAAGAGAGGAGTGGGGCAGGGAGAATGGGAAGAAGGGGACTCAGGAAAGGATGTGTGTGTCTGCTTAGTCATTCAGTTGTGTTTGACTCTGCGACCCATGGACTGTAGCCCGCCAAGTTCCTCTGTCCATGGAATCCTCCCAGCAAGAATACTGGAGTGGGTTGCCATTTCCTGCTCCAGGAGGTCTTTCTGACCTAGGGATCGAACCTGTGTCTCTTGAGGCTCCTGCACTGGCAGGTGGATTCTTTCCCATTGAGCCAGCTGGTTATAGATCTGAAAAAGGCCAAGAAGAAAGACTTTCACACAGCCACTCTGTGTCTTCTGTTAATGATAACCATAAGGAAACTCTGAAATTTGTAAAACGCTATTAATTCTATAACTTCCTTTCTTCAGTAAGAACGAAGGATAAAGTAACTCAATACCTGTACTACCAACAAGCTCAATTTTGGTGCCACCTTTGACCAAGTGATAAAAAATTAGAATGGAGAAACTTTAAAATAGACACATACGGTATGAACAATATAAAATATAAGGGCTTGAAGAAAAAGCAATTACACTACATTGGAAAGTTGCCTGAAGAAAAATGGAATAAGTGATTGGAAAGTGTTTTTTACAGAAGTGGAAGTTTCCCAAAACCACTGCTGAGTGAAAATATGGTCCTTTGGCACTCAGGGTCCACCTCTGTCTGCTAAGGCTCTGGGTGGGTAGGGAGTCAGGAAGGTGAATGAATCTGGTAACAAACAGGGTGCCTCTTAAGAAGTGGCTTGGGCATATGTAATCTTTGTCAGAGTAGTGCATCTGGACTTTTTTTGTTGTTGTTACAGATCTACTCAAAAATCTGATGAAAAGATATGGACCTTCTTCTGAGGCAAATGTACAAGTGCACAGATAAACAAAACTTGAAACCCACTTTTGATTCTTGGGCTCCTTGAAGCTTATCCACAGACCCCATGCTGCTAAGTCGCTTCACTCATGTCTGACTCTGTGCAACCCCATAGATGGCAACCCACCAGGCTCCCCCATCCCTGGGATGCTCCAGGCAAGAACACTGGAGTGGGTTGCCATTTCCTTCTCCAATGCATGAAAGTGAAAAGTGAAAGTGAAGTCACTCAGTCATGTCCGATTCTTAGCGACCCCATGGACTGCATGCAGCCCACCAGGCTCCTCCATCCATAGGATTTTCCAGGCAAGAGTACTGGAGTGGGGTGCCATTGCCTTCTCCCACAGACCCCATAGTGATGGATTAATTACAGATCAAGCTCCCTGTCTTAGGCCTAGACCCTGGAACATCTATTAACTCTCCCATTTGCCTGGAAGGTCTTAGTGTTCCCATTTTCTCAAAAAGAAATTTATTTTTCAATTAAAAAGTAACCTGATTCTCCCCACACACGCCAGCAATTCTACAGGGAGTCTGGCGTGTTTGGCTGGAGGGCAAGGGCGACAAACAGAAGACCCGAAGTTGCAGCCCTGAGGGCCAAGCAGCTTTGGGGGTAGGGCTTATATCCCAAGGCTTAATTTGGAACCCTTTTCCCACAGGAGATGATTCCTCCCAGTAGATATGCAGGTGGTCCCCACCCCACTAGAGATTGCCTTCTTTCTGACCTACTTCACCCACCTCTCTGACCTGCTCTCCTTCCCCAAGAACTAAGAGGCCATGTGGCACCCAGTGAGGGGGAGGGCAGACAGGAAGCAGCCTCCTGGACTGTTGATGGGGCTGGGCAGCACACCCACCCCACTCCCATTCAGCAGGCGGCCCAGTGGCTGCCCAGCGCACATCTGCACAGCCGAAGGTCAGTGTGAAAGCAGCCTGGCTTCCAGCACTGAAACTCTGCTCTTCTCCGGGTTCCAAGAGTGAACCTGTCAAGTATGCTCACTCTAACTGGCACTGGGCTGCTGGCGGCTGCAAGACAGAAATGTGCTTTGAGGCCCGATACGCTTTAGAGAAGACGGTTCCACCAAGCCACTGTTGGTTATTTTCGAAGGCCCTGTCATGTGAATACCCAGGTCACTAAAATCCTTGATCCTGGTGTGGAAGGCATCTCGGAGTCCATTGTGCTAACAATCAGCTTCACGGCAGCTGGTCATCCTCTATGATCTTCCTGCTTCTTCCAGGCTGACTATGAATCATATTTGATGAGGAGAGAAATGGTGCCTTCAGGGCAGCTTTGCCCTAGTTCCCAACCTAGCCAATCTCTCAACTAAATGGGTCCAAACACCTCTCCTCAACCGAGTGACAAACAAGGCAACTACATCAGTGGAAATGTGAATTCAATCATTTAGCCCGAGTGGAGAGAGCCCTACCAGATGGATTCCATGACACTGAAGAGCTTGACTCATGTCAGGAGAAAGCAGTCTACAGACCACTGGGAGAAGAGATTGAAAAAATGATGTAGTAATTGCACCTATTCTGCCCTATGGGCTTCCCTGGTGGCTCAGTGGTAAAGAACTTGCCCGCCAATTCAGGACACACAGGTTTGATCCCTGGTCTGGGAAGATCCCCTGGAGAAGGATATGGCAACCTACTCTAGTATTCTTGCCTGGAAAATGCCACAGACAGAGAAGCCTGGTGGGCTACAGTTCATGGGGTCGTAACCAGTTGGACACAACTTAGTGACTGAACAATAACAACATTCTGCCCTGTCCCTGGACACCTGAAACTCATGTCCCCAGTGCTTATGAAGATGTGATGGGATGTTCCATCAGCAAATATGCAGGCGAGACTGCTGACTTGATTTCTAATGAACTAAGGCAAAGAAGAAGAAACAAGACTACACTGACTTGCATTAGGAAACTACCCAGGGAAAAAAATTCTATTGTCTCAAGAAAAAAAAAAAAAATCCTTAAGAGCCAAGCTGTTCATCTCAATTGCATCTGGACTATTATTTGAAAAGATTAACATCTCCTAACATGACATCTGGGCTTCCCAGGTGGCACTAGAGGTAAAGAACCTGCCTGCCAATGCAGGAGACATAAGAGATGTGGGTTCGATCCCTGGATGGGGAAGATCCCCTGGAGGAGGGCATGGCAACCCACTCCAGTATTCTTGCCTGGAGAATCCCCTGGACGGAGGAGCCCAGTGGGCTACAGTCCATAGAGTCACAAAGAGTATGACAAAACTGAAGCGACTTAGCACACACACACAATGTGACTTTTATCAGGATTGTATACGAAGATAGCAAACTTTCCAAATTTGATTTTTCTAAGATGTTCCTTTAAAAAAGAGAGAGAGAGAGAATATACTGCAGGAGTCTTAAATGTGTTGGTCTGGCATTGGCTAACAAAATCCTTGACCAAATAAGTACCTCAGGGCAAAATACTGGGCTGTCCAAAAAGTTCATTAGGTTGCAACATCTTACAGAAAAACCTGAGTGAACTTTTTGACCAACCCAGTAACTTACCTGGAGGGTATGGCTCAATAAAGCAGGCTTTATTTTTAAAACATTGAATAAAAATAACACAGTTAACTGTAGATAAGAACAATTTGGTAAGTCTGACTATGGAACAGTTTTATTTCTTAATTCAGAAACAGGGAAAAGGAATGAAGAAGAGGGATCTTTTTTTTTTTTTAACTTTATAATTAACTCAATGGGAAATCTAGAAGAAGCAACCTTTTTACCAGTGCTCTGGTTAACTAACTACGGTTGGAAGAAAAAGAACTACTTCAGCAAGATGAGGTAAAAAGTGTCTGGACTCCAAGTAAGGACACTTGATCTCCAGTGTCGCCCCCATCTCAGGGGATTTCATCTGTCAAAGGAGGGAAACACACGAGGCTGATACTTCCTCCCCTTTGAGCCACACCCCTGGCAGACATTACTAATCAATCCAGCCCTTTACTCCTTCTTGGTTCAGAGTCCTCAACACACTCCAAGCCGCTACCTAATAGTTGAGAGACAGCATGACAAATGAAATTTATCCACTAGCCCTACACAGGATGAGCTTTAAGGCTCTGCTGCTGCTGCTGCTAAGTCGCTTCAGTCGTCTCTGACTCTGTACGACCCCATAGACAGCAGCCCACCAGGCCCCCCAGTCCCTGGGATTCTCCAGGCAAGAACACTGGAGTGGGGTGTCATTGCCTTCTCCGTTTAAGGCTCTAATTAGCTTCAGATTTCTAGGATATCATCTGTAAATAATTTTTATATCCTACTAGAAGTCCACTGAGGACAAGAGTGTTTTATGACCTTGCCCAGAGGGGGAAAAGGTATGCTCTTAAACTAAGTAATGCTCACCACAGCTGAGGCTGTACATCAATTGTGTATCAACCCAACTGATAAACCCAAAGTGCCAATAGTCTCAGACAAGTCAGTATCAACTTTTCAGTTAGGCAGTCAGACTGGTCTAAGTGTAGTGTATCACTTACCCTGCCTTGGACAGTAACAGGACTTAAGGTAGCTTTGAAAGACAATGGGAAAAAAGCATTTAAAAAATCATTGGTAGATGAGAAGGAAAAAAGAAGCAAGGTAGTATGCATAGTAAAGGTAAGAATGAGTTTTGCCTGTCACTTATTTACAAACAGGTGGGCCACAAAGCTGACTCAAGGCTTCTAGCAGCAACTGTGAAGAGGGCAATCAGCTCAGCCACATGGTTCACAGGGCCACCAGATAAAGAGAAAGAAATTGTTCAGAAGAAGTTCAACTCCTCCTGACTCTACAGCCAGAGTGCCATTTCTCTGACGAGATCTACATGAAGAAAACATGCAGAGGTGTTAGCAGCCAGGAGCTCACTTGTGTCCTACTCTTTGTGACCCTGTGGACTGTAGCCCAGCAGGCTCCTCTGTCCATGGAATTCTCCAGGCAAGAATACTGGAGGGTTCTCTTCTCCAGGGGATCTTGCTGATCTAGGGATCGAACCCGAGTGTCTCGCCTTGCAAGCGGGCTCTTTACCATCTGAGCCACCAGGGAAACCCAAAAACAGCAAACAACATACTAAATATTTTTCCACTCATTCGTTTAAAAGTCCCAGCAGTGAGTGTCACACAGTGCTGGGGCCTCCTGCAGGGTTTCTGGGAGGGGAATGCAGGGAAGGAGAATGCTGTGGCTCTCCAGAGGATCTGGAGAAATATTTCCCAAACTATAGTCCGTGGGACCCATGAAATGGTAGCAGGTGTTCCATGGTCAACCCTGTTTGGTAAACACAGCCCACTGTTCCCACAGCCACCCTCACCTGTCCAGATAAATTTGCTTACCGTGATCTCACCCAATAATTCTAAGCAAACTCCTTTATTTCAGGGACACATTAATTACTTCATGGCACATAGATGGGGATAAAATGGAAACAGTAACAGACTTTATTTTCTTGAGCTCCAAAATCACTGTGGATGGTGACTGCAGCCATGAAATTAAAAGAGGCTTGCTCCTTGGGAGAAAAGCTATGACAAGCCTAGACAGCGTATTAAAAAGCAGAGACATCACTTTGCTGACAAGGGTCCCTATAGCCAAAGCTAAGGTTTTTCCAGTAGTCATGTACGGACATGAGAGTTGGACCATAAAGAAGGCTGAGTGCTGAAGAATTGATGCTTTTGAGCTGTGGTGTTGGAAAAGATTCTTGAGAGTCCCTTGGACTGCAAAGAGATCAAACCAGTCAATTCTAAAGGATCAGCCCTAAATATTCATTAGAAGGACTGATGCTGAAGCTCCAATTTTTTGGCCACCTGATGCAAAGAACTGACTCACTAGAAAAGACCCTGATGCTGGGAAAGTTTGAGGGTAGAAGAAATGGGAGAAAGAGGATGAGATGGTTGGATGGCATCACTCACTCAATGGACATGAGTTTGAGCAAACTCAAAAAGATAGTGAAGGACAGGAAGCCTGGTGTGCTGCAGTCCATGGGGTTGCAAAAAGCTGGAGACCACTGAGTGACTGAAGAACAATAACACTTATTAATACCTTATGGGAAGAGTATTCCAGGGAATATTTCAGAAAGTGCCCATCTAGAGCGAAAGGACTGAATATCTTTTTGAGATCCTTTTAAAATGTAGCTTCTCTCCATGAGGTTTAGAGAGCTGCAGGCAATGAGTCTGATAGGCATTTCCTGGTGACTCCCTGAAAGAAAGTGAAAGTCACTTAGTCATGTCCAACTCTTTGCAACCCCATGGACTGTAGCCCACCAGCTCCTCTGTCCATGGGATTCTCCAGGCAAGAATACTGGAGTGGGTTGCCGTTTCCTTCTCCAGGGGCTCTTCCTGACCCAGGGATTGAGCCCAGGGTCTCCTGAGTTGCAGACCGATTCTTTACCATCTGAGCCACCAGGGAAGCCCCTGGTGAGTCCCTGGGAGGCGTCAATCCTCAGTCTCCACTGCGTGCCTGACAGTGCATGAATGCGCACAGATGAGATTCTGAAGGAAGTGCGTGCAACCTTCAACTGTTCATGTTTCACAACTTCCGTCCTTCCTCCCCCAACATGGAAGTGCCAATATGGGCCAAGGGCAAAATGGAGTCTTCAAGGTCAAAGGGATCACTGTGTAAGAATGAAAGATGTGGGGGGTGGGTGCGGTGGTGGTGGTAAGGAGCTATGACAGAGCTGAGCCTGGCGGCCCCCCACCCCACCCCACCCAGCTCTCATGGGTTACCTCTTCCTCCCACTTCTTTGTAGCTCAGAGGGTTCAGAGGAGAGTGGGCCATGCAGGCAAGCTCTAGCCCAAGCCTTGTACTTTGGGGCAAGAGGGGCCACTGCGGTTGACTCTGTCTAGTAGGAGATCAGGCTGCAATTTGTTAATAAAATCTGTACATCATCTGCCTGGAGTACCCCGCTGCAAACCTAGGAGGCCAATTAGAGATCTGGATCCCAAGACACAACTCCTCCTGGAAACCCAGCTAACTAGAGTCCTGTCAATCCACAAAGCACTGACCACATATATGAAGAGCAGCAACCGAGCAAGTAACTGAGGACGCCTCTGCT
>SJYQ01096369.1:759688-914688 GCA_006410935.1 Redunca redunca
AATAAGAGAAGCCAGCACCCTGAGAGGCCCATGAACCGCAACTAGAGAGCAGCCCTCGCTCGCCGCAACTAGAGAAAGTCCGAGGGCACCAGTGAAGATCCAGTGCAGACAGAAATAAAAATAAACATTTAAAAATAAAACAATCTTTGAAGCGCCTATCATTCAGCTCGTTTTATAGATGAGACATTCAGTTACTCTCAGAGAGTTATCTGCCCCACTCCATAGTTCTAGGGGGCCTTCAATCTCAAGTCTGTTTGTGGTCAAACCTAACCTCCTTCCCAGAATCCTGTAGTTCAGAGGATTTGACCATGCTGATAACAATGTCAAACATTTGACTTGTATTTATGCTCTCATTCTACAAACATTTATTGAGGATGTACACTGAGTTTACTAGCTGTCCTAAGACTTGTCATTCGAAAGGTTCTCCAGGGGAAGAGGAGAGGAGACAAAAATAGAAAAATAAAAAAAATAGCAAAAACAGCTTGACTGTGCTGGGTTCGCTCAGGAAAGGGGTGCATGCCCTTAGGGAAGGACAGACGGAGGGAGCCGGCAGACTGAGACTTACTATCAAGGGTCCAGCAAGCCCTTGAGCCCTTGGGAAACCGAACTTGGTCGTTAAGTCAATAAAGTGTAGGTCGAGAAAGAGATCAGAGGGGAGATGGGAACACGACAAGTTCACAGCAGAGAGGGAAGGCAACATGGAGGAAGGCAGAAGAGAGCAAAACCTTGGAAAAGAATGGGCGCTCCGGCTGTGTCCCTGCAGGAGAATAGAGAGGTCGTCGGGAAAGAGAGGCAGATGAGGGGGCGGGTGGAGGTCGTGAAGGGAACTGGATGCTCCGTGGAGATGGAGGAGCCAGAGGGAAGACAACAGACAGAAGGGGTTGGGGCGGAGCAGATTTGGTAGGTGGATAAAGATAAGATGCTGGGTGAAGATAAGACTCAAGGTTCACTGGACATGAAGTCATCGGATCACCTTGTGATGAGAGGCTTCTCAGGGTCCCAGTTCTCCTCTGGCAAGTCTGATGTGAAGCACGTGGAACTAAGTCAGGCTTCAAGCAAGGTGCTGGTTGAGGGACGACCCCGGAGAATGGAGTCCCTGTAGATGAGGCCCCTTCACTTGAGCCAACAGTGAAGACTGGCCGTTGCAGGTAGGACTGGGCAGGGATTTCAATAAATCCTGTGTGAGCTGTGACTCAGCTCTCTACAGGCCAGATCCGCCTAACCCACTCTCATGACAGGTCAAACTTTTTCTAGGATCCCTGGGCTGAGCTCTCCAAATTTGCTCTGGTTAAAACAAGGAGTGGGCATGGCTCACACAGTTGTCTACACTGCAGGGCCTGAAAGAGTTTCTGAGAAAGACCGCACCCTTCTCAGATCTGAATCATCTCACCTTCTTCATTAACTCTGACAGAGAGTTTTAGCAAGTTTCTTTAGTTTTGTTTTGAGAGAGAGAAAAAAGAAAAAAAAAGGCAAGGAAGAAAGACATGTACCAAAATAACCAGCTTTAACAAATGGCTACTGGTTTAAAAATAGTGCAGGGTTTTGAGTTTTTGCCTTTATCTCAGTGGTTGACCTTGCTAATACAGTATGTAGATCTCTTGCCAACTAATCGGCCGACTGTAAAGCACGGCTTCAAGCTGTGGTCAATGATCTGTAACAGGAATGAATGAGAGGGTTTTAGCAGCCAGGATCTGTAGCCTACTATCTGTATCTGACAGCTGTCACCCTCTCTGCAGAGGCCAAGGCCTAGACCTTCATTTGAAAGCAGCATGGCTGATCAGATTACTGGGACAGTGTGTCAAAACTGACTGCGCAGAACTAGGGAGACAGAAAGTAAATCTATAAATAGTAGTCTTGCTGCCTCCATGAAGCACTGAAGGGTAACCAGTATTGAGCAGCAAATGCAATGTTTAGTCTTTGCAGCCAGTGGGACACTACCGCAGCCAGATCAGAAGCTCTGCTCTATGATATCATGTCATGGAAAGATCGGCTTTATGGGCAAGAATTTAAAAGAGTTACATTCTTGGCAACGGGAATGGTCGCACAGCAATAATTGGTTTGAACCAACTTTATGAGCTAACAAGGTTCCCCAGCACTTAATAATGTCCTCGGGGCACCCGGACTCAGCAAGTCACCTTTCCCATAATGTGCCGGCTGCCTGCTTCCGACAGTCCACGGGGACCGCCAGTGTTGAAACACAGAGAGTGATAAAATAAGAGGCTCTCCATTTGATATCTATTATAGATGTCAACTGGGTCTGCAACCAGGACAGCTGCACAAAGTGCTCAGGGAGCCTGGAGCATCGTGAGGGTGAGTTATCTATAGACCATGCTGATAGCACGGCTGAGACACTGGACATCGCCGGTTATAAATGAGCCAGCTGACATTTTAGAGTGTGTACCGACTCTTCCAAGAACCATTTGTCACTCTTCAAGGTTTCCGCTGATAAAACCTGGGATGTCTAAAAATTTGTCAACAACCGCAGAAAGTAACCCTGAGGTCATGGCAGGGAATGACGAAGAATGTGCTTACTTGATATTCTCCAAACACACAAATGGAACGCTGGTGGTGACAGGGTTCCAAAGGCCTCTCCAGGCTGTGGAGTTCCCAACCAGCTGTGGTGTGGCTGCCCACGGTGTGGACGTCGCCATGGTACGCTCCTAACCAGGCGAACACGGACCTGGCCTGAGTGAGGAAGGCCCTGGACCGCGGGCTCTGCCCTCTTCAGACCACTCCTCACTGGGGTGGAGATGGTGGGCATTAAGCAAGTGTTTCCCCGGCCCTCTCCCAAGAGAAAAAAAAAGGGCAGTTGGTTTGTCCTTGGCTCTTTTTTTTCTTAAAGTTCAAATTAAATAATAATTTTTTTTAAAAAAACCAATGTTAATAACATTGACAGGCACAGCTCTAGAGCTTTGTGTTAGAGCTGAATTTAAATCTCACAACCTGCCGAAGCAGGTACTTATATGATGTCCATTTCACAGATGAAAAACAGAGACACGGAGAGGTTACATGAAGTGCTCAAGGTCACACAGTCAGAGGAGGGTCAGGATTAGACGTGACAGGCCAGCTTCAGGGCTACCCTGGAAACGGTCGCCTCAGACGCCGTGTGAGAAAGTGAGCATGCGGAAAGAGAAGACCAAAGCTGCTCGTTCAGAACTGGGTGGGAATGAAAAAATAAAAGGTGGCAAACAAAAGGCCATCTCTGTCTTCCTGGCTGACTCTGAATGAATTCCTTCTGCAATGATTATGCGACAAGTGTTTTCCAAGCACGTCTGTCCCTAGGCACTGGGCAAGGCAGTACAAGAGTGGAGCAGAAACCACCATGAGAAAGCCAGGCTAGTGTTTTTGCTCATTTGCGGGCCTCTTCCCTGGAATGCCATGCCACTTCAGCCTCTTCAGACATTAGAAGACACCTTTTAGCTAAGGAATCTGGGGAGTGGAGGGGGCACATATTGTGGGGCGGTGGCAGCGAGGGGGGCACAGGCTGATGGGAAACGGCACAAGGAAGTGCTGTGAACGCAAATGAGCTGATGAGCCTTTGGGCTGACATTGAGGTCACTTTGCCCGATCGCTGCTGGCCATTTGGGGGCTCCTGCTGGCACTCTGTGCTGCCCGGAAGATAGGAGAATAAGCCTAATTAAAAAGTCCCATGTGCTCCCAGGGCTTTAAAAGTGTCACACTGGCTGTCTGTCACTCTCTCTTGGAATCATGATGCAGGAGCTGAGAGGAATAACTGGAGATCATTTACTGCAACCTCCTGGATTCAACTTCAATGAATGAAAAAGTGCCCCCCCCCCCCCCAAGGCTAAGTGGCTTGCCCAACGACAAAAAGCCAGAGACAGACAGAACCAGGAGGGGACCCAGGTCTGGGAGCTCCTGACGGAAATATCTTTCTACCATTCCATAGCAGGGTCCATGAAATGAATGCAGTGCTATGGAATCAGCAAATTCAATCAAGTCAAATGTGTGTTCTGAAAAAAATAAAAAAATCAAGAATGAAGAAATAGAGTTTGAAGAACATTCAACATTCATGAGGTGGGCCCATCTCAGGTCACCGGAGACATTTCTCTGGTGCAAAGGTTTTCTTAATAAAGGGTTTCATTGGCCAGTTGGATCGAGACATGCACACACCGATATTTTGCTCCTGGCAATACCTTAAAACCCCCAGTTAGGCGAGAGTAAAAAACGGCAATGGCCTTGAGAGCACAGCATGGTTTATACATGGCGTACTCACCTTTGAGGGTTTGGAGAAATCTACGAGGGATCCGATGCTTTTCCACCTATTGACATTTACAAAGCAGTTTAAATCATGCATGAGAGGCCTCAGGCACACGCAGTTCACAAAACATAACTCTGAGCTCCCAGGGAATTTAAGCTGACCAACACTCTTTATTAGAACCGACAGTGAAAGACAGCTATTGCGAAATTCGTACCAGAAATGCTATACCAAGATGACAGCTTTAATGCCAGTGGATATATTATGTAGATTACCTGACTCAAATCTTTCTTGTTAAATAAGTTTCATGCATTCTCTCTTTTTTTCTTCTTCCTCAAGAAAATCCTTCTGGCTTCACTGGGGGAGTGCTTCTTAAATTCCTTGCTCATTCATCTGGTTTTCAATATTTTGGACATGCTAGGTTAGCATGAAAGATCAGATAGAGATATTTAAACAGTGGGAAACAGTTAAACCTTTAAATGAACAACAGAACTGAACCATGAATTAAGTGTTTCAATGTTATTTTTTTAATATAATGTTCCAATAATTAATAATTTTGAAAAAAGAAACACCTTCCTCAGGCTGATTCATTCTAGATATTTGATTCCCATGTAATCTGAGATTTTAAATCTATATAATTATAAATTAAGGGTAATTTCACCTGCATGCTTTTATAGGCCAAGAATTTCGAGGAAATAAGGTCCCACCAAAAACTGGCCCGGGACCAAAGACAGTGAGATTGCTCACTAATCCTCACAGAAATCGAAATATAGTGTAGATGTTTTAAATTCTGCTTGAGGAGGAGACAGAAGGTGCAGGTCAATATGACTGAAGTCAGAAAAGGAAATCCTGGGTATTTTTGGCCTTGGTGACAGCTGGCCAAGGGCAAGCTTGACGGAGCCTGAATTAGGATAAGGCTGCTATTACTTGGAGGCCCCTGATGCTCTGAACTGATCAGATTCTCTGCTTCCTGTGCTAGACTTTCCAGCCTGCCTCAGCCCTACACACTCTGTTCCATGTTCTCACTGCTCGAGCATGGCCTCCTCCACAAGGCACTGCCTTTTCTAAGCAGCACAGCAACCAGTGTGCTCGTGAAGTGACACGCATGCTTCAGCACTCAAGGTTCATGCTGCTTGGAATGCACTCTGTGGTTGTGTTCACACAATGTAGCAAGCTGCCTTGAACTTGCTTCTCTATTCTGCTCTGATGGTTAGAGCAAAGGGGTTACAGAATCCAGGAACACCAAGCTCTGTCTCTAGGCTCCATAAATCACACGCCACTTTCACGTAATGATTGGTATTTTTCAAACATATAGATGCTTCGGTGATTATAAAAATACATTTTCCTTTTATAAGCACAGCTAAATTCACAGTCACCCTATAGTCCTGGTGTATTTTTTTTTTGAAATGGATGTGTTTTTCAAACACATATAAAAGTGTTTATACAATAAATGCCCATCTACCATCACCCAGTTTCAACAATAATCAACTCACAGCCAACCTTGTTTCATCTCCACCCTACCCATTCCAGCTGCTTCCATCTTTTCAGATAATTTTAAAACAAACCCCAGATATTACATCATTTCATCCACATGTATTTCAGTAAATGCATTTTATATGTTTCAAATTTCGAGATGGCAAAAGCTACAACTATTACTCTGTAGGGCTTTCTTATTTTTAACATTTAAAAATTATCCTCACATTCAAAATACAAACTAAAGAACCAATTTTCCAGGTGATTCCAAGGACCTCCATCATATATTCAAGTTCAAGAGAGGACAATATGTAATTTCTTGATAACTACTAGGGAAAGATGTGTCTATCTATTGTGTAAGGAATAATTTTCAAATGATTTCCTGAATGATACCCACCAACTACGCAAACATAAATTCATGGCATTGTAATCAAAGCCCAAAGAGTGAATATATTAATAGAATGAGCTTGAAATGAACCTCCTGGAAAGGGTTACTGTTTGTGTTAAATAAGAGATATATCATGTATCTTGTAACCTAAGTAGTAAACACAATTGCATATCCCACAAGCAAGCCATAGTTTCTCAAAAGATGATAATAAAGAAGCTGCAGATATATTTTTATGTGCTGGGTATAAAAACACAGGCATGAATCACCACTTGACAATCCCAGATCATATACAATCCTTAAGCGACCCTCCAGACACTGAGCATGAAGAAGACTGAGGCAGTCCGATACCCTACAATCATCCAAATAAACTTCAAAAAAACACTGCCTTCTGAGCTTACAGTCATGTCTTAAAAATCACAGCACTGAATGAATTACATTATATTAATAGAACTGACAGCTGATGAAATAATGCAAGAAAAATAATCTACTAGTGACCTCAAATGAAACCACAAAGACATTAGGCTAATGGAAGTAAAATCGCTCATTGCACAGTGATTTTACTTTTCAAATTTTATACTCAAATAAAAAAAGTCAACCTAAACCTTCCTCAGGATATTACATATTGAAACTAACCACAAAATACTTCCAGAAAGGAGGCTTATTTCAGAAAATCTATATGCATTTTGATTTTTTCAAGCGTGAGCAAGCTTTCTATATCACAGGGTGGTTAACCGTGGAAGAAGATACCACAGTGATATGAAATAAGTGAAGATCATTGATCTGAAATAGTCTATAATTACCATTTTAAGGGTAGAGCACCTGTTTTACTGAGGGAACATACATATGCAGCACACTTCCTCACTATAATTACAAGAAGAGTGAATGACGGCCCACAGTTTCTCAATCTCCTTCTCTTTTCTCTGACTTTCACTTCTGTGGTTAGGCGGCGAGACAGCCCATGTGAGAGAGACATGGGGACACAGCCTCACTTGCCCTCCCCTCAGAAGCTGAGCACTTCTCTTCATTCTCTCTGCGAAGACAACAAGGGTACAAAGGCGAACTTTCATAATCCACGCGGATCCCATTAGGACAGACGAACCCAATTCTGGCCGCTCCATGGGAGGCATGTGGGATCCCAGCTCCCTGACCAGGGATCGGACCTGCGCCCCTGCCATGGAGGCACTGGAAGTGCTGAGTCTTAACCATTGGAGCACAAGGGAAGTCCTCAACAACTTTTTATTTTCAAAAAATCCTTCCATCATAAAACTGAGCTCCAGAGAACAGTACATATAATTGGGAATAATAAACACAGGTGGGATTACTCATAGGTGTTTCAGAGCAGCGTAAAATCTCTTGTGACTTTAGAAATAACCACTGTGCTTCCCTCATTTCAGTCTTTAGAGGTAAGAGTTTAGTTCCTTAAATTTTCTTAAAATTTCAGAGAGCCTTATCACTACTGGCTTACATCAGAGAATAAACATCCTTTGGTCCGATCTCCAGTGATAAATGGAACTTTCCTCTCCTTTACAATATCCTGCCAAGTGGCAAGTGCTTGGTGATGGCAAGAGTACCCGTTCCTGGGGTAGTTAGTTCCATGTTTACATAGCTCCACTGTGAGATTTTAGCTCAGAGCAAGAAAGAGCTCTCTGTCTTCCTGTAGTTTCCACTCATTCTTCCTAGCTCTATCCTTAGATATCCCACAAGGTGATTCTAATCTCTTTTTCACTTGAAAGGATTTTAGATATAGCACTGCAGAAAGTCTCTGTATTCCTCAGAACTTCTCTTCTCTAGGCAAACATTTATAGTCATTTTAACAGTTCAAAGAACTCAGCCTCAAGAACACTTCAGCCATCAATTTGCTTATTCATTGTGTGTTCATTCATTCAATTATTCAGGTAAACATTTGTAATTATTTCAAGTATTCTTCATAAGACATGCTTCAACAATATCTTGCTCATGGACCTAGAGATTATTATACTAAAATGAAGTGAGTCTGAGAATGACAAATATCACAGCCCCACCTATTTATGGAATAAAAAAATGATAAAAATGAACTTATTTACAAAGCAAAAACAGACTCACAGATACAGAAAATAATCTTATGGTTACCAAAGGGTAAAGTGGGGGATGAGTTAGGAATCTGGGATTAACAGATACATACTACCATATATAAAATAAACAACACGGATCTACTGTATAGCACAGGGGACTATACTCAGTATACAATAATAACCTATAATATAAAATAATTTGAAAAAGAATATATATATATATACACACACATATAAAACCGAATTAGTTTTTGGTGCACCTGAAACTAACACAAAATTGTAAATCAACTATACATTGATAAAAGTTTTTTTAAAAGAAGAATATCTTACTATTTGCTTATTTCATTCATTTATTCATTCACTCAGCAAACACTGAGAGAGCCCCTATCTGTATTAAGTTCCTGGGTGCTCTGGACACAAGAAATCAGGGGCCCCTGTAACACACAGATACAGAATCATGGTGCTGTGTGGTAAGCGCTGTCCTCAAGGTATGTAAATGAACAGTGCCAGCGCAGTGCTAAGTTGCTTCAGGAGTGTCCAACTCTTTGTGATCCCATGGACTGTAGCCTGCCAGGCTCCTCTGTCCACGGGATTCTCCAGGTGAGGATACTAGAGTGGGTTGCCCTGCCCTCCTCCAGGGGATCTTCCTGACCCAGGATCTCGAGTCTTTTGCACTGGCAAGGCGGGTTCTTTACCATTTGTGCTACCAGTGGTGACGTAAATAAGCAAGGATTCCAAGGTCACTTCTACAGGCTTTATAATATCCTAGCCTATCAATACAGATGCCAAGCTAACCTTCTGCTCCCCCTGGAGTGAGTTTCTTTTCTCGCAGAAGCCACAGGTTGTACCGCTGTAGAAGACAGCCTATGGCAGAGTTGGTTGTCTGCCTAGCAGACTGTACCCTGGTCTCTGCTATCAGAAAAACCAGCTCTGTTCAGGCATCAGACCACCATGGGCCCAGCCGAGGAGATGATCTAGGGTCTAAGTTAATGTGTGTTGGCTAGCGACTGGTTTGGGTAGATGGGTGACCAAGTTCAAGCCTGTCATTCATGAAATGAATGAGGAAATGCTGCAGAACCTCTGGAAAGGATTTTCCCTCCAAATACAAAGAAGCGTATATGAAGGAGGAGGTCTGTCCTCTTCCTTTTCTTGGAGTATAAAGTGGGGACCCAAAGCTTAGAGCTGGAGTAGCTAGCTTATCTACTTAAGGAGAAGCCAGGAGATCCTCAGAGAAGCTGGTCCCACACACTCACGTGGCTAACTCTGGACATATATTTTGTGAGATAACAGTTAGTCCCTCTTTTATGGGCATTTTTGGCTAGGCCTTCTGTTACTTGCAGCCATAAAGCATTCTAATATGCAGTCTTCAGAGCAAGGGTCTTGGTGGTATATTGGTTCAAATGAGGCATCAGACTCTTATGTAAAACAAGAAAGACGCCAATTTGAAAATGGAGAGGGAACCTATGATCTCATATGCCAAGATTTAGAAAGGGAGAGTAAAGACTAGAGGAATTAAATTATCACATGGCAATGACAGTCTCCCCCTGGCTTGGAAACTTTCCTTCCAAGCTAGGGCAGGGAAAAAGGACCATTTTATCTCACTTTTGATCACAGACACAAACTTTTAAAACTTTCTAGAGTCTGACTTGTGTAAATGAAAAGGACAGATACTATGATATATATACTAACAAGTAAAGAGACTGAAATACCCAAAGCACTTCAGAGAGTTGCAACTTTAAGTCACACTTTCAATCCTTTGTCCCATTCTGCTTTTACTTAATTCTGCTGCTTTCAACGATATAACCCAATACACTAAAAACATCAACTGTATTTGACCAGGGATTATACAACTTTGTTTCCAGTTCAGTTCAGTCGCTCAGTTGTGTCCAACTCTTTGCAACCCCATGGACTGTAGCACACCAGGCTTCCCTGTCCGTCACCAACTCCCGGAACTTATTAAACTCAATTCCATCAAGTTGGTGATGCCATCCAACCATCTCATCCTCTGTGATCCCCTTCTCCTCCTGCCTTCAATCTTTCCCAGCATCAGGGTCTTTTCCAATGAATCAGTTCTTCACATCAGGAGGCCAAAGTATTGGAGTTTCAGCCTCAGCATCAGTCCTTCCAATGAACATTCAGGACTCATTTCCTTCAGAATGGACTGGTTGGATCTCCTTGCAGTCCAAGGGACTCTCAAGAGTCTTCTCCGACACCACAGTTCAAAAGCATCGATTCTTGGGTGCTCAGCTTTCCTTATAGTCCAACTCTGACATCCATTCATGACCACTGGAAAAACCATAGCTTTGACTAGATGGACCTTTGCTGGCTAAGTAATGTCTCTGCTTTTTAAGATGCTGTCTAGGTTTGTTTTAGTCCTCAGTAACAGGACATTAGAAGCTTTAAGAAAAAGGTTTTAGGAAAAACAAGAGGAAAGGAACCTGTCAGTGAAGCACAGTATGACCACTACATAGGCGCCTTCACGTTGCGAACTTTCAAAGACATGAACGAGGCCCTGTATGCCAGTGGCTGTACTATACTACTGTACTTTTAAAGGTATTGTGCTGTGAGATTAAAAATGTTTTATTTTTTTGTGTGTTTGTCTTTTATGTATCATTTGTATGAATAGTATTATAAACCCATCATAGTATAGTACTGTATAGCTGATTGTGTTAGTGGGTACCTAGGCTAACTCTGTCGGAATTAAAAACAAATTAGACTTACAAATGTGTTCGCAGAATGGAATCTGTTTGTATGGAGGGGACTTACTGCATGCTACAGATGGGAAGAACTTCTGAGGCCAGCACTGGGAGTCTTAAAGTCTTTGGAATTGTGATTTCCCAATCATTGGAGACAGGGAGGTCACGGAATGAGGAGTCCAAGATGGTCAGGGTCCTCTGTCAAGCCTCCTGGACTCCCCATTCCCTTGACTTCCTTGTCTCCAGTGACCAGGAAATCACAACTCTAAACTTGGTATTATCAGCAGTGACAAGACGGAGGGCATGGCAGTGGGGTTGGAGGGCTGAGGTGGATGGAAGGAAGACCACTGGAGGCAAGGAGGTCGGGAGGCTCAGGTGCACTGCCCTCGTGAATGCTGAGCCGCAGTGTAAAGACTGTTCTACTACAGCACTAACGATTTCAACAAACTGGGGCAGGGGGTGGTGGTGGGTAAGAAAGGGCAGACGTGATATAACCTGCTGCATGGCTTTCAAAGTAGCATTTTCTTAAGATGAAGGAGGAACAACGTATCTGTTTTCATAGAAGGGGAGGAGAAGGATAACTAGAAGCCTTTGTTCCTGAGCCTGGTTTCTACAAGTGCACTTAGGTCCAGCAACACACTACATCACAGCGAGCAACTGTGCTCCGCCTAGGAATGCAGCTGGACAGAAAGACAACAGGATGAATACACTTTGTTACTATTTTTCTCATGGCTATATCATCACTCACACATTTGATAATACTCAGGAAGGGGCTGTCCGACAGTAGTGCATTTCTCACAAAGCTGAAGTTACACCTTTAAGTAAATCATTCAACTATATCAAGAGACATCTTCTCTGCTTCTCTATTTAAAAATGCCCCATACTTGATTACTTGAGTTTAATCTCATCTTCTCTTGATGACAGAGAGATGGGACTACCAGACCACCTAACCTGCCTCTTGAGAAATCTGTATGCAGGCCAGGAAGCAACAGTTAGAACTGGACATGGAACAACAGACTGGTTCCAAATAGGAAAAGCAGTACGTCAAGGCTGTATATTGTCACCCTGCTTATTTAACTTCTATGCAGTGTACATCATTAGAAATGCTGGACTGGAAGAAACACAAGCTGGAATCAAGATTGCTGGGAGAAATATCAATAACCTCAGATATGCAGATGACACCACCCTTATGGCAGAAAGTGAAGAGAACTAAAAAGCCTCTTGATGAAAGTGAAAGAGGAGAGTGAAAAAGTTGGCTTAAAGCTCAGCATTCAGAAAATGAAGATCATGGCATCCGNATTCTAAAGGAGATCAACCCCGGGATTTCTTTGGAAGGAATGATGCTAAAGCTGAAACTCCAGTATTTTGGCCACCTCACGCGAAGAGTTGACTCATTGGAAAAGACTTTGATGCTGGGAGGGATTGGGGGTAGGAGAAGAAGAGGACGACAGAGGATGAGATGGCTGGATAGCATCACTGACTCGATGGACGCAAGTCTGAGTGAACTCTGGGAGTTGGTGATGGACAGGGAGGCCTGGCGTGCTGTGATTCATGGGGTCGCAAAGAGTCGGACACGACTGAGTGACTGAACTGAACTGAACTGAACTGAACTGAGTTTAATCTCATCTTCTCTTGATGACAGAGGTTTCCATTCACGGGGCTCAGTAATTGTACCCACTGGGCTTCCCTGGTGGCTCAGTGGTAAAGAACCCACCTGCCAATGCAGGAGGCGTGGGTTCATTCCCTGGGGTGAGGAGATGCCCTGGAGGAGGAAATGGCAACTCACTCCTGTATTCTTGCCTGGAGAATTCCAGGGACAGAGGAGCCTGGCAGGCTACAGTCCACGGGGTCACACAAGAGTCTGACACGAATGAGTGACTACACAACAGTTTTACCTGCTACTGTCACTGGCCAACTGAAGGGATGCTCCAGGGGTTGATGGGTGAATGTCAGCGGGTATTAGTCGTTTCACTGAAGGATCCCCTCCTCCTGCTTAGGTTGCTAGGAAAGAACTACTAGTTCTTCACTAAGAACTAGCCCAGTGCTGAGCTTGATCTTTTCCTTCTACCATCAGTTGCTTCTTAATTTCTGGCAACGCAAACGGTGGTTTGCTCTTTAATTTTGCATTGAGTGTCTACTTGGGCACCTGGGCCAGGGAACCAAGTGCCTGGGCTTCGGGAACAACACATTGCTGCTCCGAATCAGGCCCCGTTTGCACAGTGGAAGTCATAGGAACTCCAACTTCGGAGCAGTGACGTGTCTCAACGTTTGTGCCAGCCAGGGAGTAACTCATCAGCGCTCCCCACCTGCAGCAGGAGAGCTGGCAAGGGTGAAGGTGGGAGCCTCCTGACTCCACCCGGCTTGGACACCGCGTGTGCAGGGTGCAGCTGGGTTCATTCACGGAACAGACTGAGGCCGTGTACTGTGGGTCCTCTTGGCTACCTGGCAAAATATTCCCGCCTCACTCGGAGCCTCAGGCAGATGCCCTCTGCTCCGGCTTCTGGAAGGAGGGCCTGCAGTCAGCCTGATCGTCGCCTCTCGGCTGGCTTGTGGATGCGCGCAGACACAAAAGGTGACGCTGACAGTCAGCATCAGATCTGACTGCTCCTGACAACTCCTGTGATACAGCAACCTCTGGGACTGGAGGACACATCTGCGAGGAGATGTAGTAGCTGCCATCTGCACAAACTGCATTATTTAACTGCGCTGGCACTGATTAACATTTGCTGTAACCTATGGTAATGGGCTCTGGGGCTTTGCATGCCTGCTACACAGTGGCACAGCTGATGGCTCCTGCTCCATCCTTAGAACAGGATGCTTTAATTTTTAATGGAGCACATGTTCGATCGGCTATACAAACAGGCTAATCTGCAAAGCATGTGCTCAATAACAAGCTCTACTATGCCGCCAGAATGTCAACACGGCTCGGCCAGAGCTGGGGGAGAGGGGCTGGGCCTCCTGCTCGCCACCGTGGTCAATGGCCGGGGGCTGGCTGGCTCAGAGCCGAGGGGCGGCTGCAGCCAGAGGCACCTGTGGCCGCCTCTGGCCCCTCTGTGGGGGGGTGTTCTGCTTCTGGGTACCTGCAAGCCCTAGCTGGCGGGGAGAAGAACAAAACTGTCACCCGGCAGGTTCAGGCCTCTGGTGTAAAGCCAGATGTGGCATTAAAGATGAAACTCCCCTCTGCTGCAGAGGCATGACTAGAATGAGACATATGCGTCCAGCTTAACAGACTGGAGGCCACGTGGCCTGCGCTCTGCTCAGTGATGAGGATTTAAACACCAGTAACGAACAGTGCTTGACTCCACGAAACCCCCGCCAATAAGCACAGAGCCAGCGTAAGCGGTGGGGTGTCACATGTCGGGACAGAGTTCTCTGGGAGCACAGGGGAGGACACACACAGAGGAGGCAGTTGAGCTGGGTTTTGAAAGACGGGCAGGAATTTCCCAGCAGCACTTAAGACGACCCTCGGAGACAAAGAAGCACACGTGTGGGGCTGAGTTGGAGGCGATCACACAGAGGTGCCTGGTGAGAAGGCGGCCTTCTGGATCCAGAGCTCACGAGGGAAGTTAACACTAGAGACAGAAACGTGGATATACAGGGAATGCTGACACAATGGAAAACCCGAGAGCAAACGGTCCAGGGTGGAAAGAAAGATTCACAACTGGAAGCCTCTGGGGTTTAATGTGAGGGCGGGTTACGAGAAGTAGCCCAGAGAGGTGCCTAAAGATCATGAGGAAAGGGAACGCTCAGGAAAGGGAGACAGGTCTTGAGCCTCAGAGCCGTCAAGGAATGAAGCCTGGAGGGCTTTGTCACAACCATGATCGTCACTTTGCCGCAATCACAATCCTGGTCCTTAGCGGTACAAACTGCTTTTCTGTACAACATTTCATAACGACCCTGTAAGACAGGCCGGGGTCACTACCACATTTTCTAGATGAGGAAATGGGGTCAGAAGTGGGAGAAGATTTCCCAAGGCCAACCAATCACAGCCAGAGTGAGAGAGCCGGGGCTGGAAGCCCACTCCACGAAGTCTCAGCTCCAGAAGCCAAGGAATGAAAGCCCCAGCTCTAAGGAGATTCCCAAGTCAAATCCCTCAGTGGGAGTCCTCCTCTGGGATATGCACATGGTACACCTAGTATACTCACGTCCCTGAGAAGTCCTGCAGGTGAAAACCACCTGCCCAGGAAAGCAACGTGTCTAGCTTCATTTAACCCACTTGTTTGTTCATGGGATCATTTTTTTAGGTTACACCTTTCCTCTTAACGTTCTTTAACAGAACTAATGAAATGCTCCTCTAATGAACTCAAAGAATTGCTTCTAGCAGCAGGGTCTTGGTTTTCAACAGTGCCTGACTAGGGTTGATGGATCGGTGGTCATCTAACCACACACTTCCAACTGTCCAGAGGGGTCTGTCTCCACTGTTCTCTCCAGATGATCTAATATCTGTCATGATAAATGCTGTTTATTGTTTCATCAGGGAAGGGACTTATTTTATCCACCTCTGCATCCACAGAGTACAGCTCTGGAACCTGGCAAGAATAGGAGCCCAGTGAATGTCTGTTGGGTTGAACTGAATGAACATCCTGTAATGGTGTTAGACTAGAGCAAAGCCAACGATTAGAGCAAATCCAATCAACACAGGCTCAAAGCTTCAACCCATGGCTCCTCAGCATGCTCATCATCCAAGGCCACTGTTCAACATGACAGCTGATCCCTGTCCTTTGGGCAGTACTTGGGACCTTGGCTTTTGGATCTTCCCCGGGTGCCCTCCCTCATCAGTCGCACAGCCTTATCTTGGCCCCTGGGCAGCTAGCTGCTCAGCCTCTGCAGCCCCTGGCTTCCCTCTTTGTTGGCCACACAATGTAGTGGACTTTGTTGCTAAGCATCTTACATTCTGCCTCCGGGCTAGCTCCTTTGAGGAGAGAAAGCCACGGAGTTAAGAGACATCCGAAGGGAAGCCAGAGTATCCGAGGGCTAAAGAGCACTCTTGGAGAACATGCAGTTCATTGGTGTGTAGTGTTTTTCTTTAGATGGCAGGGTGTCTGAGGACTTAGTCAGCTTGGGGGCTACTGATAAGTGTCCATCCCAGAGATGGGGTAGCTGAAGAACTGAAAGGCTTTCCCACTAGGATTCCCAATGCAACCTTACAAATCCTTTTCAAAAACCATCCAGCGTGGACTTCCCTGCTGGTCCAGTGGTTAAGAATCTGCCTGCCGAAACAGGGGACACGGGTTCAATCCCTTGTCTGGAAAGAGTCCACACGCTGCAGAGCAACTAAGCCCGTGAGCCACGACTACTGAGCCCACACTGTAGAGCGTGTGCCTCGAAACAAAGAGGAGCCACTGCAGCGAGGAGCCCACAGGCTGCAACCAGAGAGCAGCCCCAGCCCTCGGCCGCTTGAGGAAGCCCCTCCACAGCAGTGAAGACCCAGCACAGCCAAAAACAAAACAAAATACATTAAAGAAAGCCATCAGCTTAGGGGACATCCCTGGTGGTCCGGTGGTTGGGAATCTGCCTGCTAATGCAGGGTACATGGGTTCAGTCCCCGGTCTGGGAAGATTCTACACGCTGCGGGGCAACTAAGTCCATGCTCCGCAACTACCGAGCCCACCTGCTCTAGAGCCCGTGCTCCACAACAAGAGCAGCCATCGTAAGGAGAAGCCTGTGCACTGTAACTAGAGTAGCTCCCACTCGCCACAACTAGAGAAAGCCTGCACACAGCAATGAAGACCCAGCACAGTCATAAATAAACGAATAAACATTCAAAAAGGAATAACCTTTATTACCATCAACTTGCAAATATTTACCTCTACCTGCCCAAGCCCCCAAATTTTATAGTAGTTCTTTCTGTCGTTACCAAGGTCACCCAAACCTCCCTGCTGCTCTCACTTGCTCATTTAGAACATGGAGATTTTTTTTTTTTCATAATGCCTACAAGGATAGAGTTGACTTTTGGTAGTTAGATGCACTGTCGAGATCCATGTGTATCATGGCCACAGCAGAAGAATGCTACCCGACAGACCCTGTGCAGAAGGTAAAGGGGTCATTTGGGCCCAGCCTCACACTGGCTCCAAAGTTCTAACCCTAACCCTTGCCCTTCCAAGGAGCATCAACCCCCCCTCCCCCCTGTCCCCCACCTTGAAGTTGTGCCCTGGTAGTTTCATTTTCCTGTAAGATTTTTAAGAAGCCATAGCATGTGATAAACAATGACATGAGAACTAAGTTTCCGGGGTTCTGTCCACACCACCTAGAAAGAAGACCTGGATGGAGGCTGAATGACTAGAACAGAAAGGGAAAGGTGTGTCTGACTCTGCCACCCCACGGACTGCAGCCCGGCAGGCTCCTCTGTTCATGGAATTCTCCAGGCAAGAACATTGCAGTGGGGAGCCATGTCTTCCTCCAGCGGATCTTCCAGACCCAGGGATCGGACAGAGCATCTACCCTAACATCTGCCCAGAGTGTGGCTTTCAAGACTTTCACTACTTATGGTCTCCTGCCAAGTTCACTGTTACACAAGTTCAGAAATAAAAGGACAGCAAAGCCGAAATACTTACGTATCAGATGAGCAAACTGGAGCCTAGAGAGAGCAAGCCTCTTGCTCATGACAGCACCTTGAACTGGTCTTGAACCTGAACTAGTCATGTGGGTGCTGGGTCTGACTTCTTTCTTTCCAATGGGCTGTGCCACACCCAGTGCCACTAGCCATCTTGGTTACTCAGATGGTCAACGGGGCTGCCAGGGAGGGTGGTGTGCTGGAACTATCAAGATATCTCCACGATGGGTACCGTGGGCTGCGCTCTCCAATATGGTTGAAACTAACCGCTTTGCTTCCTGTCACTCTCAGAAGCCCACAGGCCTGCCACTATGTTCAGATATGGAGGATTTGGACCATCAGGCACTTTAATTAGTCTGTCTGGAAAAATGAAACTGATCAAATTAAATATTAATCACATATAAACTGTGGATAAATCAGCAGGGGAATCATCAGGCAGAAACGGCCCTTCTTAAATGCAGAATTTAAAAAAAATTTTTTTTTCAAAGGGGCTCTCCTCCTGCTCTCTGTCCCTTGCCAAGTCAGTTGATTTCAAAGCAAAAACAAAGCTTCTATTTTCCAAGCACAACAACGATGTCTAACCAGAAGTTTCTTTTCTGAAATATTGAATGGAAAATTCGGTTCCTTAAATCTTTCTAAATCTTTGCCTCTGATTGGGTTCATTAATAAACATGCTGATTTTGTTACAGGGAGAGACATATGGTATAATCCGCTAACAGGAAGAAGTATTTTGCATTTTATTGTAGAAAACAAACATGCAAACAGGTTCTC
Organism: Redunca redunca; assembly: GCA_006410935.1. Lineage (NCBI taxonomy): Eukaryota > Metazoa > Chordata > Mammalia > Artiodactyla > Bovidae > Redunca > Redunca redunca. The sequence continues at coordinate 777,837 of SJYQ01096369.1, forward strand.
ACAGATGGTTTTCTTAGCTTCTGGGAGGGGAAAAAAAAGCTTAATAATGCTTGAAACTAGTTTTTCTCTTTAACAACAACAACAAAAAATCCTCACACATCTCTAGTGGAACTGCTTATAAATTAGATTAAGTTCCACTCCAAGGTTTTAACATTTAGAATTCACTTTTTCCTCTTGTTTAAACACACACACATACAGGCACTTGTATTTTCTTCTTTCTCCCCTCTCTCCCGTCCTTCTTTTTCTTAGAAACATTAACTTGTTCAGAGAGGCAGAGATAATTCAGCAATGCTTCACTTATCCATCATCATAAAGGAATAAGGTTTTCTCACAAAAGTAATTTCCAGATAATTGATGGTAACCCTTTAAAGTTTTTCAAATTTGGTGGCTTTTTCTTGGAAGTAGACTTCATTTTTTCAGAAAAATTTTAGATTGAAATAGAAATTGAGAAGATAGTACAAAGTATCTCCATATACCCCCACACCCAGTTCCCCCTATTAACATCTTACTAATGTATGGATATTTGTTACATGTAATGAACCGTATTGATATATTATTATCGACTAAAGTCCATGCTTTATTTTTATTTATTTTTAAAAGTTTTTTTTCTTTTGATGTGGACTATGTTTGAAGGCTTTATTGCATTTGTTATAATAGTGCTTGCTTCTGTTTTATGTTTTGATCTTTTGCCCATGAGGCATGCGGGACCTTAGTTCCCGGACCAGGGATCAAACTCAACAACCCTGTATCTGAAGACAAAGTCTTAACCACTGGAACACCAGGTCAGTCATAAGCCCGCACATTATTTCAATTTCCTCAGTGTTTACTTAGTGTCCTTTTTCTGTTCCAGGATCCTATTCACAATACCACATTACACTTAGTCATCATGTCTCCTTGGGCTCCTCTGAGCTGGGGCAGTTTGTCTGAATTTTCTCGATTATGATGACCTTAACCTTTTGGATTTTATCGGCTATTCCACTATTGGAATGTGTTTGATTTTTTTCTTATAATAAGACTGAATGTAAAGGTTTTGGGGAGGAAGATCACAGAGATAAAAACATCGTTAATAATATCAAGAGTATATACTATCAACATGGTTTATGACTACTGATGTTGACCTTGATCACCAGTCTGAAGTCGTGTTTGTCAGCTGTCTCCACTGTACAGCAGCCCCCTGCTCCCATCATACCGCATTCTCTGTTGTTGTTTAGTTTATTGATTGCATTGGCTCTGCTGGGTCTTTGTTGCTCTGCGTGGGCTTCTCACTGCGCGGGCTCCTCTCGTGGAGCCCGGGCTCTCTGCATGACCTCACTAGCTGTGGCTCGTGGGCTCAGTGGTTATGGCATGGGGCCTTAGCTGCCCTGCAGTATGTGGAACGTTCCTGGAGCAGGGATTGAACCCACGTGCCCTGCACTGGCAGGTGGATTCTGAACTACTGGACAACTAGGGAAATTCCATACTACATTCTTCGGAAGGAAGTCAACATACACAAACCACATGTAAGGAGAGGGGAGTTAGGTTTCCCCTTCTGAAGAGTAGAGTTTCTATAAGCGTTATTTGGAATTCTTCTGCATGGAAGGTTTATCTCTTCTACATTTATTAATTTATTTATAATCAGTATGGCATTATGGGTAAGTTATACTGTGGGTCAAAATGCCATGTTACTTTATTTGTTGTTTTACTCAAATTGCTCCAGGTTTAGCCACTAGGGGCTCTTTCAGTTGACTCCTGGGAAGCCTGTGACATATCTCCATTCATTTTTTTTCTTTTGCAGCACTTTCTTACCTTCTGGCATTCTAAATTTCTCTGGGCTCATCTTGTATATCTCCTGCCCTAATCCTACAGTTGGCCATTTTCCTTATCATCTATTTTTCTTTTAATTGGAAAATGGTGTTAGAAACCAAGATCCAGATGAAGGCGTGCTTATTGCTACTGGTGTGTCCTTTCTTTTAGGCCCACTCAGCTGAGAACGTACAGAAATATATGTGTGCGTATTCACAGATCTATAAATAGTTCTCTACGCAATCATCTGTACCTAAACATGAGCTCATACTGATGTCTCTGATGGATCTATTTCCACGTGAATCAGTCTAACCTCTTCCCTTGTTTACCTGTAAATTCCCACTCCAACAATGAGAAGCCTGGCTAGATGGCAGGTTTTTTATTTTGTTGCTGTGTACCTTTTCCTAATATTCCTCAATAAGGATCTTTTAAAAAGGCTACGGGAGAAAAGAAAACAAAACTACGGGAGCTAATGTGTTCATTCTACAGTGAATGGGGTTTAACTTTTGTGAGGACATGAGGTTATATTCCCTGGGAGAAATAACTGTTTGACCTAGTTATTAATCTTTGGCACAAATCCCAGAGTGGGAATCCAAAAAGATCCTGAAAGACTAGACAATGGGTTCACTCTAACAAACACAGTGCAAGTTACCAAGTACTGTGCTGGAGTCTGGTTTGTCAGCCACAGAAGAAACGCATGGGACAACTGGAATTTGGGCATGCTGGGCTGATGCCCTTGCAGCCCATGAAGGCTGAAGAGTTGCTTTCAGCTGACTTGCTAGTGGTGACTTTAGCTTTGTGAGCACAAGGCTTGCACTAGCGGGAGCCCAGGAAATATGCGTGGAGTGGTTAATGGTTTCTCAATCTCTTCCCTCACTGTTAGCTATCCTCCCTTCATTTTCTGGGGTCCTTTGTGTTCCGCTCTTGGTTTGTCTCTTCTCCAACACTCTTCCTAAAGCACAGTTACCAGAAAAAACACCCCATGCCAAACCAAAAATCAAAACAAAAAAACCCTAGAAAGCCAAATACCCATGCTTGTTAAAACAACATGTAGGCTTGGGGGTGAGGTTCTGCACAGATCAGTGATTTTTCCAGTGGGTTACATAAATGAGCTTGGAGGATGTGTGGCATCTATCTTTGCCTGCTCAGGGCTATTTCAAGCTCGTTTCAGGGGTTTTCACATCTTCTCTGGTCAGGTTGCTGAAAGAACCACCCACCAAGAGGAAAATCAAGAAGCCACACGTCTGTGCCAAGTGGCATTTCTACTCCTCTGCTATAGCAGTCACCAATTCTTCTCTCCACCTCCACGAGGCACATGTGAAATTGTGAGAGTTGGCAACTTGTCCCCTCATCCGTACTATGAGCATAACCATGGAAATCTGCCAGGACATTAGGTGAGTTTAGCCCCTAAAATTCTGTGTCACGCAAGCAAAGGAAATAAAAGGTACCCATATGGGAAAGGAAGATGCCAAAATGTGGTTACTCACAGACGGCCTGATCCCATACAAAGGAAATCCAGGGGAGCCCACAAAACAACTACTAGTTTACTGTTATTAGAACTGATAAACAAACAGGGCAAACTCACAGGATATAAGATCAACATGTGAAACTCAATCACATTTCTGTATATATATCAATGAACAATTCAAAAAAAATTTTTTTAATTCCTCTCACAATACCACAGAAGACATGAATGCTTAGGAATAAATTTAACAAAAAAGTATAAAACTTATACTCTGAAAAATACTAAACACTTAGAGAATTTAAAGAAGATCTAAATAAATGGAAAGACATTCCATATTCATGGCTTGGAAGACTCAATGTTGTTAAGATAGCAGTTCTACCCAAATTGATCTGGGGATTAAATGAAACCCCTATCAAAATCCCAGTAGACCTTTTTTTGGGTAGAAATTGACAAGATGATCTTAAAATTTATATGGAAATGGAAAGGAGCCAAAATAGTCAAAATAATCTTTTAAAAAAGATGAAGAATGTTGGAGGACACACAGTTCCCAAATTCAAAACATCCTATCCAAAGACACAGAAATCAAGACAGTCTGGTATGACAGAGGATAGATGTATAGATCAAAGGTAAAGGAATCAAGAGTCTGGAAATAAATTTTATATTTATAGTCAACCGACTTTGACAAAAGTGCCAGGGGATTTAAATAGGAAAGCGTTCTGGGACAAGTGAATATCCACATGTAAGAAGATTAATTTAGACTCTCCATATCACACACAAAAATCAACTGGATCACACCGCTTTAAGTGTAAGAGCTAAACTTATAAAACTTTCAGAAGAAAACAGATGAGAGTCTCTGTGACCTTGTATTATGCAAAAGTTTCTTAGATAACAACAACAAAAGTATAATCTATAAAAGAAGAAAATGGATAAATTGGACTTCATCAAAATTAAAAACTTTTTACTTCAAACGGCACCATTATGAATATGAAAAGTCAAGCCACTGACTGGGAGAAAGTGAAGTGTGAGTGGCTCAGTCATGTCTGATTCCTCATGACCCCCTGGACTGTGGCCCGCCAGGCTCCTCTGTCCATGGGATTCTGCAGGTAAGAACACTGGAGTGGGTTGCCATTCCCTTCTCCAGGGGATCTTCCCAACCCAGGGATTGAACCCAGGTCTTCTGCATTGCAGGCTGATTCTTTACCATCTGAGCCACCCGGGAAGCCCTATGGACTGTGAGAAAATGCTTGCAAATTATATGTCAGATAAGGGACTTTTAACAAACATATATAAAGAACTCTTAAAAGTCAATACTAAGAAGACAAATCACCAAATATGATAAATGGGCAAAAGATTTGAAGAGTAGTTCATCAGAGAAGACATGCAAATGGGTAATAACCCCTGAAAAGATGTTCAGCATCATTAGTCATTAGGAAATGCAGGTTGAAGACCACACTGAGATACCACTTCATATTCATAGGGTAGCTACAATCACAAAGACAGGCAATAACAAGTGTCGGTGGGAATGTGGAAAAATCAGAGCCCTCATAGGTTACTGGGGGAACATTAATGAAATGGTACAGCCACATTGGAAAACAGTTTGGCAGTATCTCAAAATAATTAAACTGAAATTTACTGTATGATCCAGCAATTCATTCCTATGTATCTAGCAGGAGAAATGAAAACATGTATCCACTCAAACATTTATATGTAAATGCTATGGCAGCATTATTAATAACAGCCGAAAGGGACTTCCTGTAAGAATTCGTCCACCAGTGCAGGGGACACAAGTTCAATCCCTGGTCTGAGAAGACTCCACATGCCGCATACAGAGCAACTAAGCCCGCGCACCACATCTACTGAGCCTGAGCCTCAGAACCCTTGGGCTGCAACTACTGAAGCCCACGTGCCTGGAGCCTACCCTCCGAAACAAGAGGAGCCACTGCAGCGAGAAACCTCCGCACCTCAATTAACAGGGGGCCCCACTCACCTTGAGAAAGCTTGCCTGCACAGCAACGAAGGCCAAGCACAACCAACAGGAAAAAAAAAGGGCAAAAGTAGAAACAAACGTTCTTTAACTGGTGAATGGGTAAATAAAATATGGTATATCCATTCAGTGGACTACTATTGAACAATAAAGGGGAATAAACGACTAATACACTCTGAAACACAGATGCACCTGAAAACATTATGCTAAATGAAAGAAGCCAGATGCAAAAGGTTATGTATTGTATGATTCTGTCTTTACAAAATGTTCAGAAAAGGCAAATATACAGAGACAGAAAGTATATTAGTGGTTGCCTGGGACTGAGGGTGATGATGGGGACAGACTGCAGAGGCTCCTGAGGTGGGCTGAAAATGTTCTAAAACTGAATTGTGGTTATGCAACCCTGTAAATTTACTAAAACTAATTTAATCGTATGCCTAGTATGGGTGAATTTCTGGCATATAAATTATATTTGAACAAGGCTGTTAAAACAAGTTGGTAAATAATATGTACAACATAATCTCATTTGAAAAGAAATCAAAACAGAAAACAACAAAGCAAAAGAAGAAATATAAAATGAAGCTTTCTGAACTATAGTCCCCGCATTTAACATTAGGTCCTCAGACCCTGGGCTTCCCTGGCAGCTCAACTGGTAAAGAATCTGCCTGAAATGCAGGAGACCCCAGTTTGATTCCTGGGTCAGGGAGATCTGGCAGAGAAGGGACAGGCTACCCACTCCAGTATTCTTGGGCTTCCCTGGTGGCTCAGCTGACAAAGAATCCAACTATAATGTGGGAGACCTGGGTTCCATCCCTGGGTTGGGAAGATCCCCTGGAGAAGGGAAAGGCTACCCACTCCAGTATTCTGGCCTGGAGAATCCCATGGACTGTATAGTTCATGGGGTTGCAAAGAGTCAGACACGACTGAGTGACTTTCACTTTCCTCAGACCTTATTCATCTTATAACTAAAAGGTGTACCTTTATTTTTTTTTTAAACCAACTTATCTTTTTTCTCTTTATCCCCCAGCTGCAGTCCCTGGCAACCACTTTTCTGCTATTTCTGAGTTTGACTGTTTTTTTTAAAAAAAGATTTCACATATAGTTGATATCACATAGTATTTGTCTTTCTGTGAAATAAGGATTATTTCACTTAGCAAAGTGCCCTCAAGGTTTATCCATGAACCAAATGGCAGCATTTCTTTCTTTCTCATGGCTGAATAAGAAATTTATTGGGAGAGTAGAATTTAAATGTTCTTGCCAAAAATACATACACATACATAAATACATATGCAAATAAGGTGATGAATGTATTAATTAACTGGATCCTTCCACAATGTATACATGATTCCAATAAGAATATGGAAGTTGGTTGCTATTTCCTTCTCCAGGGGATCTTCCTGATATTGGGATCAAATCGGTGTCTCATGTCTCCTGCACTGGCAGGTGGGTTCTTTACCAACAGTACCACCTTGCCTGTTTAGGAGAAAAGAGTCTGGTCACAAAGAACATAGGCCCCAGACTTGGATGATGTTCAGCCCTTACAGCATATGGACAAGCTTCAGAACTCAGAACAAGGTAAATAAGTCATCTTGATTTGAAGGAAAGACTGTTACTAGTTGCTGTATAGAGCAAGCCCGCTGGCACACCCCGAAGCCATTCAGATCTCCAGGGAAACCTTCAGAGACTCTCACCTAGATGTCTGTGTCACACCGACACTCCTTCTGAAATGCAAGTCTTCTGGTGGTCAGAAGAGGAAAGTCATTATTACTGAGGCTTCCCTGGTGGCTCAGATGGTAAAGAATCAGCCTGCAATACAGGGTTCAATCCCTGGGTTGGGAAGATCCCCTGGAGAAGGAAATGGCAACCCACTCCAGTATTCTTGCCTGGAGAATCCCATGGACACAGAAGCCTAATGGGCTACTGTCCAGGGGGTCACAAAGAGTCAGACACGACTGATTATTATTATTATTATTTTAAAAATCCAAACTGTAGGCCTGGCCTCCTGTGTGATATGGAGAAAGAAATTTAACTGCTCTAGTTCCAACCCTTCCAGTTACAACATCATTGTGTCAGAGGCCTTTGCTAGGGCCAGTCAGGCAAAGTGAGATTAGAGGGTGTTCATTCCTGACGTCTGTGGCTGGTCACTTTGAGGCCCTTCTTAGCATCCAGTGCATAATCTCCCACTCTGACTACTTGGAATACACCAAGATCTCCACTTGCATCTCAGCCACAAGCAGATCTGGCAGGCATTCGCTCCTTGTGTTTTGGCAGCCACCCTCCTTTAGGTAGCTATTAACTTTTAAATATAAAATCCAGGCACCAAATCATGAAGCAGAAAAGACATACATAATTTGGGTTAATTAAAATGCCTCCAAGTGAGCAGGTGACAGATGTCAGGCCTCCTGGCACCCGGAAGAAAGGCAGTGCAACAGACTATTAGGATTCTGGTGTTAATCAGGTAATAGTAACTTGGGTAATTAGCAAATCACACCAAATCTTGTTTAAGTCCCAAATCTCATTTAGAGCCTTTTGGAGAAACTGTTTAAATACAAAGGACACACTCTCCTACTGACAGGAGATGCTTGCTTACTGGGGCAGATATCCCCACTTCTGGCCTCTATTAAATCTATTCTAATTATGAAGTCTCAAGGTCGCATTCACCAAGGACTGAAAGCCAGAGTACTTGTCCCTTTGCTCTTGCTAAGAAACAAAGGAACCCTCAATTCTGGAATTCTAGTAGACTTCAAAGACTCAGCAAGTCCTAGAAAAATGCTGACGGTCTTTGCCACTACCAAGACACTCCACACGAGTAAGGAAAACATCTGCCTTGGCCTGTTTCTTATTTATTTTTGGTTGTGCTGAGTCTTCACTGCTTCGTGCAGGCTTTCTCCAGTTGTGGCAAGTGAGGGCGGCTCTCTAGTTGCAGTGCGCTTCTCTCGTTGGGGAGCATGGGCTCTAGGGCACCGGCTCAGCAGTGGAGGCACTCCAGCTTAGCTGCTCCACGGCTTGTGGGGTCTTCCTGGACCAGGGATCCAACCCATGTCCGCTGCACTGACAGGCAGATTGTTAACCACTGGACCACCAGGGAAGTCCTACCTTGGCTTATTTCTAATTCACATGTAAAGGATCTGGACAATTTACATCCCTTAACAGGAAAACGCTCTTGGTTCTTGAGCCTAGGAGCAGTCCAAAGGTGTTGCTAGGCCCAGCACCACGGGGGTTTCAGCAAACCCAGTTTGTTAGTGGTAAGCCTGCTCAGGTTGGCACGACTCAGATCTGTCTGTACTTCTCCTTCCTCTCTCCCTCAACTTGTTATTTTAAACCATTTTTATAGAGCTCTTTACAACACTCCTCCTCTACTTGGATCTAAAAGTACCTCTGAAACATTACTGAATTCCAGTCCTGTCATCCGGCTTAGAATAACTCACACCGGGCTTGTTCCTACAAGACTGTTGGTTAAAGCCTCGGGATTGCTGGTGTCACTTGTCCGTGTTCCTTTTTAGCTGGAGCGTGTCAGGAAAATGCTCTAAAGGTCCGTAGTGGGGCATCAGTGGTCAGTTATCTTGCCTACTTAGTGCTTGGAATGCAATCTATTTTTTTCTATTTATATTTGCTTCCCCAATCACGCAGCCAGCATTCTGGGGAGGGGAGAGGTCAGGGAGTTGATGTCATTGTTGCTATAAAGAAGAAGAGGAGGGAAACCTGAAGGTGCTTGGGCGCCAGAGCTTGGCTGTTTGGTATAGCCTGGTGCCTGGGGCCAAGTCTGTTACTGTGTGAGCCCCATGTACACAATGGAAGCCAGACTATTTCTCCACTGACTCCATGGGGATGATGTGAGACATAAAGGAGAGGATAAATAGCAGGGTGTTTTGTTCACTATAAAGCATCATACAAGGGACTTTCCTGGCAGTCCAGTGGCTAAGACTCTGAGCTCCCAACGCAGGGGGCCTGGGTTCGGTCCCTGGTCAGGGAACTAGATCCCACATGCTGCAACTAAGAATGAGTGTAGTCAATTAAAATAAAATAAAATATAGCTACTTGTTTAAAATTTTAAGAAAAATCATTAAAAAAAATAGAGCATCACACAAGCTGTCTATTCCCAGGCCTTCTAAGGAGGTAGAAGCCAAGGGCCAGGCAGAAGCAGTGTCTGGGAGCAGGGGACCTCTTCTCCCATCTTCCAGTGGCCTGCCCGGCTTGCTGGCTCCAGGTCTGCATGGCAGGGCCCAAGCACGTGCTCTTAGAAGCCTCATGTGATGTCTGCTGTTAAGAGGTGGGCTGCACGGAGGGCAGAGAGGTGGGAAGGAAAGATCTCTGGACCAGGAGTCTGGACACTGGGGTTCTAGGTACCACTCTGCCACTAACCTACTCCCTTAACTAGTGACTTGGCAAAGAAAACAAATGATCAGGATGATAGCTGGTGACGTCTTAGGGAGGAAAATGGTGGAACCCCACATGGGTTATGAAGAGAGAGTCATCAGAATGAGACTTTTTCACTGGGCCTGAGATTGATAAACTCGGAAAATCGTGTAGACAGGACAGGCCTGTACTCAGTGGGATATAAATGAGCTTTCCTATGCAGTTCAAATGGTCAGGAGGGAGAGATGTGGTCGGGATAGAAATGCAATTAGGTGAGTTCATAAATGTTTGATGTGCCCACAGGGAGACGATGAAGGTCTCCAGTGGGAATTTCTTTACATCCTATCAGTTGTATTAGCAACCAGTGAGGATGGTGGGCATTATCTGAGGCCCACAGACGCCAGGCTTTGGCCCCTGCCTGGAACACTAAGCCCGGTTCTTCTCGTGGCAGACTCCCGCTCACAGATACTGCCTTTGTCAGGCACCTTTCTTCTGGGCTTCTGGATTTCCCGTCTCACGCACTGTCTGCCCCAGTGAGTTCTGTGGAGGAGGTGTTGGTGCTTATCATGTTCCTGCTGTATCCCCAGGCTGAGCACAATGTCTCGCACATGTAGCAGCTGAACTGAATGTTCATACGACGTGCAGTGGGAAATGGTAGTATGCTGGACCATGAAACACAGATCCAAAACATCTTAACAGACTACAGCAGTGGGTGAAACCCATCTTATCCAGTAAAATGACCTTTAATCAGGAATAACTGAAGTCTGCACACAGAGTTAGTCATAAATGCACCCATGAAGGTGGGGCAAATATGCTGAACAATGATGTGTTTGAAGAAGGACTCAAAGTAAGTTTGGAATAAACGAGTGTTTCTGGAATACCGCCTCACTAACCGGTAGCGTGGGTCTCTGTCAAACGCAGTGACAGTCGCTCACCTCATGCTGGGTATCCCAGATTGAAGAACTAACAAGCTAGAGATGTCAGGAACACAGAAACTAGAATGACATAGCTTGGGAAGCCAAGAGCTATGAGAATGGCCACAGAAGCAACCTGTATGTTCATCAAGAGAAGATGGATAAAGAAGATATAGTACATAGAAAGCAATGGATATTACTCAGCCACAAAAGGAGCGAGACTGTGCCATTTGAAGAGATGTGGATGGACCTAGAGACTGTCATACAGGGTGAAGTAAGTCAGAAAGGGAAAAACAAATACTATATATTAACATATATATGTGGAATCTAGAAAAATGGTATCAATGATCTTGTTATTTACAAAACAGAAATAAGACACAGATGTAGAGGATAAAAATGTATGGATATCATAGGGGGAAAGGGGGGGTGGGATGAATTGGGAGATTGGGATTGACATATATATACTATTGATACTATGTATAAAATAGGTAACTGATGAGAACCCATTGTATAGCACAGGGAACTCTACCCAATGCTCTGTGGTGACCTAGATGGGAAGGAAATCCAAAAAAGAGCTATATGTATACATATAGCTTATTCACTTTGCTATACAACAGAAACAAACACAACACTATAAACCAATTATACTCCAATAAAGATTAACTGAAAAAAGATAAATAAACCCAACTGAAGTTACAACACTGAATAACTAAAAGAAAACAAAACAAAAAGAAGTTTTTATCAAACAATATAAATAATGACTATTAACATGAATAAGCACATTACTCTAGGGATGAGACACAGCAGAAGGGAAATGGCCAGTGAAGTCTCATCATATATTTACATACCAAAGTTAAAAAAAAAAGAAAAGAAACATGAAGGTAGGCCTGGAGAAGAAAGACTGTTTAGGAATATGTAATTACTTTCAAATGTCTGGAGGGATTGTGGGTAGCAAGGTGACTCAATCTAGTCTTTGTGAATCCAGGAGGGACAGAAGGAGAGGTATCCTTAGGGTAGGCTTCCTTGATGGCTCAGACAGTAAAGAATCTGCCTGCAATGCAGGAGACCCAGGTTTGATCCTTGAGTCGGGAAGATTCCCTGGAGAAGGGAATGACAACCCAGTCTAGTATTTTTGCCTGGAGAATTCCATGGACAGAGGAGCCTGGCAGGCACAGCTGGACACGACTAAGCGGTGCACACACCCACTCACACCCTTATGGCACCTGCTCAGGACACACACACACACACCCCCTCTCATGGCACCTGCTCAGAGCTAAGCTTTCCTGCATGGGAGTTTCAGGCAGAGGCCAGGTCACTTCCTCCTGGTGATGCTGAAGACGTCTACAAAGGCAAACTAAGTCGCCTGCCGCCTCTGCGCTGCACCTCAGCCAAGGTCCCAGGAAGACACTGGCAGATGCACCACAGTCGCACTTTGGGAGGAAAGCGTGAGTGGTGTTTTGAGTTGAGATGTGTCTGCCTCCCCAGAACAAGGAGGTAGTGCGTCTCTGCTGGGTGCTAGTGGGAAGGTGTGAGCCCAACAAGGCAGGCGGAGAGCAACACTGAGAACCGAACACTGTACTGCTCTAGAAAGCCAAGGGAGAAGCCACTGAACAGAGCGGGCCATCCTCCACCTCTCCTCAAAGCCAAAGCCTTGATGGCCCCTGCACCAAAGGCTTCTGGGCAGGCATAAAGGGCTTTCTCCAAAGTCCAAGAAAGCATCTGTACTTCCTTGATTGGTAGCTGGGAGGAAGGGCTCTTGGGGCTAAATTCTTGACACTGCTGGGTGAGAGCAAAGGAACTGTCCCCATTAAAAGGCAGTCCCCAAGGCTCCCCTGCCTACCTGCGGGGGGTTGGGGGGGGAGGGGCGGGTAGCTGCCCGGACCAGAGACAGAAGCTGGAAGCAAGAAATACTTTCCTGTCCTGGGTTTTCTGGAACCTTCTGCAAATCCAAGATGACGACCACACCTCCATCCAAAAAGCAAAACAACAAGTAACCCTACCACCCAAGAAGAAGACCTGCAGGGCACTCTATTTTCTATTTCGTTAGGCTGCTGGAGGTAGAGGACCGAGAGGGCAGGGTGCCAAGAGTTGTTCCTCTCCCCTGAGGCCATGGTCCAAGTGACACGAAGGAAAATGAGGCTGGGAAAGAAAGAGAAGCCTTCAGCACCACAGAAAGCTAATGACTGGACGATGGGGGAGGAGGAGGGCTGGATGGTTGGAAACTGGGCTTCCCTGGTGGCTGAGTGCGTGCCCTACAGAGACTGGTAGCAAGGAGGCTCAACCCTGTGCCACACCCCCCCCCATACCCCACAGGACAGGCGGACAGTGCTGGTTTTGTTGGCAGATTTTTTTGTTTTTTTTTTTCTTTTGGTGGTGAGCTTTCTTCCTGCACAGCAGGCGCCGGAGTGAAAGCTGACAAGCACTGGCAGAATTTTAAAAATTGCTGCCACTCTCCCACAGACGTCCATTATGTCTCTGGAGCCTTACGATTCACAGCATAAAAGCATAATCAAGAGAAATCATGGTTCGGCTCAGTCAGGGATGGGCAGAATAGTCCATTTAACTTTATGTTAAAAAAAAGAGAAATAATTGGACCAAAATTTGTTTGAAATGGGAGTAGGAAATGGCTTGTTTTCAATCTATTTCAAATGAAAAACCCCCATTAAATACTCATTGGAAACTATTTAGTTTGGAAACAAGTTTAGTATTCCTTCCAGAAGCAACGTACATGAAAAGTCGCAGCGCAGCGTAACCTGCGTCAGGACTACCAGACAACACCATGACCCAGTTCTACAGGCCTTTGAAAGAAGGGGTGGCTGGGCGTCACAGCACCTGCAAGACCAAACTGGCTGGAGAAAAGGACGTCTTTCGAGTTGCCAGAAAGCCCCAAACAACCTTCTGTTGGCAGATGGCAACATGGGGGCTGAGCCCAAAGAGAGACAGGAGATGGTGGGAAGGGAACCACGCGGAACACGGAAACCTGCTCTCGCTGCCGTGCTGCACGTCTGTCGCGGCTGCCTCACAGAGGAGGAGAGCCATCCGCCCCAGCCTGAAGCCTCCGGAGCCCCGGACAGACCCCCGGGGTGCTCCCCTTCACACCATGTGTGGATTCCTGGGACAGCATTCCCACAGGCGCTGCGCTGGGAAGAGATGCCTCCGAGAGGGGCTGGCCCAGACTGGCCTTTCTCATGCACGGCAGCCAGCTCACGCCTCACTCTGTTCTACCTTCCAGCTTCCAAGTCTGCTATTCCAGCCGTGGCTATACTACCAAGTACGGCAGTGGGACTCACTAAGCGGTAAATTCCAAGGGGTTGCAGACTTTTTCTTTAAACCCAGAATCTAGCAGTGTGCCTATCACACTGCAGGTGCCCCAGCCATGTTTGCTACATGAATGGGTGAACGTCCCATGAAGGAAACAGGAAACCTCTCAAGGGAGAGGTCTGGTGTGAAAGGGCTTCCTGGGATGCAGAAGACACGGGTTCAACCCCTGGGTCAGGAAGATCCCACTGGAGAAGGGCATGGCAACCCACTCCGGTATTCTTGCCTGGAGAGTCCCTCGGACAGAGGAGTCTGTCGGGCTACAGTCCACGGCGTCAGAAAGAGTTGAATACAACTGAAGCGACTTAGCATGCACACGTGATGGTCTGCAAAGGCTGGGTCTTCCTTTAAGCATGAAAACCAGAAATTTTAACCGACAGGGACCTATTGTAGAGCACAGAGAGCTCTGCCCAATGTTATGTGGCAGCCTGGATGGAAGGGGAGTTTGGGAGAGAATGGTTACATGTATATGTATGGCTGAGTCCCTTTGCTGTTCACCTAACACTATCACAACATTGTTAATTTGCTATACTCCAATACAAAACAAAAAGTTTTAAAAAAAAGTTTATGAAGGCTGACAATGCAAAACCAGACACTTTTTAGATAGGTTAAAAAAAACTGTCAACTAATAGTCTAAGCAAAATATAAAACCTTGCCCCCTGATATTAAAGGCATAAAGTGTCATTACTACTTTAGCAGCAGGGGTTGTATTTATACTTTTGGAAGAACAAGGTCACATATCACAGCTGCAACATGCTCTTGCAGGCACCTGGGTCACCCTGGTCGTCTCCAGCTGAACATCCTGCTCAGCAATCTTCATGGTCTCTATCTATTGAAATATTTACATTTGTCCCTTACTTCAATTTCTCCTCTTCTTTAATTCCTTTGTACACCTTTATTTCCTCTTTTCTTTAACCTTTAGGGTTCTCTGAAATTGATAAAGGCTCTCAGTTGAGTACCCTTCTATTTCTCTTGAGAACAGAGAGCAGGACCACCTTTCTATACCACCTGCTCCTTCTCATTTGCAGGCTGAGTTTGAGCTTTCTCGGATCTAATACCCTCATTCCCATCATAGTGACACTGGCACAGTTTGCATGAGTCACTGGGATCTTTAAACACAATGAGAGAATGGCTTGCTGGAAAATGTTAATTTCATTGAAAAGCAGAGTTTACCTTTAATAGAGTTTGCATATATAACATAAATCCACTCAGGGAAGGAAGCCCTCTTCTCCCTAATTGCTTTACACATTTCAGGGGTATATATAAAATACAGTCTGTCACTTGTTATTAATTTTAAGAAAACAGAATCAATTCTGAAAGTCTACAATTTTGATTCAACAACAACAATAACAAAAATCGGATGCTGTAGAGCTTGGGAGAGGATGAATATAGCCACACAGATCTCGGGTATTGATCAAGTGATTTTATTCTGCTCTTCACAGATTTAGGGAGAACGTACTGTGCCGCACATCTCTTGCTGAGGACTGGTGGGTGGAGAGGGCAGCGTAGCATGAAGCCTGGGTGTCTGTCCTTGTTCTCAGAGACACCTGGGAGCGAGTGCCAGACACATAAATGACTGAAAGAGGGGCTGAAACGCTGAGTGTGGGGAGAGTTTGGGCATCCTCTGCTGCTTTCAGAGCCGGGTGTGAGGAGGCCTGGGAACCAGGTGGCCGGTTGGTTAGATGGCTGGACGTGCGCCTGATGGTTTGCAGTTAAATCCACTTTCCCTCCTATTGTCGCTTTCGATTCTGCTAAGAAGGGCCTTGGTTTCTAATGGAGCCAGCTCAGTGTCGTACCGGAGTTCTCTTTACCACATGTCCACTCAGCATGTGTTTGAGAGGCGAGGAGGAAGGCCATGGAATTCTCTCCACTACCGTGGTCAGTCTACATGGGCTCCTACATGTTAAGAAAGGCTACAATAGGACAAAGGTGCATGTACAACACGGAAAGAGGCATGCTATGCCTCTTTCTTCCTTAAAATTCACTTGGTCGGTTTTGGCTGCACCAGGTCTCCGTGCTGCGCCCTGGCTTTCTCTGGATGTGGTGGGCAGGGGCCACTCTCCAGGGGCAGGGTGCGGGCTTCTCACTGCGGCGGCTTCTCTTGCTGTGGCTTGAGGGCTCTAGGCTCAGTAGCTGTGGCAAACAGCTGCAGCATGAGGGATCTTCTTGGACTAGGGATGGAACCCGTGTCCCCAGCACCGGCAGGCGGATTCTTAACCCCTGGACCACCAGGGAAGCCCCATGTTATGCCTTTTTAAAATGATGCCATCTGGCTCTTAACCACTTATAGAGGAGCCAGGAGTCCTGACTTCCTGAATCTGGAGGAGGGGTCGGGGCTGTGCTTTGGGACGGTTTCAACCTTGGGAAACTTCCATACTGACTCCGTTTGCTTCACGTTGTCCTCCCTGGAACCAACCTGCCCTGCCTGCAGCCCTTTATCGTCCTACCCACCAACCTCGTTCTGAGAGAGAGGGCGCCGCTGCTCTGCGCGTGTTGCTGGGGGAGGCCCGTTTAGTCAGCAGGGCCTCCCCTGGCCCCAGATCACTCCTGGCCTGGGACCAAGGAACACGAGAGAAACACAACAGTGCAGTGAAACTTCCAACTTCAACGGAAAGGATCGCTCCTTATTCCAAAATAGTGTATCTCTTGCTTTCGGGGTGTTAAGAATAATAATAAAATATGACATAAAAGGCGTCAAGTGCTTCTGTGTCAGGCTCTCAAGTGTCTTATCTACATAATTTCATTCTCTCTCCCAATCACCCTAATAAGGAAGGTAGTGTTACAACCATTTCCATTTGACAATGAGGAAACTGAGGCAGAAAGAAAGTGAAAGGGTTAGTCGCTCACTTGTGTCCTACTCTTTGTGACCCCATGGACTGTAGCCCGCCAGGCTCCTCTGTCCACGGGATTTTCTAGGCAGGAATACTAGAATGGGTTGCCATTTCCTTTTCCAGGGGATCTTCCTGTCCCAGGGATTGAACCCTGGTCTCCTGCATTGTAGGCAGACTCTTTACTGTCTGAGCCACCAGGGAAGCCCTAACTGAGGCAGAGACGTTATTTAAATTTCCCAGGGTCAAACAGATCACTAGTCAATAGTATCATCAAAATCTGTATGACTCCAGAACTCTTTATCACTGCACTATTTTTATGAGATAATGGTACACAATATTTAGAATTAAAAGAAAAATTTCTTCTTAGTAATGCACAAAGTTAGCAACTCAACTATGTAGCCTCTTAAGGTAAGAAAAGCCTTTTTTTTTTAAAAAAGCTTGCTTGTGAAATCCTGAAGCCTAATAACCTCTTGGTGAGTCGTAAGTCTAAAAGTAGAGTTATCTGATAGAAAACCACGCATGCAAACCATCGTGGGGCCAGCTGAGATGCCCCTTCACACAAACAGCAGGGGGTCTATCAGCTCGGGGGCATCGTTCGTTGAGATTCGTTCACTGAGATTCTACTGAATATATTACTGGCAGAGGAAAGAGTGCAGGCTCTGGAGTCAAACCACCTCAAACCCTAATCCTTAACTGACTAGCCCTGTGACCCTGGTCATCCCCCTTGATCTCTTGGTTCAGTTTACCTCTGTATGAAAACAGGCATTACTCTGCTGCTGCTGCTGTTTCGTTGCTCAGTCGTGTCTGACTCTTGCTGACCCCAGGGATGGCAGCCTGCCAGGCTCCTCTGTCCACGGGATTCTTCAAGTAAGAGTACTGGGGTGGGTAGCCATTTCCTTCTCCAAGGCATTACCTATTTTGTAAAGCTGTCATAAGAATTAAGTAAAGTACTTATAACTGTGCCCGGGACACAGTGAGCCCAATAAATGTAGCGCACACAACCACCATTACTGCTGTTGTTGTAATCACCACCACCATCATCACCACCATTACACTAGGTGCTCACAGGTAATGGCAAAATGTAGAAATGTTGTTCTCTGAGTTCCTATTTAAAAAGCAATAAAAGCTCATATTCCTGGCAACCTCCAGATATTACATCTTCCATATGTTTGCCTTACTGAAAAATCTCAACTGTAAAGAAATCTCTTCACTGGCTTTTCCCAAAGTGCCATCTCTTTCAGCATCAGAAAGCAGTTCTTGGGACTCCTAAACAGGTGCAGACAAAAGGCCCCTTAAAGTCATTTCAGTCAAGCCTTTGCTGAACACTAGTGTGTCTATGTGTGTGTGCTAAGTCACTTCAGCCTTGCCTGACTTTTTGTGACCCCACGGGCTATAGCCCACCAGGTTCCTGTGTCCATGGGATTCTCCAGGCAAGGATACAGGAGTGAGTTACCAGCTCCTCCAGGGAATCTTCCCGCGCAGGGATCAAACCTGTGTCTCCTGCATTGGCAGGCGGGTTATTTACCATCAGCACCACCTGGGAAGTCTAGAACACTAGCAAACCTGCTCCATCACTGGTGATCCAAAATGACAGAGTACCGGGAGCTTCTCACCTTGCAGACCAGGAGCAGTGGACATGAGACCTTCCTCTCAGTGGGCCGTCTCTTTGAGTCCTACCCTATATCCACCCCCCCAGGCTCCCAGTTCCCAGTATTACAAAGACAGTCTGACTTCATTCACCGCCACTCACTGTTCTCCAGACACATGTGCAGAGCAGATCAGAACTCGGGTTCCAGTGACTCCACCCGAGCAGGCCCACTGCTGTAGGATGCTCAGCTTGCCTATCACTTCCAACTTGGCTGCCTCCAAAGGCCCATCCTGGACTGGCAGGAGGCAGCAGCTACCACCACCCAGCTCCCTGCTGGTTCCCATGTGACTTTCAGCTCCAGTCGAGGAATAAGTCTATAGTGGAAAATTCTAGGCAGCATGAGAGGTGGCAAAGAAATGTCAGGAAGACAAGGAAACCTAATCTCTCTGAGGCAGATGGATGAAGAAATGGCCCCCAACTGGGTCATGCCCCCTGTATCCCTGGTTGTCCCTTCCCACATGGACTCTGGACCAGCCACATGACTTGCTCCGGTCACAGGTAGAGCATCAAGGTGTCATTGGTTGAACTTGAAAAATACTTGTGCACTGGGGCCTGTCCCTCTTGCTGCTCCGAGAACCATGAGATCGCATGGACTGAAGCCTGAGTTAGCTCACTAAAAGATGAGAGGTCACAGGGATCAGAGAGAAGCTGGCTCAGCTGGGACCTCATCCTCCAGACCAAGCAGTCTGTCAATCACCAGACAAGGGTGGAGGCCTCCTAGAGTAGCCAACCCCAGCTGACCACAGATGACTGAGAGGCCAGCAGAGAATAAGCGAGATGGCCCAGATAAGTACAATCACCCACTTGACCCAAAGACTTGTGAGTCATATAAAACAGTCACTAAGTTTAGGAGTAGGCTGTTGGTCCAGTACTCTGGCCACCTGATGCGAAGAGCTGACTCATTGGAAAAGACACTGATGGTGGAACAGGTTGAGGGCAAGAGGATATGAGGGTGACAGAGGATGAGATGACCAGATGGCATCACTGACTCAATGGACGTGAGTTTGAGCAAAATCCAGGAGATGGTGAAGGACAGGGAAGCCTGAGCTACTGCAGTCCATGGGGTTGCAAAGAGTCAGACATGACCGAGCAAATGAACAACAACAACAACAACAACAACAACAACAACAAGAAGGTCGTTCGTAACAAAAAGAAACCAACACCGTGCCCTTTAACCCCCAATTACAGGATCAGCTGTCTGCAGCCTGCTGACTTCCAAGGATGGTACCACCAAGCTTCCCTCATACCTTGGTTCCTACAGGGCACCCAACTCTAGGCCTCAAGTGGTGTCTCCCCAAAAGAACAACAGGAGATAAAAGACTGTTAGTGCACGATGGTAAGTGTGTGTTAGGGCAGGGGCCGGGTGGTGGGGATGAAAGGGCCAGTCAGGCGAGAAAGGCGGGGAGAAAGAAACTGACTGGAGACAACATGCCCCACTGAACACAGAGGCAAACCCCCCTTCCTGCTCCCCCGGAGGTCCCTTATGCTACTGGCGAAGAGAAGCTACAAGAGCAGTGAGCATGAGCAAGTGGCCAGGCTAATTTTCACGCTCGGGCTGGGGGCTAGGGAGGAGGGAGTGGCGAGAACCACCAAGCGCGTCTTGCAGAAGCCACAGCCCAAATCCTCGTCTGCTCTGCTCGAAGTAATTCTACATGGCTAGGAAAAAAAGAAAGGCTTGAGCATAAGGTTTCTATCTGCGCTGCACAGAAGCTGATTAAAAATGCTAACTACCATGATTGTCCAACCACCAGACGCTCCCCAGAGACCTGTGCTCACAGATGGTGATTAGTTTGGGATGGCCAGAACATTCACCGGTACCATGCTGCCGTAACACCCACAGACTATCTGTCACACTCCCAGGAGGCCGTTAAAGCCTGTTTACTTCATACAGTTAACTTGAACCATAAGCTGCACAAGCCTCTTTGATACAATTTTAATCACCCTCCTCATAAACCCCTAACACTCTCCAGCCTGGATATGCATTTGCACACAGCTCAGCATAGAACTCCCCTTGGAATTCCGCAGCCAGTGACACCCCTGCCCCACCTCGCAGGCCCCGAGATGGATGCCCCCTGCTGCAGACCCTGTAGAAGGCCCTCCCTGATTCACCCGCCCGGATTAGGGCTTCCTGGCGCCGTCATATATCACAGCGCCCACTGGAAATTGGGTGAGAAAAGATCGATACGGGGACCTTGTAACAAATGTTCCAACAGTGAAACTGCAGGCTACTGTTTATCTTTTCCAGAACATATTTTCTTCCCCCCAAGCAAATTCTAATTTTCTAGACTGACCCTGGCTATCCTCTCTGATATTTATTTATTTGGAAAGCAGAAATAAGTGAGGTCCCGGAGACAGTGTCTGAATGGACACAAAGCCCTGTTTAATCACTGCCCTTGGGAACCCTGGTCACCGCCTCCCCTCCCGCACGTCCCGGCCCTCTTCCAGATTCGACCACTTCACAGCATCCCCCACCCTGCCGGCTGGCAGCCTGTTCACTGGCAAGGCTTTGGGCGCAGAAGCTGTGACATTCAGCGGATATGCCAATAGTAAGAAGGACAGCCTGTGAGGAGAGGCGGGAGCCCTTTAGAGCAAGTTTATGTGGATTCTGTGTGATCTGACATTTCTTTTATAGGTGGGGTTGGTCTGGTGTCTCGAGGCTCCTCTCATAGAAAAGGTGATGGTCTGACCACGGAGGAGGACTCACCTCTGGGTTCAGCTCTGGAGAAGGCACAGCTCTGCCAGGTCTGTATGGCTTGCCACGCTGCCTCACTGTTTTCATCTGTAAAATGGGAGCATCTCTCTCTGTTCTGCCCAGCCCACATGATTGCTATGTGAATCGAATAAAAAGAACTATTTGTGAAGGGACTCTACTAACATTTTTAAAAAAGTTTTTAAAATGTGCGTTCCACTGCTCTTGCTGAATTTTGGTTCTTTGTTCTCTTTTCCAGGAAAGTGAAGACAGCATCTGGAGGGAATTGCAGAGCAGTTCAGTTTGTGATGTTGGGGTTTTCTAGGCTTTCCCACTCAAGGGTCTGCCCATGAGAGGCAGCTTCTCCGTGTGTCTGTGGTACCTTGGATCCGAGAGCCTCTGGGCCCTTTCGTGGGCTGGTTGCTGAGTGCTGTCTGGAAGCGCTCCTGTATGTCCCTCAGAGAGCATGGTAGGGTTTACACGTGGCTGTGGCTTATGAATGAGGTGATTCTTTAGATAAATAAACAGTATTTAAGGAGACCTTTTCTGGTTGCTGTTACCTCCTCTCTTTGGCTTGCCCACCCTTGCTTTCCTCTTCTCTCTTTCTGAACCTGGGGCTCAACACTCCTTTCTAGATGGCACATTCTTGAACACCACTTAAACTGTTGACCCCTGTTGACCTTCCCATTTCCAGGCCTTATTCTACACACAGCATATTAAAAAGCAGAGACATCACTTTGCCGACAAAAGTCCATATCGCTATGGTTTTACCAGTAGTCATGTACGGATGTGAGAACTGGACCACAAAGACCGAGCGCCAAAAAACTGATGCTTTTAAACTGCGGTTTAAAAGACAAGACTTGAGAGTCCCTTGGACAGCAAGGAGACCAAACCAGTCCATCCTAAAGGAAATCAGTCCTGAATATACATTAGAAGGACTGATGCTGAAGCTGAAGCTCCAATACTTTGGCCACCTGATTCAAAGAGCTGACTCATTGGAAAAGACACCGATGCTGGGAAAGACTGAAGGCAGGAGGAGAAGGGGGCGACGGAGGATGAGATGGTTGGATGGCATCACTGACTCAATGGACATGAGTTTGAGCAAACTCTGGGAGATAGTGAAGGACAGGGAAGCCTGGTGTGCTGCAGTCCATGGGGTTGCAAAGAGTTGGACACGACTTAGTAAACAATTATACACACATCTCTGGTTTTAGGAAACAAAAGTGATTTGCACGTCAGGTTAGATCTATAAAACACATTTTATTACATTATTTTAAAAATACATTTGTTATTTATCTTTCGCTGTGCCAGGTCCTTGTTGCTGCACTCGGGCTTTCTCTAGTTGCAGCGTTCAGGGACTACTCTTCGTCGTGGTGTGTGGGCTCTCACTGTGGTGGTTTCTTTTGTTGTGAAGCATGCAGGCTCAGGGGATGTGGGGCATGGGCTCAGCTGCCCCCTGGCACGTGGGGTCTTCCTGGACCAGGGGTCGACCCCGTGCCCTCTGCACTGGCAGGCAGATTAAGCACAGGATTGCCGCTGAAGCCTTGCGCTGTCCCTGACTGACGTCCACCACACAGGAAGGCCCATGCTCTGGTCTCCTCCTCCCTCGCTGAGCTCGCACTCACAAGTTGCACAGGGCAGCACCTGCCCGGGATCCCCACAAGCCTTTCTTCTCAGCAACAACCAGGGTTTCCCGTTTCCTGCTCATTTCCATTCTCTCCTTCTCCCCACAGACACCAGGATTCCTCCTCTATGGGGAATCCAGGCCCACAGCCCATTACTGCTCTGGGAACCTGTCCTCCTGGACAGTTACCACATAATCATATCATCTTACTCTTTTCTGATCAATCTCACATTCCGGTCAAAAAGCTCCTTAAAATTCAAGAGAACTTCAGACTCCCTTTAGGGAATTAGTGGACTATCTGTATCATTCATCCTCCACATTCAAAACTATGTGCTTAGAACAAGGCTAACTGAGGCAGATTGGTTAGGAGTGGTCCCATTCCTCTTCAAAGGGAAATATAAAACTCGGCCTGGAACCCAGCTCTGGACCCCAGAACCCCTCCTACTTTGTCTCTCGATTTTAAATCTAGATGTCACTCATTACATAAAAGCCTTTCTTCCTGTCCTAGCAGAAAGACAAACCGTGGAGAACACAGCAACCAACGCAGTCACAAGTTTGACAGTATTTCGTTAATACTGGCGCCTTAGGTTGCCATAACAACCTCTCCGTACAGTTTAACACCCAGAAGCCCATTTCTACTGTTTACATTTAGTGCTTTTTATGTAGGTCAGGGTATTCTCCTTTCTCTTTTATACCCCTTTTTAACAAAGAAAGAAGTGGTATAGGTACAGCAAAGTGAGAAATGTATTTCCCTCCATTTGCACTACCTCTCGAGGTAAAGAAGGACATCTTTTTTCTTGGTGAGCAAAGGTACAGAAGAATGCAAATGTGAGAAGAGTTTCTAGGATTTGACAAAGTAACTATTACTTTGAGTGCTAAGTTGCTTTAGTCATGACAATTCTTTGCGACTCTATGGACCTGTAGCCCGCCAGGCTCCTCTGTCCATGTGATTCTCCAGGAAAAAATATTGGAGTAGGTTGCCATGCCCTCCTCCAGGGGATCTTCCTGACCCAGGGATTGAACACAGGTCTCCTGCATTGCAGGCGGATTCTTTACCATCTGAGCCACCAGGGAAGCCCAAACTATTATGCTGACCTATATCTGAAATTGTTGAGTAAACAGTGTGAGCAGTTATTACAGCTAAAGTGACTGTGCCCTTGAAATACTGAGGGACTGAGTGGCGAGTTCAACCAAAAAAAAACAAACAAACAGAAAAACCCAAAAGCACTGAGCAGCTCCAATGTGAGGAGAGACAGCTCATCACACTTTGCTGGAGGGACTGGATTTTCACTCCTACCACTGAGCGGAAGCCTCAAGCACGAGACCGTGCCCAGTCACCCAGGGTGCACTGAAAGTGTTTTAACATGAGCTGATGTCTGCTGGCCCCGGTGCACAGCACTCTAGAGCATGAGGGAATCTGCAGAGGCCACTGAGACTCTGTCGTCTTAATGGATTTCTGGAGAGGAAGAGACTGGAGAAACGGAGACAAACGGGAGCAAATAGGGAAGCCCAGGAATCGCATCCAGCTGGCTTGACCTCCATTCTAGGAAGGATTTGAAATTGACTCTGTGAAAATATGCTGAAAAGTCAGAAGCATTTAAGATCTGTGTCTTGGGAAGACATATCCCATTCATGTCAATGAACAATGACTGAGTGCCACCTGTATGCAGATCCCAGTGCCAGGGTTTGGGCTGACTGACAACAAGGATGGAGTGAGACCAGTGGCTGGTGAGGGTCGGGGAATGAGAGAGAGAAAGGCAGGAACTCTAAAACACCAATAAAGATGATGGAGGCACGTCCTGAGAGGTACAGAAGGAAATGGGGAAACAGGCCCAGAGCGGTAGGAGATGGCTGAGCAGTAGAGGAAGCTTTGAAAGTGAGATGGGACAGAGGCAGGATCTTGAAGCTGTACTGAATATGGCTGATAAGAAGTGGGTGAAGGGCTGAAAGGACACCCTGGGGAGAAGTGGGTAGAGAGTGTGGAGGGTTCAGTGATGGTGAGCAGAGATCTGGCATGCAAGGACAGGCCCTCTCCTGTGAGTTGGCCGTGCATCTGAGGAGATGCCCAAGAGAGAAGTCGAGGTCTGAGCTTTGGGAGCAGAAAGGTTGAGAGACCCTCCCAAGAGAAAAGTGACAAAACTGACTGGCTCAGGAGACATGGGAGACGAAAGAGAGCAAGAAGCGCGTGGACTGTGATCTTCCTCTGAGACCAGACTCAGCAGAACGGCTCTCCCAGACCAGGACCCAGAGGTTGTGCGTCACAGACCCACCGCTCCTGTGCTGGGGATTCCGGCAGGATCTGAGCCTTATCCACCAGGAGATGAACTGGAAGGGCCGGGGCACCTGCCAGGTGCTCCGGTTTCTGACTCTGGGCTCCTTCTGTGGGTGCCTGAGGCTTGACGTCCTCCTCTCCTCACTTGAATGCCCTCCTCCAAGCTGCACTCTCTGCTCTGTGGATTTCTACTCCAAGAACTATCTTGTCCACAGAGTAGGCCTCTTTCCTCCCCCAGGGAGGACTTTTCAATCCCTTTTCCAGTCTGTTTGAGTCTCACCAAATCTCAATGATATTTTCGAGGTCATATTTACCATGCTAGGCTTCAAAAATCACAATCATTTTGATTTTCCCAGGCTCTGAATGGCACTTAGTCCTAATAACATTTTTTATCTTGGGTGTCACTAGGCTTCACCCACGCTGTGCTTTTTCTTTCTCTTTCAAACTGATAATCTCCAGGCCCCTTTATTTTAACTGGTTTTGTAGTGCTTGACTTTTAAAAGCCTTTTCCTGGGTGCTTCTCCCCATTCCTTCCTCCACATTCACTTTAAAGTCATTGTGAGCAGATCAGCTGGTATCTGGGAAGAACAACTGCCCATTTGCATGTGACAGAATCCCTTCTGAGTTGCCTTTTGACATTTCTGAACTTGAGTGCACGCATTCATTGCTCCATTCATTCAACAAATAACACCAGTCACCTTCACTGAGCAGGCACTCTGCTAAAGGGCAAGCAAGGGGACTTCCCTGGCAGTCCAGGGGTTACGGTTCAATCCCTGGTTGGGGAATTAAGATCCCTCATAACTACTCGACCTGGCCAAAAGGCTTAAAAAAAAAAAAAAGGTGAGCCAAAGAGGACATGGCCTCCTGGAACTTCTAGTCTACAAGGGGCAGCAACCTAACCAGTGCAAGCCTGCAACCATGCTGTGTCCTGAGGAAGAGGAATTATGAGTGGATAGGAGAAGAAGAAACACTTCCACTAGGAGAGCTGTGGAAAAGCTGGATCCGGTGCCTCAGGAAGGGGTAAAGCCCCTTCCCCAGAAGTAAGAGGGGCTTTCCAGGTGCTGCAGATGATAAAGAATCAGCCTGTAAAGCAGGAGACCCAGGTTTGATCTCTGGGTCAGGAAGATCCCCTGGAGAAGGGGATAGCAACCCACTCCAGTGTCCTTGCCTGGGAAATCCCATGGACAGAGGAGCCTGGTGGGCCACAGTCCATGGGGTTGTGAAGAGTCAGACACGGCTAAGTGACTAACACTTTCACTATTTTCACGTGACCATCTGCCAGGGAAGCTGTGGAAGAAATTCTGTGAAGACTGGGATGCTGGGAAAAATAACTTCCGGGCTCTTTCCATCTCGAAGATGCTCTGATTCCATAAGCAGGACCAACCAAGAGGGAAAAGAAAAGTGCAACTTATGAAAATGCCCTCACCCACAAGCCAGGCTCTCAACAGGCTCTTCCCCACCTCCATCTCACCAGCTGATACAAAGCTTCATCACTCTCTCTGCTGCTACTGGTAAGTCACTTCAGTCGTGTCCAACTCTGTGTGACCCCATAGACGGCAGCCCATCAGGATCCCCCGCCCCTGGGATTCCCCAGGCAAGCACACTGGAGTGGGTTGCCATTTCCTTCTCCAATGCATGACAGTGAAAAGTGGAAGTGAAGTCGCTCAGTCGTATCTGACTCTTCACGACCCCATGGACTGCAGCCTATCAGGCTCCTCCATCCATGGGATTTGTCAGGCAAGAATACTGGAGTGGGGTGCCATCGCCTTCTCTGATCACTCTCTCTACTTAAGATCTTATCCAGGTGCCCACCCTGGGCTATAAACAACAGGAGAAAGCCTCCAGGAGCGAGCACTCTCAGAGACACCATATATTGAGCAATTCCTACTGATGTGAATCATTTATTTGAGAGGAAGAGTAAAACATGTTAAAGGGACTTCAGGGGATTACTCTTCCTATATTAACAACCCGTTAACATTTAATGAACTGGGATGATGGTCAAAGCAACGTGAAGACATACAAAAGCTGAGAAGCTGGGTGGATGTTTACACAACAAATTCACAAAGTACTTGCCTGATGCTTTTGGGTTCTCTGGGAACCTTGGTCAACCCCATACTCCTGTGCGAGGAAGAAAAGGCCTCTGGGTTCTGGATGTTTTCTGTTGCCAGGGAGCTTAATGAAGCCCAGAGCCCTTCCACCAGCTAACATTGGCTTGTGGGCCTGAAATGGACCAAGCTGGACATTTACTGATGCTGATGAGGCCCTTGGATGCCAACAAGCCCAACAGCCACTTTCACTCTTCATTCTGATCCTCTCTCACACACGCACCCCTGAGCTGCCACATGG
The DNA here is from genome assembly GCA_006410935.1 of Redunca redunca. NCBI lineage: Eukaryota > Metazoa > Chordata > Mammalia > Artiodactyla > Bovidae > Redunca > Redunca redunca. The sequence continues at coordinate 805,066 of SJYQ01096369.1, forward strand.
AGGAAGCAATTTCACCCAGAGTAAGTCATGGCTTCCTCAGGCCTCAGGAAAGCGTGAAGACTGGATTTTCAATGTAGCTCCTTTCTGCTTATTATTCTCTCTCCCCCATTACAGCTGTCCCTTACAGACCCTAACATACAGTAGTGTCAACAGATAAATGGTCCTGGCACTTGTGGTCAGAAAGAATGGTTCGGTGGTAACTAGCGAAAACTGAAATTCTAGACCTGCCTCCATGTGTAACTGGCTTGTTCGAATAACTTCATTGAGCAGATGCACTCATTTAATGTCTTAAGGTACATTTTTGGAGCTAGTTGATCTGCCAGGTCTACCAAGAAATGATGTCACTCAGTATCTTGCGAAGGAATTACAGAGTATCTACGCTGGCAGTCAGGAACAGCTAGAAATCTAGGCTGGAAACATTCTGGCCACAGACTAGAGCCATGATTCACCATCTTTTGCCTGGAACAACGCAGGTAACAGGCTTCCCTGATGTCTCAGCGGCTGAAGAATCTGCCTGCAGTGCCGGAAACACAGGAAACTTGGGTTCAATCCCTGGATCAGGAAGATTCCCTGGAGAAGGAAATAGCAACCCACTCCAGTATTCTTGCCTGGAAAATCCCATGGACAGAGGAGCCTGGCAGGCTACAGTCCAAAGGACTGCAAAGAGATGGACACGACTGAGCGACTAAGCACTCACACACAGAGGTAATGTTTCCACTACAGACTCTTTCTTGACCCACAGGTATCTCTCAAAGGATGCTAAAGAGGTAGGATAGGCTCTATACTTTCCAGCAATTGGATGTAACACCCTCTCTCTTGGCTCCATCCCTAACCAGGGTGGGGGTGACTGTGGTTGGGACCTGCTGATCTAAGGTATAGAATGTGGTTACGGGTGCGGGAGCAGACCCTCAAACTGATTCCCAAAGAGTCTGGATTTGCTTGCAAGTACCCCTGCAGTTGTTCTTAGGGAGAGGCAGAATGGCCTTCTGTGTAGGCAGGGGTCCAGTTTTCACAATAAGATGTCAACTTTACCACCTGCACTTCTGACTTCTAAGGCAGAAGGCTCTGCCCTGAGCCAGCAGCACAGAATGCAAACACCCCAGGCTCTTGTCAGAGAAGACAATCTCAAACTGTCTGCCATTCAACTCCCACCAAAAGCCCAGCTGAGAAAGGCAATATTTACAAAAGATTATTTGAAGGACAAGCAGTTCATCCATTTTTCGAAACACTCTAAAATTCTATCCGTGGATCAAACCTGACCATCTCACAACTTCACACTAGGGCCACAGTACTTTAGTCCCACACAGAACCGCTGTCGCTGAATTGTATTTTAATGTCATACCATTTGCTCTTATCAAAGCAGTCATAGAAGATCTGTTATTGCACTTGAGAAAGGCATTGTTCACTACAGAAAATCCCATGTGAGAAAGTTATCTTGCAATGAAGCTTGAGAAGCAGCAGCTTGATTCTTGAAGAAACGATGGTCTCTTTTCTAAGTAATTTCATAGAGAATTGGACGTTGGCTGCCAGGAATCTCAGTGTCAAATCTGAAGCTCAGCTGAGGCAATTATATCGATCCTTCAGTTTTCTGTGTCTGTCATCTTGTTCTTTGTCGCTATATTCTCTGTTCACTGCTACTTATTTGATGTATTTTTTTTTTAACAAACTGTCACAGAACTTATGACACCAGGTAAAGGTATAAATATGGAAAGAATGCCTAAGTATCTCTGTTTATATAAACACGGTGCCTATTGGGTTGTTCTTCAGTTCAGTTCAGTTCAGTTGCTCAGTCGTGTCCGACTCATTGTGACCCCCGTGAATTGCAGCATGCCAGGCCTCCCTGTCCATCACCAACTCCCGGAGTTCACTCAGACTCACGTCCATGGAGTCGGTCATGCCATCCAGCCATCTCATCCTCTGTCATCCCCTTCTCCTCCTGCCCCCAATCCCTCCCAGCATCAGAGTCTTTTCCAATGAGTCAACTCTTCGCATGAGGTGGCCAAAGTACTGGAGTTTCAGCTTTAGCATCATTCCATCCAAAGAAATCCCAGGGCTGGGTTGTTCTTAAGTGAAAGTGATTGAAGTCGCTCAGTCGTGTCCGACTCTCTGCGAACCCGTGGACTGTAGCCCACCAGGCTCCTCTGTCCATGGGATTCTCCAGGCAAGAGTACTGGAGTAGGTTGCCATTTCCTTCTCCAGGGGGTCTTCCCAACCCAGGGATCGAACCCAGGTCTCCCGCATTGGAGGCAGATGCTTAAACCTCTGAGTTACTTGATGGCAATTCCCTTCTTGATTGCTCTTGTTCAGTCCCTAAGTCATGTCTGACTCTTTGTGAGCCCATGGACTGTAGCCCTCCGGGCTCCTCCGTCCATGGGATTCTCCAGGCAAGAATACTGGAGTGGGTTGCCATTCCATTCTCCAGGAGCAGTAACTGTAGCCATAGCAATAATAATGCTAATAATCATAATCGAACTTATAATAAAAGCTTTGCATCCTGTATACATGATCACTACAGTAAGACTGCACATCTTATTTTACTTAACCCTCTCAATAACCCTCTACTATTAGCCTCATTTAATAGATGAGGAAACTAAGGCTCTAAGAGGGTAAAGTGAAGTGAAGTTGCTCAGTCGCGTCTGACTCTTTGAGACCCCATGGACTGTAGCCTACCAGGCTCCTCTGTCGTTGGGATTTTCCAGGCTCTTTGTGACCCCATGGACTATACAGTCCATGGAATTCTCCAAGCAAGTGGAAGTCACTCAGTTGGGTCCAAGAGGGTAAGGGATCTGTCTATTAAATACCTAGTAAAAGCAGAATCACACTGCCTGTGCCTGACTTCAAACAGCCGCAGAAAATCTCCATATTAATTTTAACGGGCCATTTAAAGGGAGAATGGCAAAATTAAAACAAGTGCTGCAGACAGACTGGAGCTTTTCTTCTTCCCTTCTTGGTATCGCAGTAGAGCAGTGCATCAAAGACTGCCTACAGGTGCCTCCTTATGTCCTGATAGAGCCCACGGGGAACAGGTGATCTGCAGCTTTATAAGGCAGAGGCGGAAATGCGTTTTGTTTTCTATTTATTTTCAAAATATTTATTTTGGTGCTATTGGTGCTCAGTTGCATCTGGCTCTTTGCAGCCCCTGGACTTTTCTATTTGTTTGGCTACACCAGGTCTTCATTGGTACATGCAGTTGGGGCATGGGGGCTCTAGCTCCCTGATCAGGGATTGAACCTGGGCCCCCTGAATTGAGAGCATGGAGTCTTGGCCACTGGACCACCAGGGAACTCCCAGAAAGTGTATTTTGTAGGTATAACCAAGTCAAGAGTATAGGTAATATATTTTGACAAAAGTGAAAAAGCTGAACAAAGAACCATAAGCATCAGCAAAACACTGGAGTCTAAGGACTTTGAGAGGTTTCCTACAAAGCCTGGCGGGCACCTCAGAGTTGCAGAGGACTCGGCCCCCTCAGGAAATGCTGCTCTGACCTACAGAGATGTTTGGTCTCATGTGGGCCAACCGCCCACCAGGAGGAGGCTGTCACAGTGATGTGACTGGCATTCACCGCACAGGGCAGAATGTCCTCCCTGCCTTCCACATCTCTTCACATGGTACAGCCCTTTGACATCACATCTCCATCAGCTTTCAGAATAATCACCTACATGAGCTGAGAATACAGAGCCCGGCACATGCTCTCCATTTGAGACACAAGGGTGAAAGTTAGAGACGTGTGTTCATTCATCCACTCAGTGAGCAAACACTGAGCATCGCTAGGCCTGGAAAAACAGAGTAAGCATACTTAAGACTGGGCAAAGGCTGCTTAGATACGACACCAAAAGTATGTACATTGAAAGAAGAAAATGATCAACTGGACTTCATCAAAACTGACAACTTTGGGGCTTTGAAAGACACCATTAAGAAAATGAAAAGACAAGTTATAGTGTGGGAGAAAATATATGCAAATCACATATTTTAAAAGAGTTTGTACCCATTATATGAAAAGAACTAACAATTATAAACTTAAAATGGGTCAACTTTATAATTTTTAAATCCCATCTCAGTAAAGTTTTAAAAATATAAGGAATGGAATAGTGCCATTTGCAGAGATGTGGGTAGACCCAGAGACTGCCACACAGAGGGAGGTAAGTCAGAAAGAGAAAAACAAATTACTGTATTATATCGCTTATATGTGGTATTACATTGCTTATATAAAAATGGTATGGATGAACTTATTTGCAAAGCAGAAATAGATTCACAGGTGTAGGGAACAAACCTGAGGGCACCAAAGGGGGAAGAGGGGGGTGGGGGTGAATTAGAAGACTGGGATTGACACATATATACCCTTGATACTATAGACAACTAATGAGAACCTGCTGTGTGACACAGGGAGCTCTATTCAGTGCTCTGCGGTGATGTAAATGGGAAGGAAATCTGAAAACAAGAGGGGATATATGTATGCAAATAGCTGATTCACTCTGCTGTTCAGTGGAAACTAGCAAAGCATTGTAAAACAACTATACTCCAATACAAATATTTTTTTAAAAAATGCAGGCAGCCAATAGCCTCTTTTTGCAATTCATCCCTACTCTAATTCTTTCTTGGTCTTCAGCGGATGAGAACATCTAAGTGGGTTGAAGCTGGTCACAGGCAGTGGCGTGATACAGTAGAACCCTGCCAATGTTACTTTTTATGTCTTTAGGCAAGTTACAACCTCTTTCAGTCTCAATTTCTCCCAGTCTATAAAACACTGATAAGCTCTGTACTGCTTATCTAAGTGGGTTGTTGGGTATAGCATATGGGATGTGAAGCTATCCATAAAGGGTTTTGTTTTTGTTGAGCTATTACGCCTGCTCTTGAGCCCTGGGACTTACATTAAAGTTAGTTCGCCATGGTTAACACTCTGTTTATGTTCTCTATTAAATTCTAATTGAGTTTTAGTGGCATTCAGACATAGCTTTTATTCATTTTGCAATAGAGTGATTGGTTTTAGGCTCCAAGGCTGGGCTGGGGAGAAAAGGCACGGCATCTCTGCTCAACATCCGTTCATTCAAAATATTTTCAAAGGATGCAGCACAAGGGGAGTCCCTGGTGGTCCAGTGGTTAGGACTCCATGCATTCACTGCTGAGGGCATGGGTTCCACCCTTGGCTGGGGAACTAATCTAAGATCCTGCAAGCCATGTGGCATGTCCAAAAAAAAAAAAAAAACAATTCAGTACCAAACTAAAACCTCAGGGGGCTTTCCCTTTCAAAATGTGAGACTTTTGGCCAAAAAAGAGACATCAGTCCTGTTCTTCCAAGAGTTCTTGAACCAATAAACCTAAAACGTTCCTTAACTATATTTGAGTTTGTCCTTTGTCTTTTCAAAGACAAGTCCTTTGAATCCCAGAGTTCCCCAAGACCTAGCTGATGCCATCTTTTTTTCTTTTTTTTGATACTGGAGGTTCCCAACAATTTTCAATTGGGAAAAAAGATATGGAGTTGATGTAAAAGAAAAAGAACAGGGCCAGAAAAGGCTTTGAGTATGTGGATTTTTTTTTTTTTTCCTAGTGGAAAAAAGTCCCTAAGCAGTAACTGTTGGTATGACATGTGGTGTATACTCTCTCCTCCAGAGTATCCCTTCTTCATTCATCCCTCTATAGCCACATAATTTAGCAAAATTATGAAAATCAACAATAAAACCCCCTAATCTTTACTCAACTTTCATATAACTTCTTTCTGTACTCTGCTTGCCCCAAAACACTATATTTCAATTCTACAATCTTATTAAGATAAATATTGTGCAAAATACCCTTAAAAGCACATTTGGAAACTTGGATTTAAAAATAAAAAAGAACATTAAAATAAATTTGGTGCAGGCTTTGCCAGATTGCTTCTAAATGCTCATTGTTATTATATTTCACATTAAGATGTTGACATGAACAAGGGAGCAAATAAAAGTATTGGTGATTCAAGTATTTTATCAGCATCTCACAGAGAAAATATCTAACCAAGCTGCTCTATTTTCATTTACTGAATCAGATGTGTAACTTTCATTTTATGCCTGTTCCTCTTTTCCATTTATGTATTTTTCCGGATTGATCTATGACTTTTAAAGCTTGAGAAAGTGAACAATTTCTATCATTAACTTAGCTGGACACAGATCATATGCAAGATACTCAGCAATGCAGCATTGCAGCTGGTTCTCTACTAATTCCTGTCAACCTCAACTAGGGCTCTTTCCCGGGTAGAAGAGACAGCAAGCAAGGAAAGGTAGCTAGGATCTGTGAGCCCAGATTCAGGCAAGAGTCCACTAATCTGATACCACCAATCCCACTCTACCAATATCGAAAACCCATTCTGACTCTTCTCTCGTCACCATTCTAGGTCAGTCTGTTGCTGGGGGAGCTGTCTTGGGAATTACCTGGTGTTGGGTGCCTCACAGGACTTGGCATACACAGACTAAAGGCTCCTAGTCAAGGCTTGAGAGGACCCTAGGTTCTCTCTCAAGTTCTGTTACATATTTGCTGAGTGAACAAACTGCATTCTCAGTAAGGCTGTGTGATGCAGTACATAAGCCCAGAGATCCAGGAACGAAAACTGGGTTTGTTCTTACATCCCCCAGGACGGCAGAGCTTGGTGGGCTGCCATCTGTGGGGCTGCACAGAGTCGGACACAACTGAAGCAACTTGGCAGCAGCAGCAGCAGCTACTATTTATGACAGTGTGGCCTGGATCTCAGTTTTCTCGCCTCTAGACAGGACTTAATTATCTGTAGGGTCTCCTATAGCTATATAATTCTCTAACTCCCTCAACATAAATCCCCCACAGTTTTTTTTTTCCCCTTCATTTTAATCACAAAAAAGTTATACTCGATCAAACAATATAAAACTATTAGGTTGGGCAATATCAAATGGCTGATACTTGACCACTGTTGATCAGTAAACAGCAATTTCTAAAGGACCAACTTAGCGTTCAGTATGTATCCTAAGTGGAAGTCTACCCTTGTTGCTCAGGCATCACTCTGGCTTATATTAATAACTCATATTTGCACAGTGCTTTGAAAGTCTAAAAGTGCTTTCACGTGCATTATTTATATGCAGCAAACATTTCCTGAGGGCCTGCTATGTGCTTGGGGCTTTCAAGTATAATTTCTCATTTAATCCTTACAACAGCTGAGAAAGATGGGATATTCTGATGTACAGGGAGTGAAAACACTCAGGACAATGGGATGAAGTGTCCAAGGTTGCACAGTACGTAAGTGAGAGCCGGGATTCACACTCAGCTCTTTCCACAAACTCCCCTCCCACTGGTCTTCCTCTCATCCTAAGAACCCTGGGAACCATAATAACTTCATACTTTTAAGATGGGCAGGAAGAGGATGTTTTCAGGCCGGCACTGATTTTCTCCCTTCTTTGCTTGCAGTACCATGCTTGAAACTGAAAATGGCAGATTCCTCCCCAATTCCGGATGGAGAAGCAAGATGCAGGTGTCTGGGAGGAGGTGGGAGTGGGGGGTGGGGGCTCCTGTCTGCATAGACTCTTAGTGAGGGGGAAAAAGCACATCTTATAGGTAAAAAACTCTGTAGCTTGGCTTGAAGCTAACCCCTACGACATACATTACTGTCTCTCTGTTCAATCAGTGTTCTGCTACAAGAATCAGTTACATTCAATCATCTGAAAGAGCTATTAAAATGCTGATAAAAAATTCATAAAGTAACACACAGTAATGAATCAGGAGAATTCAGTAAAGTGAGACCTACCCTTAGAGCAGGGCAAAAATGAAGGTGAACGATCGTTTGGGCCCAGCGGCCATGAAATACCCTTTTGGAAGATGAATAATTCTGTTTAGGGCTGATAAGTTGAACTAATTTATAATGCTGTTTTAGGTCCACTGCTGAAATATTTCAAATCCCTCAACTTTAAAATGCATTGCCTGTCAGAAACTGGTCTCTTAACAGTTTCCTCTTAACATTTTTCAAAATGTAACCTAGACCAATTTGCATGATTTAATGCTTATTGTATTATACTGTGCAAGATTTAAAATGGGAAATAAAATTTTAAAAAAAGAGAGAGAGGGAGAGAGAGGGAGCGGCAGACAAGGTGGCATGAAGGGAGCGAGCGAGGGCCCCGGGGGGCGTTGAGACGGAATGTCCTGCTGGCAGGAGGGAGATCTAACCGGACGTAGTGCTCATGCTCAGTCGCTTCAGTCGTGTCCAGCTATTTGTGACCCTGTGGACCACAGCCTTCCAGGCTCCTCTGTCCATGGGATTCTCCGGGCAAGAATATTGGAGTGGGTTGCCATGCCCTCCCCCAGGGAATCTTCCTGACTCAGGGATAGAACCTAAGTCTCCTGCATCTCCTGCACTGCAGGCGGGTTCCTTGCTGCGAAGGACCTACAAAATTCTAAGCTGGTAAGTAGATCTGGGTGGCCGTATCTTTTGGAAACTACCCTCGCCAAGGCAAGACAGGAAAGCAGCTCTGTGAATCAAGAGGAGAAGGTGAACTGAAGCACTCCTCTGAAGCCTCACCACTGCCCTCCTCTCCAGCTCCCAGAAGATTCCCAGGGATCCCTGGAAACCCCCCAAGAAGGCACCGCTGTGGCCTGTGTCACGTCCTCATTACATTTCATCTGGATTCTTGGAAAGAGCCTCTTACTGGGCATCACTTTCTTTAAGTTTCTCCTCTCCTTAATCCATATTCTGTTCTCTTGCTACACTCTTCTTCCTAAAGCACATCTGACTGTATTACTCGTTTTAATGACACGCAGTGGCCCTCCACTGCCTGCAGGAGACTCTGGGCTCCTGAGCATCACTGACAAGACTCTTCACCTTATAGCTTCCAGCTTCCCTATCTGCCTACCTCTTATGTTATTTTGCAAAAAGAGTAAAGCAAACAAGGGATGCTTACAAAGTACATAACTGAAAAAATAATCCACCCAGATTATACAAAGAACTCTACAGGACAATACAAAAACAAAAGACAAGCAAACTAACCTAAAAGATGGGCAAAATACATCATGTTGAACAGCTCATAACTATTTATAATAAAAAAGATGCTCCATTTCGGTAATAATTGGGAAACCCAAATTGTAGTAATCATGAGACAGGATTTTATACCCATCAGAGAAGGCAAATACTCAAATATTTGTCTACTGAGAGTAAGGGAGCTGGTGGCTCAGATAGTAAAGAATCAGCCTGCAATGCGGGAGACCTGGGTTCGATCCCTGGGTTGGGAAGATCCCCTGGAGGAGGGCATGGCAACCCACTCCAGAATTCTTGCCCGGAGAATCTCCATGGACAGAGGACCCTGGTGGGCTACAGTCCATGGGGTTGCAAAGAGCTGGACACGACTGAGTGACTAAGCACAGCACACTGAGAGTACAAGCTAGGCAAGAAGGAGGAAATGGAATACTCGCACTTTCAGGGTGTGAAAACAGATTCAACCTCTGCAGACAGCAACTGGCAAGAAGCAGTTAAGGTCAAGCTGCCCATGCCTTAGGACCCTGCCCACCTGATCCTTGAGATAAAGGATCCCTGGTTCATTACGGAAATCTTCATAACTAAAAATGAGAGATACTCTAAATGCCCACCAATAGGAGGATTAATAAAGCATGGTTTATCCATATAATGAAATAATACACAGCAATTAAAATAAACTGGAGGGATTTCTCTGGTGGCCCAGTGGTTAAGAATCCGCCTGCCAATCAGTGCAGAGGACGCAGTTTGATCCCCGATCTGGGAAGATCCCCATGCCGCAGGGCAACTAAGCCCAGGAGCCACGACTGTGCAAGCCTGTGCACCTGGAGCCTGTGCTCCGCAGCAGGAGAAGCCACAGCGACGAGAAGCTGCACACCACGAGCAGAGAGCAGCCCCCGCTCGCTGCAACTAGAGAAAGCCCGCGCAGCAGCCAACACCCTGCACAGCCACAGATAAATACATTTTTAAAAATTTGCTTAAATTAACTAGAGCTCTCCTTAATATAGATAAATATCTAAAACATAAACGTGCTGCTAAGAAAGCAACTTTCAAAGGGCTGTGGGTGGAGGATACGATGTCTACCGTTGAAAATTTATAAGACGATCAATAGATTGTGGGGTGATTCAAAGGAAAAGTGGACGACCTCTTCAGCACTGGTGCTGCCTTTCAGTGAGGGCGTTAAGCCAGGACTAAAACACCCCGAGAAGAACACAACATGGACTATAGTCACCGGTTATGAGCGAAGCGAGCTTCATCAGTGTGGCTGGCTTTGGGTGTGGGTATCTCGTTGAGGGTGGCAGGATAAATAACATGCCTTCCAGGCTGGGCATTCTCAAAACAGTCCCTTTATTACACCCTCCCTCTCATAATGGAATGCTCTTTGACTGCACCCAGGCTTTTGCCGTCTTCAGTTACCGAGAACAATCGCGCCTCTCATGGAGGCTGTGGCTTCTGAGCCTGCTTCTCCATTTATTCATTTAGGAGGCTGTGGATCTGATCAGAAACAGCCACTTTGGCTGACAGATCACGGCTGCCCAGAGATTTTATAAGTCCTGATTAATTGTTTCAATGTTTTGTTATGAAGGGTTTACTCTATGTTGTGTTACTTAAATTTTTTTTACACAACCCAAGTTGTCAAATGGAGGCAAAAACCCAACATAACATGTGATAATAAGGCTGTTACTGGAAGGGCGCACTAATCCTCTATTTATTCACCTGTTCCCCATTACACAGATCTGTTAAACTAGCACTTTGTCCATCAACACTTGAGTGCTTAAAGCTGAGTAGGCCTCTTTTGTAATCGCTGGCACCAGCAAAAGCCAGATTTCAAGCTCTTAAGAATGTGGCTGGAACCGCTGGATCTGCCTGATGAATCCCTGCTCACTTGTCCAAGACTTGGTAGCCTCCCTCTTTTCACTCATCAATGCCTATAAAATACAGCAAAAGCTGTATGGGTTAAATTTTTTTTTTTTTTTAAGTGAGTTTTGGAAAGTAACAAGAGGAAAAAGCCAAAGGAAATGATTTCCTCTGGTGACATTTCTGCTGGGTTACACCTACACCAAAGATTTATAGCTTCACAAAGCCGCAAAGCTAACCATATGGTCAATTAAAGAGAATTCCAATTTCCGTGCTCCTGGGCCCAGAACGTGAGAGAGAGAAGTTTCCTGTGTTACAAGGATCTCGGTCTTCTGTAGGGGGGGCACTTAATGTACACCCCAAAACACGGAAGTTAATGTTATGAGAAGCAAGAGACATTTTCCTACTAAAAGGGGGAAGGAAAGAAAGCTTCATGGGCTGCCTCAGCCCCTGGTCTGAAAGGGGCCAGGGAGGCAGAGGTGGCGGTGGTTGGGTGGGGGAGCATTTGAAGCATCGTCATCACCTGCTTCCTTGCTTCTGACCCCCCGGGTAATTTTTATAGAGTCACAAGTGAGTTGAAGAACTCCAAAGAATTTCACACTTCCCTCCAAGTGGTCTGGCTTCACCTCTGAATCAAGTAGCTCAAAACAGCATTTGAAATCTTAGACTCAGCAGGCTTAGCAATGTCCAGAAAAAGCCCTGCAAACGCCTCTGTGTCGCCAATATCAAATGAATGAGGTGGGGTGGGGTGGGGGTGGTCATCTGAACTGCTGGGGCTTTTGGAGTATGTGGCCACGGGTTCACCACCACCTCAGAGGTGAGGACCTGACTGCCTGGCGTCGGACAGAGAAAAACAGGGAGGCCTACACTCAGAGCTGGAATGGAAAGGTCGCACCCAGACACATTCTGCCTGCCACATCCTGCCCATTGATCCAAACGGAGCTCCTTCCTAACTCTGAATTACAGAAAGATGGGGATCTTACTTTGTTATTTATAAGCTCATCAAGCTGAGGGGCACTCAGGTAGGCTAACCTATAATTTGTTAACCAAACTGGGCCACCTTTGAGACTCAAAGGTGTGCTGTGCTCAGTCGGGTCCAGCTCCTTGTGACCCCCGTGGACTGTAGCCCACGAGGCTCCTCTGTCCATGGGATTTCCCAGGCAAGAATACTGGAGTGGGTTGCCATGCCCTCCTCCAGGGGATCTACTCAACCCAGGAATTGAACCCGTGTCTCCCGTGTCTCCTGCATTGGCAGGTGGGTTGTTTTTTTTACCACTGAGCCACCTGGAGGAAATGGATAGTAAAGGAGGAACTCTTACTATGCCAGCACAAAAGACATGTATGAGCTGTGACTGTCCTCCGTGAAACTGTGGTGTGTGATTTGGCAGTTTAGGGGGCTATTATTTATGCCATTTTTAGATCTGAAGGAAAAAAAAAAAGAAAGGTTGGGCAAACATATCCAGGTAACTCTTCCTATCACTGGATGACACAATCCAGACTGGAAACTGTCACAGTGGCGAGGCTGGTTCCATATGGAAATATGACTGGTCTGGTTTTTCTTCCCTTTCTTTGTTCTACTGCAGTGATTCTCAGCTGTTTTGTTATCAGGATGCCCTTACACTCTTTTCTCGAGGGCTTCCAAAATGCTCTTGTTATGTACATTATATCTACTGATGGGCTCCCCTGGTGGCTCAGATGGTAAAGAATCCACCTGCAAAGCAGGAGACCTGGGTTCAATCCCTTGATCGGGAAGATCCCCTGGCAAAAGGAATGGATACCCACTTCAGCATTCTTGCCTGGATGACCCCACGGACAGAGGAGCTTGGTGGGCTACAGTCCATGGGAGTCAATGATATTTACTGATAGTTATCTTATTAAAACTGAAAAAAATTATAAAATGTCTATTAAATCATTAAACAGTAACAATAAACCTATTCAGTTCAGTCGCTTACTTGTGCCTGATTCTTTGCAACCCCATGGACTGCAGCACACCAGGCTTTCCTATCCATCACTGGAACCAAGGGATGAAAATATTTCCCCACACGTTCCTCAAGGAGAGGTCAGCTAGTTTTCTTCAGTTGCTAATAATTTTGGCACTGAGTTTAAAGGCCATCAAAATCTATTTGAAGGAGGAAGATCAAGTCTGAGGTCAGAACTCTTAGTGCCCGAGATGCAGGCAGTGGCTTCACTAAGACTAGAAAAAGATTCAGCCAGGATGGAGAGTCAAGGAGAGGGCTGTTTTCCAAACATCAGAGACTCAGGCCCGGTCTGGGAGCAGCCCACAGGAGGAAGTGAGAGCCTGGAAGAAATGGCCATCCCAGGCTCCCAGTGTGTCCGTGTGGACAGAGATGAGAGGTGGCGGATAGTGGGCTGGGGGACGCCGAGCCTAGAGGACTTCCAGACTTAACAGTCCTTCAGGAAGTGGGGTGACACCGGCCCGGGCACAGCTCCAAGGATAATGGAAGCACTGGGAGTGAACTCCAATTCAAGTTCCCTGCAGGAGGGCTGTTGCAAACAGGAAACAGAGTTGATGTAAGGAGGCAAAGAAGTGTGGTGTTTCTTCCACATTCGAGACTGTCGACTCACTTCTGTATCTGTCCTGCCTAATTTGGGAAGCCACCAGCAAGCCAGATACTGTTCCTGCCGTGTACATGGCACACACACCGTTCTGAGGCCTCCTGCCAGCTAAATGGCTCAACCTGTCAGCCTGGCTTATCTAGGCGCAAAGAAGCCAAAAGAGGCGAAAAGGAGAAAATGGACTAGCTACCTTCCCAGGGTCAAGCTCTTAGCGCCCGGGGCCATGGAGCCAAGATCGGTGCTGTGGGCTCACGCTGGACCCGACAGGCAGCTCGTCTTCCTCTAAACCTTAGTCCTCATCTGTAAACTGGTGAATCCTCCTTATGAACTCGGGTTGCTGTGTTCTTTCATAGAAAAACACCTCACATTGTACTGTATCCAGAACGAAGTAATTGCTAATCTGTTGCTCCTTTATCCCACTCACCTAGAGCTTCTGTAGGAAATTCCCCCCAACCTGCTCCCCGGGTCAGAATGCCTTACAATTGCTTAGTCCCCACGGCTCTCCTGTGCACCGTGGTGGTCATTCTCATGACTCTGCAGGAGTCCTGAATAAAGACCTTCTATCCGCTTTCCCTGGTGGTTTAGTGGGTAAGAATCTGCCTGCTCATGCAGGGGACACGGGTTTGACCCCTGGTCTGGGAAGATCCCACAGGCCTGGGGGAGACTAAGCCCGTGCACAGTAACTTACTGAGCTCGCCGCGCTCTAGAGCCGTGCTTTTCTGCAGAAGAAGCCACTGCAATGAGAAGCTCCCACATTGCAGCGGAGAGCAGCCCCCACTTACCGCGACTAGAGAAAGCCTGAGTGTAGCAATGAAGACCAGCGCAGCCACAGATAAAATAAGTAAAAGAACGAATCTTAAAAGAAGTCTCTCCCACCAGGGCAGAAGCTCCCTGAGGGCAGCTTTCCGGTCTGTCTTCACTCCGCTGCGGTCCGTGTCAAGCGCAGGGTTTGGTATTTCACGGGCATGCAGTGCCGGGGTGAAGGAAGAAGTCGACACTACTCACTATTAGTTCAGAAAAATTCCTTTCTGTGCTTTGGGAATATGATGGATGAAGAAGATTAGATGTCAAGAATCTGAGATTTAAAGGGAAAATGAAGAGACAGGAGGAAAACACAACCTTAAAAAGGCAAAGGCAGGTTGACCTGATGTGGACACCGGGTTCTGAAAGGAGCAAGATTCTCAAAACAGACATCAGCTTCTGAAAGCAGGACCCCAGGTCAGGGTTCTCTTGCTTAAATAGGAGCAGACTTCAAATGCAAACGTTGGCATGCTATCCTAATTAATACATAACCCTCTCTTCGCAGCCCCAGTAAGTAAGCTAGTGATTAAAACATTTCTACCTGATTACTATACATTTAAACGCTTAAAAAGGAGTCACAGTTAATGGGACATCACAAGCAAGGCAGGAAATTATGCTGTGACGTGTACTTGTGTGTGTACAGAGGCGCTGTTTTGAAGGGAATCTCTCTCCCCAATCACTCACCTTTCTTAGTCCCCTTCTGTTTTCGTTTTTGGAGTTGAAGATTTAAGACTGACTGGGGGAGATGAAGACATTGAGGAGGAAGAGAGAAGGATAAACAAGGGGATGGAGGATTTGAGCCACAAGATGGATTTCAACACAGGAAGTAAACACCTGGCTGGTAGGAACCTTACGTAATTAAAGATGCCTGCTAACAAACATCAAACCCTGGGCGCTAGGACCAAAGCAGATGTGTTCATTTTCCATTTCTGCCAAAGCCACACAACTCCCCGGCTGTTCTTCTGTGCCCCACTTCCCCTCCCTCCCAAGGGCTCCCTCCCTTTCTTGCCTTCCCTCCCCACCCCTCTTTCTCTCTGACAGCACTATTAATGATCGTTAATGCCCCACAGGCTCTAATGGGTCCCGCTGGGAGTCCAGAAATACTGCAATTTGTATTGAGGATTTAGACATAACAACAACAAAAAAAGCCCTCTGCTCCCGGGAGCCAGAGCTTGATCAGTTAGCTACCCCCCTGGAATTGCACAACAGAATAATAAATGACAGCTCTTCGATTAAATCAAGCCTTCTGCTGCAAGTGCCAGAGAGACTGTGATTGTCACTAACAATCCACTGCTTGTTAACACCACCGGGGTACGAACAAACAGTAGTCGGCACTTAAGAAATTAAAAGTCTTTGGAATACCTTTGGTGCTCACGGGCACACACGCCCACCTGCACACGTACACGTACTTCTCTGAAACTGCCACTGGATAGTTTCGGTTGGTTTTTATGTTTTAGTTATCTATTTTAAAAAGTGTTCAGGAAAGCTCAAAAAAAAACCAAAAAAAACAAAACACCCAGTTATTGTCATGTTAAAAAAAAAAAAAGAATTCCATACTCACCTGCACCTCACATGTGTGTAGTATTCTTGATGACACAATTTACAAAGGGGTATAAGCTTCATCCTGTGTTTCTCAGGTTTGTCTAGGGAATGGAGGCATGTGGCGCACAACGGGCTAAACTGAGTTTGTGGTGATGTGCCATTCACACTGATTTCCTGCGGGCTGTGATGACATGCCTTCTGAGTAAAAAGGTTATTTTCAAAAAGGGGGTGATGAAGACAAGCTGTGATCTAGGTTGGTGATGACTCAGAATCAGCAGCCCCTGTCTTGGAGATTCTAGCTTCAACTAGATTCTAACTCCCCGAGGCAGGAAGCCCTCCTTCCCATTCTCTTGTGGTCTTTTCATAACCCACCATGCTGTTTGGGATCACAGCTAAGCCTCCAGAACACTTGAGAGACAGAGGGGAGCGCAGCAGAGCCGGGAGAGCACGAACTGAGCTGAGCTCGTCCTCGTCGTACAGTAGAGACTGGACACTGGACACCCATCCCAGCCTTGGAGAAGAATCGAGGAGCCTGCCTGGAGGGCGCTTACACTTGAAACCAGAGGGCAGCCAGAAGGGGTCCTCCCAAGCCCGGAAAGACACGATGGGTGCCGCCTGCTGACTTTCAGTCTCCAGAGATGGATAGTGTCCATCTGCACTTGACCTTTCCACGAGGCGCGATCACATGTTTGTTTGGACAGGACAGCTGAGAGTAATGGTTCTCGCCCCGCTTCCTCCCTCTTTTCCTCCCTTTCCCGCTTCCCCCGCCTCCAACTCTCCCCTGGGTGGAGAGCAGGATTCCACACACAATCTTAAAGTGAAAGGCAGATGGTTTCAGCTACAGTTAGCCATATTCACTTGCAGATTCAGAATTATTGATGATAAAAGCTAAACTATGAGGCATGTTCCATCTGTTTATTTTCCAATTTTCATTTGTTGTAACCCTGTTAATATTACTGGGGTTTTCCTCTCTCTCCAGAAGAGTTGCCATAAGGGCATCTACCTAAAGACATCTGTCGCCTCTTGCTCCAGACGCGTCGCCCTCACTGACGCTGCTTAGGCTCTGCTCTCCCTCCACAACCGCCCTCGTGCCCCACTCCTGTTCTCCTCGCATTCTTGGAAAGTCTGCAGCCCTCCCCTAGGACGAGGACTGCAGTGTGAGCCTCACTCCACTGGACACTAGACTGCAGCTGGGGCTGTGGGCGCTTCCCTGGTGCCAGTGCTTCTCAAACTGGGTGCAAAGCAGTATGCCTGGAGGGACATCAATTTCAAGGACAGTGCCTGGCCCTTGAGCCTGACTTTAAGACTGGGAAGGAGGGGTTGGTAATTAACATGCTAGGTAACAAAGACACTGCTGGCACTGAGGCAAACACGAGGGTGTTAGGAAATGGAAGTGTATCCCCCGAGTGCCCCTCCCAGCCTGCCTGGGTTCAGTTCTCCCCCAAAGTGTGTGACTGAAACTCTCCAGCTGCATTTTCAGTCTCAGCCTCATGCTCTCTCCTTGGGATAACAGTTGCACTTAACCCTGGGTGTAACGATGGTTCACAGAGCGGAAATTAAACACGGCATTGTTCATCAGCTCTGTTGTTTAGTCGCTAAGTCATGTCTGACTCTCTGAGAACCCATGGACTATAGCCCTCCAGGCTCCTTTGTCTACGGGATTTCCCAGGCAAGAATACTGGATTGGGTTGCCATGCCCTCCTCTAGGGGATATGCCTGATCCAGGGATTGAACCTGAGTCTTTTGCATTGGCAGATGGATTCTTTACCACTGAGCCATCAGGGAAGCCCATATCAACTATACTTCAATAAAAAAAAAAACAACCCAAAGCCCCCAAAACAGTCCTCCAGAAGAGCCACCATGTGCAGCTTTTGTGGGCAAGAACTTCCTAAGTAACTTACAGCCCTCTTTTAATCAAGAGGCAAAGCTCTTCATCTTGTTGACACTTATGACCCTCGATTTCAAATACTCCAGTTGTTTAATTCAGAGGGGACCTGGAGAAAGTGCAGGCCCTCTCCATTAAGACACTTTCTAATGGGGGTCATACATCAAGTCCCTGCCTCGAATCGGAATTGCAGCTGTTTAGAAACCTGTCCTGGGTCTACATGTTCAGAGCTGCTTTCTGGAGGATCAACACTCTTCACACTAACATCGTCCTCATCTCTGCTGGGGGAGGACTGGCAGAAAGGATCCAGGGAGGAAGGCATCCACCACCTGGTTTCACTTTGCTCTGCTTCTCTCTCTTCCTTCCTCCCTTGACGCCTGTTTCTTATCCAGAAAGGCAGTCCTGAACAGTCCTCGCCTGGGCAGTCTCCCCTGAGGCTAATGAACAAATAAAAATACAATGACTGTCATTCAGTCAGCACTGGTGGGGTAAACGCCAGAGCCAGGCTCTGCGGGGGCCACTAAAGAAAGATGCTGGGCACGGGTTCGCTGCATTTTGAGCCTCAGGGCCTGCCAGTTCCCTTGGAATCTCCCAACTGCTGCAGCCTGTGGTACTACTCAGGTATGGCCTCGAACACAGTGAACGATACTGTTTTTACTACTTTTCTTGGCCTCCTCTATTTAGAATACAGGCTTCAGGAAGGCATGATGCCCTAGTCAGAGCCCTCGTGGGCCTATGTGTAGGAGATTCCTCTTTCATACATAAATCTGCATATTATTAATGTGTACAACTTGATTAGCTTGGAGGGGAGTGTATACCCAAGGACACTGCACTATCACTGTGATGTTCTTTTTTAAAATTTATTTATTTTTAATTGGAAGATAATTGCTTTACAATATTGTGTTGGTTTCTGCCATATAGGAACATGAATCAGCCACAGGTATACATATGTCCCCCCCCTCTTGAACCTCCCTTCACCTTCTATCCCATCCCACCTCTCCAGGTAGTCACAGGGCGTGGGTTTGAGCTCCCTGCATCATAGAGCCAATTTCCACCGGCTACCTAATCTACAAATGGTAATGTGCATGATTCAATGCTACTCTCTCCGTTCATCCCATCCTCTCCTTTCCCACCTGTGTCCACCTGTCCGTCCTCTGTCTGTGTCTCCACTGCTGCCCTGAAAATAGTTTAATCAGTACCGTCTTCCTAGACTCCATATATATATGCTAATATATGACATCTGTCTTTCTCTGACCTACTTCATCCTGTATAATAGTTTCTAGGTTCATCTACCTCATTAGACCTGATTCAAACGCATTCCTTTTTTATGGTTGAGTAATATTTCATATACGTACCACAACTTCTGTTTCTATCATCTGTCAGTGAACATCTAAGTTGCTTCCATGTCCTGGCTATTGTAAATAGTGCTACAATGAACAATGGAGTACATGTGTCTTTTTCAATTATGGTTTCCTCAGGGTATATGCCCCGGAGTAGGCAATGGCACCCCACTCCAGTACTTTTGCCGGGCAAATCCCATGAACGGAGGAGCCTGGTAAGCTGCAGTCCATGGGGTCGCTAGGAGTCGGACACGACTGAGCGACTTCACTTTCACTTTTCACTTTCATGCATTGGAGAAGGCAATGACAACCCACTCCAGCGTTCTTTCCTGGAGAATCCCAGGGACGGCGTAGCCTGGTGGGCTGCCATCTCTGGGGTCGCACAGAGTCGGACACGACTGAAGCGACTTAGTAGCAGCAGCAGCAGCACGGTATATGCCCAGTAGTGGGATTGCTGGGTCATATGATAGTTTTATTCCCAGTTTTTTAAGGAATCTTCATACTGTTCTACATAGTGGCTGTATCAATTTGCATTCCCACCAACAGTGCAAGAGGGTTCTCTTTTCTCCACACCTTGTCCAGCATTTATTGTCTGTAGATTTTTTGATGATGGCCATTCTGAATGGTGTGAGGTGATAACTCATTGCAGTTTTGATTTACACTTCTCTAACAGTGAGTGATGTTGAGCATCGTTTCACGTGTTTATTAGCCACCTGTATGTCTTATTTGGAGAAATGGCTGTTCAGGTTTTCTGTCCACTCTTTTTAGGGTTGTCTTTTTTCCTGGTAGTAAGCTGAATGAGCTGCTTGTAATATTTTGGAGATTAATCCTTCGTCAGTTGTTTCATTTGCTTTCTTTTCTCCCACTCTGAGGGTGGTCTTTTCACCTTTTTATAGTTTCCTTTTCTGTGCAAAAGCTTTTAAGTTTAATTAGGTCCCATTTGTTTATTTTTGTTTTTATTTCCATTACTCTAGGATGTGATGTGAGTCATAGAGGATCTTGCTGTGATTTATGTCAGAGAGTGTTCTGCCTATGTTTTCCTCTAAGAGTTTTATATTTTGGGGTCTTATATTTAGGTCTTTAATCCATTTTGAGTTTATTTTTATGTATGGTTTTAGGAAGTGTTCTAATTTCATTCTTATTGAAGAGACTGTCTTTTCTCTACTGTATTTTCTTGCTTCCTTTGTCAAAGATAAGGTGCCCATAGGCATGTGGGTTTATTTCTGGGTTTTCTATCTTATTCCATTGGTCTGTATTTCTGCTTTTGTGCCAGTACCAACTCTCTTGATGGCTGTAGCTTTGTAACCAAAACTCTTCCAACAAACAAAAGCCCAGGTCCAGATGGCTTCACAGGTGAATTCTACCAAAAGTTTACACCTGTCCTGCTCAAACTCTTTCAGAAAATTGCAGAGGAAGGAAAACTCATTCTATGAGGCCCCTATTACCCTGATACCAAAACCAGATAAAGATGGCACAAAAAAAGAAAATTATAGGCCAACATCACTGATGAACATAGATGCAAAAATCCTCAACAAAATTCTAACAGAATTTCAGCAACATGTTAAAACGATCATACATCATGATCAAGTGGGCTTTATCCTAAAGATGTAAGGATTCTTCAATACATACAAATAAATCAATGTGATATACCATGTTAACAAACTGAAAGATAAAAATCATATGATCATTTCAATAGATGCAGAGAAAGCTTTTGATAACATTCAACTCTAATTTCTGATAAAAACACTCCAGAAAGTAGGCATAGAAGGAACATACCTCAACATAATAAAGGCCATATAAGACAGACCCACAGCAAACATTATTCTCAAAAGTGAAAAACTAAAAGCATTTCCTCTGAGATCAGGCACAGGATAAGGGTGCCCACTCTTGCCACTACTATTCAACAAAGTTTTGGAATTCCTAGCCACAGCAATCAGAGAAGAAAAAGAAATAAAAGGAATCCAGATTGGAAAAGAAGAGGTAAAACTCTCACTCTTTGCAGATAACATGATACTATACATAGAAAACCCTAGAGATGCCACCAGAAAATTACTAGAGCTAATCAATGAATAAAGCAAAGTCCCAAGACATAAAATTAATACACAGAAATCCCCTGCATTCTTATACAATAACAATGAAAAATCAGAAAGATGAATTAAGGAAACAATCCCACTCACCACTGTATCAAAAAGAATAAAATGCCTAGGAATAAACCTACCTAAAGAGACAAAAGACCCGTATGCAGAAAACTATACCACACTGATGAAAGACAACATAAACAGACAGAGAGAGACACCATGTTCCTGGACTGAACAATCAATAGTGTGAAAATCACTACAGTACCCAAAGCAATCAACAGATTCCATGCAATCCCTGTCAAACAACAAATGGTATTTTTCACAAAACTAGATCAAAAAATTCCACAATTTGTATGTAAACACAGAAGACCCTGAACAGCCAAAGCAAACTTGAGAAAGCAGAATGGAGCTGGAGGAATCAACCTTGCCTGACTTCCAGCTATACTACTGTAATGTTCTGATGACAAGGAAAGTCAATGGGCAAAATATGCCCCATCTTTTCTGACAGTTTCACAGTAAAACAAGTTGTGTACATCTGAGAGACAGCAGATGACTCTGGCTTGTCTTAGGAGATTTGGGGCATTCTGCTGCCAAGCCTGAACACTTACAGAAAGCTCATCATTTATAAAGAAAAAACAATTGAGGTGTGTTTTTTTTTTTTCTTTTTCCTCACCCGATATAGGCCATGAGGAGATACCAACCCCATAATTGAAACTGCCCGTTCTCCACATGGGTGTGAGAAGTACTGCTCCTCCGTGCCGTCTCCCCCTTTTCTGTGTCAGTCACACATCCACACTGCTATTCACACTTCAGTCGCAAGTCCTCTGCGCCTCTAATCTCTGTTATTTTGCTGTCGACTCCTCATGCCTCATTAGTCATGTTTGACACCTGCACCTAATACCTTTTCCCTGACAATGCAGGACAGCTTCTGGCAAGAACAGATACCTAACTTCCAGAAGAGCTTCAACAGAAGCCTCCGATGGCGTGGCAGAGAGGTGTGATACGGGGTCCGCGTGGCCCCCTTTGCCCCGTCCCTGCCAACTCTCTGCATTAAAATTCTCTGAACTTGCCTCCCTTTAGAGCTTGGGTATGGGGCTATTAGGAGCTGGGAGAGGGAGAACAAACAGAAGGGGATAAAAAACAGTCTATCAAGCTTTAATATTTAATTTACAACAAATGTATGTACTCAACCTCCATACATGCAAAGTGGCAGATGAGAAATGTCTAAACACAGAAAAGCATTATGAAGAGTTTTATAACTGAGCTTAAAATTCATGACATCAAATTAATGAAAATCTCCGAATGAAAAATTCAAAATAGGTTTTGTTTTAATCATAAGTTCATTGCCAGCTAGTTCAACTAACGAGCAATCTCCATTCTTTAGCAGAGGGGAGATGTTGGTGTAAACTTTTTTTAAAAAATTGAAAGAAGAAAGAAATGTGTTCTTAATAAGGAATTTTTCATTGGTAGAGAAAATGATCTTTGCTTTTGGGTCAATTTTCAAACTGTCTGGTTCCCACACATGGATCATCACAAGCATACACATGCTATAGCTTGTGTTTATCTTAGTCACTCAGTCATGTCAATCTCTTTGCAACCCATGGACTGTAGCCCACCAGGCTCCTCTGTGTATGGAACTCTCCAGGCAAGAATACTGGAGTGGGTTGCCATTCCCTTCTCCAGGGGATCTTCCACACCCAGGGATCGAACCTGGGTCTCCAGCACGGCTGGCAGATTCTTTACCATCTGAGCCACCTAGGAAACCCCATGCTACATTTTACTGGCTTGTAAATCTAATTCTAGACCTAGAATTCATAAGTCTCACTGCACTGTCACTATTCGCAGACACAAACAGGTCCCTAAATGGCCAGTGTAGCTGGGTTAGCATGTGAGGATGCACTGGACCAGAGTCAGGCACTTCCTTTGGGGACCAATGCTCCTTCTCTTTCCAAAAATGTGCTCAACAGTCTAGTCAGGATCCTGAGTGAAATGATGGGCCGGCTGAACCCATTTTACAGAAAGGAGTCTACCGTCTCTCTTCCCCTGCGTTCTCCCTCTTCCCTCCCTGCTCCTCAGGGAGCATTTGGAAATGTGGGGGGCCATGTTTCAGGTATCAAGCTGATAGCGAGAGCTACTGGCATTTCATGGGCAGAGCAATGTTGCTAAGTGTCTTGTGGCATGTGGGGATGGCCCCACCCATACCACTAACGCCCCTGCTGACAAAGGATGGAGAGTACAGAGTATCTTGACAAAATACATCTTCCCTGGCTGCTGCCTGATTCTTCACTCAAAAGACATACCCACTTCAGAACAAGACTCTGCCATTCCTGATGTTTGCTACTAGGCCTTTGCCTGAATGGGCACCTCCTCAAAGCTCACAGCTGGTAAGAGGCTGATGAGCACTCAAATGAGAGGTGATGGGCCCTTCTGACTGTGTATCACTGACTCCTACAATCCAAGCTCTTTGAGAGTCGTGACATCCTCACGTGAACAGTTTACATTACCACTTTTCTGCAGGAGATACATAACATTCTTGACAGCCTGAGCCCTATAAACACTATTGGGGGCTGTGGGCAAAAGTCCTTCCAACAGAAGGAGAGCCTGGATCCCACCGTGGCTCACTTCCTTCAGGACTCTACTCACCAGCCATTATTTCATGCCACTGATTTCAAACAGATGTGCTCCAGCTCCTATTTCAGTAGGGCAGAAATGGGGCAATGGACAACCCTAGTGGACAATATCTTCCATTTGTGGCTGACGATGTGTTCTGACATGAGCGCTATACCTTTGTTACAACATCTAGAAAGTGAAAGTGAAAGTTGCTCTGTTGTGCCTGGCTCTTTGCAATCCCATTGACTATACAGTCCATGGAATTCTCCAGGCCAGAATACTGGAGTGGGTAGCCATTCCCTTCTCCAGGGAATCTTCCGAACCCAGGGACTGAACCCAGGTCTCCGCATTGCAGGTGGATTCTTTACCAACAGAGCCACCAGGGAAGCCCGTCTAGAAAGATCACCAGTAATATGGAGCTGTGTGATGAACACTGGTGGAGAGGAAAACAAGAAAAAGTGAGCCTGAGGCTGTTCATAACCTTCTGATGAGAAGCGCTCTCGGCTGGAGGCGAAGGCCCTGCCGCCCATCTGTCTACAGTGAGGTGAGGAGAGCCATTTGGTTCTAGAAGGAATGTGTTATTTAGAACAGGCTGCCTAAGGGTCTAGACCGAGCAGATGAGGAAGAAATGGGGAGGAGACTCCACAGAGAGAAGACTGCTGGGCAGTGGGGTGGGAGGCTGAGTTTCGGGCCATGGAGACAAGGCTGACAAGTCAACTGAAGAGCACACCCCACCCCACCCCCAACCCCCTACCCCGGCCACCCTCGTCCCACCTGCTTCTCCAACACTGATGGGATTTCTGAGCTTGAGCTAGGTTGGAGTTGAAGTCTAGAAAAACAGAAAAAAGAAAGCTGGATGGTTGCAGAAAAGATCAAATGCATCCAAGCACAGCAGTGTTCCTGGCTCTAAGTCTGGTGGTAAATATGAAATGCTTTTAGGTTATCCTGGTGTCCAGGGAAGGCTCACAACGATCCAGCATCTTTGCACATCGTGGCCTGGATTATGGTGCCAGGGGGTGAAACAAACAGGCACAGACACCCCCACCTCCCACAACAGCCACAGCATTGGGGGAAGGGCAGTGAAGGAGCCAGGCCTCTGAGGGTGGGGCCTCTGAGGGTGACCTCTGTGTTTCTGCCACTTGTGAGTGCAACTCTGCAACTGATTACTAGCTACATAAATGCAGCCATCTCTTGTCCGAAGGACCCTGGGGGGCAATTTCCTCTCCTCTGGGCTCTGACTACAGATCTGGAGTGTTTGAGGCTCTAGGAGAAACTGCCAGGCTATTATGTAGGCCCAGAGGAAACAGACTATCTAGTTAAGTCCCCTGTTTCCATAGGGAAGCACATAATTCTAGAGCATTCTTCCTGTCCCCAGCCCCAACAACCCTGGTAACTACTTTGGGGGATGGCATTTGGATCACGTGCCCAATGCAAAAAGGAGCAACAAACAGAAAAACCCATCACTCTGCTCCATCACTCCATCTTACTTACACACCATAATCATATACCACTGTACTAGTTCTAAAACATATATACAATAAATCTAAAAGAGTAAGATAAAAATAAGTAGGAAAAGTAGTTCTAGATTTCCCCCTTCACATCTTGAATTATTTTCTTTCAAACACACACATCGGAAAGCATCGATTTATTTATAATTCTGTGCCTGGAGAGGGTGCAACAGACCACACATTTCTCTGAGTGTCTGAAATGATCGGCCAAAGCGGAAGAAATAAAAGGTCTGGTAGGACAACCTGAAAAGGGTTCGAGTCTTCCAAGAGACTCTCCTTCACTCCGCCATGGATGGTGAAGAGGAATCCTTCCGACTTGAAGAGAGCCACATGTGTGATTTCCTCTGTTTCTTGCCATTTCAAGAGATGTCAGATGTGGTTGTGATTTTTATGCTTTGCTCTGCTCCACATTCTCCATGTGTTGCTCTTTTTTTTTTTTTTTTTTTTTTTTTACCATTTGCTTTG
Organism: Redunca redunca; assembly: GCA_006410935.1. Taxonomy (NCBI): domain Eukaryota; kingdom Metazoa; phylum Chordata; class Mammalia; order Artiodactyla; family Bovidae; genus Redunca; species Redunca redunca. The sequence goes on from SJYQ01096369.1 coordinate 830,679, forward strand.
GGTTTCATGCCATTCTGTCGCATTTCCTCTGCATTCCTTTTCCTGGGCTTTTACTCCCACCTCAAGCTGCTGGTTCATTTCAGAGCCTCTTGTTACATGATTAAGACAGAGAAAGGGAGCTACTCTTCAAAGCACAGGATGAAGAGGGGGACCACAGAAGGCATCTCACAGGCTGTGATGTGCTTACAGAGTGAGAGGTGAGCGGGTTTTTTTAAAGATTACCACTACCTCTAGCATCTCTGGGGAGCGTGGAGCATGAGAGCAGCACTGCAGAGGGAGAAAAAGTGTGGCTGTGGCTCGGAACCTGCCAGGATTCCAGACTTCGGGCCATTCTTTCAAACACATACTCGCTGTCTGCTTTTTGCAGGATGCTGTGTCTTTGGCTGCAGCCCTCCATGCTAATCAGGAAAGATGAGGACCACTAGGATCCCTGCAAGGGTTCAGAAAGGGCCCCATTCAGTTTGTCAAGGAACCCAGCTCACAGCTAGGGTCCTCCTCAAGAGGCCCTATTTGAAAGAGAAAGGGAAAGTTGCTCAGTGCTATCCGACTCTTTGCGACCCCATGGACTATACAGTCCATGGAATTCTCCAGGCCAGAATACTGGAGTGGGTAGCCTTTCCCTTCTCCCTTCCCAACCCAGGGAGAGAACCCAGGTCTCCCGCATTGCAGGCGGATTCTTTACCAGCTGAGCCACCAGGGAAGCCCAACCCTATTTGAATCCACTCCGAAATCTCTCCTTTTAAGGATTTCTTTTGTTTGTTTAATGTGGATCTATTTTTTTTTAGTCTTTATTGAATTTGTTACAATATTGTTTCTGTTTTATGATTTGGTTTTGTGGCCACATGGCATGTGGGGTCTTAGCTCCCCAACCAGAGACTGAACCCACATCCCCTGCATTGGAAAGCAGAGTCTTAACCACTGTACTGCCAGGAAGTCCCCCCAGACCCCTGTTGAAGTGGATTCCTTCTGCCATCGTCTCCGTCTAGACCTTGACCATAACCTCCCACCCACCCCCGATCCAGAGGTCTGCAGGCTCACCCCACGAGCTGATCATCCTACACCACAGCTTCTGCCAAGCTAACTGCCTTCTTAAGTTAACCACCTTCTGTTTCATCTTTCCCCTTACTAACCTCCATGGGCTCCCCACTGGTGACAGCGGTGATTCCCTAAATTTCTCTCTCCTGCCCTATATGGTGTCTAAAGAAGACCAAGACATTTTCATCAATGCCTGTGAACAAAGTGTGTTCTCCCACTGGAGCTGGGGTGGGGAGGGCCTGACCTTCTGTCAGGACTGATCAGGACTTACGGAGTGCTTTGTAGTTGGAAAAGGAGCTTTCTAAATGAGCACTCGAGCCCCATCATAGTCTGACCCAATTCACCTTGCACGTCTGGCGGCCAATCCTCCTCGCATCCTGTTCGCCTCAACCCCGTCTCCAGCCACAGTGTACATCAGACCAAGACTGAGGCACATCTGTGCCTTTGCACATGCTGTTCCCTGGACCTGGAGTTCCTCTAACCACTGGCTCACGTGGCTGAGCTCTCCCTGCTCCTCTGCCTCCCTCAGAGCCCGCCCCTCCCAGGGGCCTCGGGGCTGGTGTCTGTCCTTTTGATATGCTCATCACACCACGACAGTTGTTCAATCCCCTCCCTTGAGACTGTCTGGATACAGGGACTCCACTCATCCCATCTATCAAGATGGTAGCCAGCTCGGTGCCCAGCAACTCACAACGATAGAACTAAACTGGAAGAGGGATGCCGAAATTCTGCTCTCTCTTGCTGTTGCCGCTGGAGCCATCCTGCCTTTCCTCCTCTTCTGCATCCTGCCCGCCCGGCTGTGGGGCAGCCCCTCATCTCCTTGCTGCCCCCAGGCCTCCTCCCTTGTGAACTCCGGACGGCTCCGTGACTCTGGCGGCTGATTTACAACTGCATTTAGCTGAATCTAATCAGAAGTGTGAATACTCCCCTTCTATCTGGCACACATCATCGGAGCTCTAATTATTCACACATTTTGGCAAGCGTTCTGGTGTTCCCCTACCAAGCTCCTAATCCCAGCAGATCAGTTAAAATAAATGAAAGAGAGAATCAAAAGGCACTTTAAAAATTCAACTGTTCTCCAAATGAGTTTGAACAGGCTCCAGATAACTAGTGGTTGCAGCTGACTGGCATTTAAAATATAAGAACCCTTCGGCCCAACCCCCACCCCAAGTCCCTTCCTGTATACCCCCTGCATATAAAAACATGATTCTCCCCTATTTAAGAGAAACATTGGAGAGCAGGGCCCTGACATGTTTTCAATGATCTGCATGAAAAAAAAAACCAAGAAAATAAGAGTCACCTCCTCAAGATCCAATCAGTGCCAAAAGCAGTTCTGCTGTTTTCCACATAGGTAAGACGACACCAACCCGGGCCTAATGATCACAACTTTCCGCAGGCACCTATTATAGAGCTCCCCAAGCGCAGGAAGTCATTACAGCAGAAATGAAAGCCATGGACCAAGCTCGGGATTTGGGAAAAGTTTTCAGATGCACAATGCTCTTACGAATGCAAACACATGCAGCCAGTACAGGCCTGGCATCTGCAGGTTTAAGGAAAGCTATATGTGAGGCTTCCCACACTCCCGCCCTTGCTGCTGGCCTGGATTTCTCTCCCCGCAGATCCTCAAGTCTTGCAAAGGGCCTGGTCCCCACTGCGCCCCCCAATGCCCCCTGACCCTCAAGTCTAGTGCTTTTAGCACCTTCCACTCTTTGTTCAACTGTCTCCTTTGAAAAGACCTTCCCTGGCCGCCCTACTTAAGACAGCAGGCACTGTGGGTCCCCTTCCTGCTCCCTCTTCCCCTCGGCACATGGACTCTGACACCTTATGCATTTTAGTCACGTGTTCATCATTGGCCCCTCCCCCACCAGAATGCAGGGATTCTCAACTCTTCTGGCCGCTATTGCCTGGAGCAGCAGCACCCAGCATGTATCGGTGCTCAATAACTCTCTATTCATCAAAGAGTGAACTCCTCCTGACACCCTGTGTGGGTCTTTGAGACCCAGCCCCAGAAACCTGCCATCTCATCCTCGCCTGCCTCATGTCTGAGCAGGCTGGCTGTCGGGGAAGACGCCAAGTGCAGGATCAGAAATGTGAGATTTGGTGGGGAGGATCACCCGTCCTGAATTCTTGACTTGGATTTGTTCCTCACATGCTGAGAAACTTGACTTCTGTCCTCGTAGTGTTAAGACCAGGAGAGTATACCAAGAAAAACTATCTTCCACTATTACCAGAAAAAGTGAAAGAAGTGAAATTTAATTGCTCCGTTGTGTCCAACTCTTTGTGACCCCACGTACTACAGCCCGCTAGGCTCTTCTGTCCATGGAATTCTCCAGGATCACTCCAGGGGATCTTCCCGACCCAGGGATCGAACCCAGGTCTTCTTCAGTGCAGGCGAATTCTTTACCAGATGAGTCACCAGGGAAGCCCTTATTACTAGAAAGTTCACATAAAAGCACAGGCAAGAGAGAACTTGGCAAAGCTGAAGGCACTCTCCACATGCAAGAGGACACTGTTCTCCAAAGTCAGTGCTGTCAGTCTGACTCTTCCCAAAGCCAAGTGCACTTTTGATACAGAATGTAACAAGGGCATCAAACCATGGTTACACGTAAGGGTAACACTGAGACCCTTCACCCACCCTTCCACTTCGGGTGGGAAAGAGGGGACCTATGTGTGCATATGGCTGGCTCACTTCCTTGTACAGAGGAAACCACCATAACACCTTAGAGCAACTATACCCCAGTTAAATACAAAAACAAAACACCTGTGTGTGGAGCTGGGACGGCAGCAAAGGAGAGAGAAAATTACCACACTTCTGCTACTACAACTGGGGCTTCCCCAACTGCATCTCTCTGAGAGGCTGGAGGTAACTGCATGCTTCCTGAGGCAGGAACCTGACCCCTCGGGCACATAGGCGGGTATGTGCGGTGGCTGATCAAGAAGCTAGATAGAAAGCACAGATTAAGGTTTGAAAATTCGGGTTATTTGGGACCTTCTCATCTGAGCCCTACTTTTAGTCGCAGGGGCTGGAGTCTAAATTCGAGCTGTGTGTGTGTTTTTTCTTCCCCCCAATGGTTATTCATAGGAGAGAAGGTTGTTTAACATTGAGCAGGGCTGTTCCCCTGCTCCCTCCCAGGTGCCCTGGGTAACTGAGAGACTTTTGTTACTAGGGTCGGCACGAGACCAAGGAAAATATCACCCCCACTTGTCTAGTTACATAAAATACTCCAGCCATTCCCATGTCTCTGCGTTGGGGTAACGGCCGCACAGCGTAGATGTTGATGTTTCACGCGTGTGAAATAACACAGCAGAAACCTACTTTAAAAAATGACTTTTCTTCGGTGTCACCATGGAAACCAGCCAACATAATCTCTCCACACCTAACTCTGGGGGGGTAAGGAATAACAGTGACTTGTGGGGGGGGAATCAAAACATCGAAAACGCTCATAAATTCTGTTCTGTGCCAAAACGTTTAACATGAGACATTCTTCCTCTGCTTTGGGCTGGATGTCAACCTGTGATGTCTACTTTTTGAACTTTGTTTGATTTTCAAAACTAAAAAAAAAAAAAAAAAATCCAATTGGGAAGCTTAGTGAAGTTCCTATCAAGAAACGAATCACTTCAAGGCCTACATAAGAGCCTTCAGCCTGTTCTCGTCAGTGGACTTGAGTCGGAGGCTACAGAGAAAGGAGAGACGGCAGCTGGTGGCACTGAAGGGTCAAGGGTTGGGGAGGGCAATGGGGATGTGGGGAGCTTATTAAAAGAGGAAGAAAGTGACGGTCAGTCCCAGTTGTGCTTGTCATTCTGATCATGGCTCTAGTCTCCACAGAACCTAGATCCTGGCCTTTTCTTCACCCTGCATCCCATACAAGCTTTTCAGGAAGGTGGCTCTTTATTGGCTGACTCAAGCTGAGGTCCACTATGCTTTTCAAGAGCTATACAAAGAATGCTTTGTCAGAGTCTGACTACTAGTAAATTTGGAAAATATGTGTATGCCCAAACCTAGACTCTGAAGGGAAAGATTAAAGAAAGCAGGGATTTCCCAGATGTTTGTTTCTTTGAAAGTCATTCATGGTTTAAGAAGAGACAAGTTTTGGACTTTCCTGGTGGTCCAGTGGTTGGTACAGAATTTGCCCACCAGTGCAGGGGATGTGTCTTCGATCCCTGGTCTGGGAAAATCCCACCTGCCGTGGCGCAACTAAACAGGTGTGCCATAGCTACTGAGCGTGCCCTAGAGCCCGGGCTCCACCCCAAGAGAAGCCACCAGAACGGGAAGCCCATGCGCTGCACCTGGAGAGTACTCCCCACTCGCCACATCTAGAGAAAGTCCGTGAGCAGCTACAAAGACCTACCGCAGCCCAAAATAAATAAATAAATAAAACTTAAAAAAAAAAAAAGAATACAAGTTTCTCAGCAATGATTTCCCTTGATTCTCAACTAAAAGTGCTCTTGGTGCAGATGAGAAATTGGTGACAAAGAATCAGTTCTGCCAGGTAAAGGACCATTTTATTTTCAAATCAAATGTTTTACTCTGTGAAAGTCACTAAGTTGTTTCCAACTCTTTTTATACAGTCTATGGAATTCTCCAGGCTAGAATACTGGAGTGGGTAGCCTTTCCCTTCTTCATGGGATCTTCCCAACCTAGGGATCAAACCCAGGTCTCCCACATTGTGGGTGGATTCTTTACCAGCTGAGCCACAAGGGAAGCCCAAGAATACTGGAATGGGTAGCCTATCCCTTCTCCAGTGGATCTTCCCGACCCAAGAATCGAACTGGGGTCTCCTGCCTTGCAGGAAGATTCTTTATCAACTGGGCTATCAGGGAAGCCCAATGATTTCCCTTGATTTTCAACTAAAGTGCTCTTGGTGGAGATGAGAAATTGGTTACAAAGATCAGTTCTCCCAGGTAAAGGACTGTTTTATTCTGAGTCTTGGATGACTGGTTCAAAGAGGAAGCTGATTTCAAATTACACGATCCTTTCCATTTATTTATTTCAAAATTTTAATTTCAGAATTTGCTGCCCATATATCCTTCCTATTTTCATGGTCAAGTTTTTTGGCAGAGGCTATTTCTTCTCCTGCCCTATCACATTACATTTCTTTCTGGTCAGTGGATTTTATTTAATTCCCTAGAACTACATCTCAGTTCTCAAGACTGTTCCCTATCCCTCCAAACATCCTAGGAATAACAGTGCTTTTAGTCTATTATAATACAATGTGAAATCAGTATCTGTTTTCAAAGGAATTAGTAGACCTTCCAAGAAAGGTTATTTAACCAAGTAGTAGAAAGAGTAGAAAACTAAAGACTGTAGCTAGAAGTCACGTTCAGGCTAATTCTCATGCTTTGTTAATGTTCGTCCTAACATTTGCTCTGATCTCTCAATCACAGTTACACAGACTGCACACTTGGGGGAAAAGAGTATGTTCCTTAAAAAAATAACAGAATCAACTTTTTTCACTAAGAACATAAATCCTGAGAACCGGGCAGAAAGTCTGAGACAAAATACTGTAATGAAATCCAGAGGAGCGGGTTATGGTGAAGACTGCCTCTCACAAGCAGCCTAGTGAGACCTGACTTAGCTGCTTTAGCATATTGATCTCTCCATCCAATCATTCTGCTGCCCAGCCTGGTCACAGATACATGTGTGTGTGGGCCTGTGCACTGCTGTGCTGGACTCTCTGCAACCCTATGAACTGTATAGCCTGTCAGCCTCCTCTGTCCATGGGATTTCCCAGACAAGGATCCTGGGGTGGGTTGCCATTTCCTTCTCCAAGGGATCTTTCTGACCCAGGCATCGAAGCTGTGTCTCTTGCATCTCCTGCATCGGCAGGTGGGTTCTTTACCAGCTGAGCTACTGGGGAAGCCCCACAGATACACAGATTCCAAAGAAGCACATCTGTGCTATTGCAAGGAAGCCCCTATCCCATTGCTGGAGACAGACAAGACACTGTCTATCCCTGAAGGAGATCACGTACCACCAGGGGTCATACACCATTTTCCTCTTTCTATTTCTCAGCTCCTAACAGTCACCTTGCCTTGAAGTATAAGCGTACCCTCTCCCACACATTCCTCCCTGAGTTCCTGGCTCTGAGCATATACACTTACAAATGCAGAACAAGGAGGTATGCATCTTTATCAGCAATTACTGAGCAGGAACATTCAAAAAATAATATTCAGTGGCATGAAAAGAAATATAGTATGTAGAAGGGGGAGAGGGAAATTACGTGGGGAGGGCAGATAAACATGCATGGCGTGGATAAAAATGCAAAAGTGTATTATAATTTATTCATTAAATCCAGCACGGGAGAACAACATTCTCTCAGAAACACCCAGCAGAGGGCTAAACTTCCAGGACATTCCTCTTTCTTGGCGGAGCTTCAAGCGCGGTGTCAGTGGGGTCCCAGGGTGCCTGGTGTTGGTCTTGCTACGATCCAGTGCCACCCTCTTGCCCAGAGTGGTTTGTGCAGTTGGCTCAGATGGTGGTTCACAGAGACTTCCCGCACCCAGCTCCTGCCTGGGGTCCCAGGAGGCAGCACTTCTGGGCTCTGGACCCCACTGTGTCTGGAAGCAGCTGTGTGACCTTGAGCAAGTCCTTTGGCCTCCCTGGTCTTCAGCTTTTTCATTTCTCGGGAAAGTGCTGACTTAGGTCACCCCTCGATCCCGAACTGGCAGTGAGGACGCCGTAAGATGATGCATGGGAGAATCTTCTGAAAATGTCAGGTCAAACACAGTGCTTGATTCACTCACACCCGAGGGAACTGGCCCCCACGGCGGGTTTCTGCTCCTCACTCTCTGTTCCCATTCTCGCCCCAGTTGTTCTGCCCTTTCAGATAGTCCTGTCTTGTGTGCACCGGCGTCGTGGCAGAAGCAGTCAGCACCTGGCGGGCAAGGCGGCTGGATTCGCTCAAAGGCTGCTTTGGGGAAAGGGCGGGCTTCTAGTATGTGAAGCCAACTGTCTCGGAGCTTGGAGAACCCCAGAGGAGACTCAGTCTTTACTGAGGGTCAGCGTCCACCAGCCCCAGCAGGGCAGGGACTCCTGACCTAACTGCTGCTGTCCAACCCGGGGTACTTGGGGTCCATGCTGGGAGGGCCACCATGGGAATTAGCCTGAAGAATCCAGGAGACTTGAGAGCCCCACGGCCAACCCTGAAATTTCCTGTTACCTCCAGCTCTTACCAGGTATCAACCTGTCAGTGGGGTTTTCTTCTGTGTTTGTTTTTAATCTCCCATTGAATGCCTCGCTCTCGTGGACACAAGGACGCTCAGGTAAATAAAGACGAGGATGCCCAGAGTCTTGCCACTCAACTTAGCAGGCAGGGCACGCTCACCTGCTTTGACCATTCCCTGTCTGCATTCCTAGGCCGTTATTAAGCATGTGTAGTCATTTAAACCTTCACCACGACCCTATGAGTGAGCCACTCTCAATTTGCTCATTTTATAGATGATAAATTAAGGGGTACAGAGGGAAGGTGACTTCCCAGGTGGCACTAGAAGTAAAGAATCTGCCTGCCAATGCAGGAATGCAATAGACATGGGTTCAATCCCTGGGATGCGAAGATCCCCTGGGGAAGGAAATGGCAACTTACTCCAGTATTCTTGCCTGGAAATCCCAAGGATAGAGGAGTCTGGAGGGGCTACAGTCTGTGGGGTCGCAAAGAGTTGGACACGACTTAAGGCACACTCATACCACATGGGGGAAGGTAACTTGCCCAGGACCACAGGGTCTGGCTCCAGAGTCCACACTCACGTGAAACATCACCTCTCAGGATGCCGGGGCAGAGAAGAAAGAGAGATTAAGGAAGAACTCGTTCTAACAAGAGCAGCAGAGACAAGCCAGGAACTCCTGTGGGTGAAAGACTGAACAGCTTAGGACCTTGTCCATAGATTTACAACACCAGCCGCCGGTCCTGTGCCTGGGGGTGAAGGCCTGCCCACGCTGCCTCCCAGGCTCTCTCAGGTGTTGTGTGGGCTCCTATTGACTTGGAAGCTGTCAGTGAGCAGGTGGGCTTTGATAAGGATCTGCTGCTATGAACATTCAGGCTCCTCTTTAAGAAAGAAAAAAAAGAGCCCCATTTCCAGCAGCATATAAACCAAGGCAAGGATGACAGCACGGTCCCAGGATGGCTTCAGATCAGCTTTGAAATCTGTGAGCCCAACTGACCAGGACCTGTAGGTCGGGAGGGGAGAAACAGTCTCCAAATGTTCTGGGGGGTGGCAGACTCAGACCTGCTAGAGTTACTCACTGTCCAAACACGTTCAGAAGTGTTTTGAGGCAGTTTGGGTGCCCTGAAACACATCTACTGGTCAAGAGCACGCCTAATAAACATGAGCACTGGGAACTGTGCCACAAGGAGAGGTGAGTGGGGCTGTGGACACTGGCCCTGGGTCATTGTAGAAAGTGACAATTCTGCTCCGTACCTCATTCAAGATCCCCCGGAGGAGGAAACGGCAACCCACTTCAGTACTGTTGCCTGGGAAACCCCATGGACCGAGGAGTCTGGCAGGCTACAGTCCATGGGGTCGAAAGACAGCCAGACACGACTGAGTGACTGAGCACGCACACGTGTGCCTGATTCCAGGCAGGCTCTCCAGCCCCGCTATCTTCTACTCCAACTCCCTCTGCCCATGCCCCCCCAAACCAACATTTAACTAGCAAGTCATTTTCTGAACGTCACACTCTCCATTTCTGCTTGCCGAACTCCTGTTCTGATTATCCTTTAAAGGCCTGTGAGATCTGTACTGATAACACCGTTTTCATTCTTGATATCTTGGTATTGGTGTGTCTTTCCCCTTATCACTCTAGCTAAGCATTTCTCAATTTCTGCTTCCAGTTTCTATAATAACTGCTGTTTTCTTTACTACTTCCTTCTTCTTATTTTATTTATGCCCTTCTTTTTTTTCTACCTTCTCATCCTGGAACCTAGGTCACTGAGGTTGAACCTTTCTTCTATTCTAACGTAAGCATTTCAAATGATCAATTTCTCTCCGACCACTACTTTAGCTGAAACCCATAGATTTTGATACCTAGCTCTCTTATTACCATTTAGTTAAAAATAATGTCAAATTTCCCTTGTAATTTCCTCTTTGATCCATATTTAGGAATCTGTTTAATTTCCAAATAGGTGAGGTTTTCCTGGATGTCTCATTGCTGTTGATTTCTAATGAACTTGAAGCTTCACAGCCCCCCTCAGATACTGCCCTCCTTGAGTCCCCCCCTGGGATCTTCCTTTCCCTTGGATCAGAATCAGACCATAAGCTTCATGAGGACACGGGCCACGCTGCTTATTTATGCTGTGTCTCCAGTGATTAGGTCAGTGTCTGCTCCACATAATGTACTCAATAAATACTTGTCAAGCGGCTGATGACTTCTTCCTGCATGCTTTCCAAGCCCTCTGTAACCGTCTATGTAACTGAACTCATTATCCAGGTTCAGGTCGGCCTCACCAAGGAAAGCTCAGGCATAGAAGATCCTTGAATTTTATAGTCTCTCCAGGGCTTGGTTAAGAGCTGACACAAGGCGGGGGGTAGGGGGGCTTTAGTAAAGGACACCTAAGCAATGGTTCTTTATAGGAAATCCTGATCTTCTAATATTGATGGGAGTGTCTAATGAGGCTCTGGATTTAAGGGCCATTGACAGTATAACTGATGACATATTTAACAGCAGATATTGGCTGGGAAAAAGTCAGTTTCTCCTGCTGCAATGAGATGCTTCTGCTGGTGATCAAAGGCATCCATTCAGCCGCCAACTTTCCACGACATCTAGGAAAATTAGAACCACATTTGTGTTTTTCTCAGTAACTTCCTTTAGCTTATAATACTTGATAGTGTTCCTCAGCCTCTTTTATTGATTGATTGCTTTCTCCCAGATGGTGCTGTTTGGGGTCTCAAAGTATTTGTGTTTTTTTGGTTGGTTTCCTCAGGTTCATTTACAAAGTTAGGTGGGATCAATCACGGGATCAACCTCATAGGTGGTCAATTAAATTTCTCTGAACAGGACTGTCATCATTCCATTAGGGAGCTAATTAGAAGTCTTCCCTTCTGGTGGTTGGTGAGGAAAATGCAAACTTTCCCTCTGTGCAGGGGAATGGTAAGGGAAGCGGGTACCCTGGGGACAGAGGCGGGACTGAGAGGTGGGCCCGGCTGGCCTCTCACTTGGGAAGGTGCTCTGCTAGCCCCGGGCTGGGGCTCCATTAATTGGTTCCAGTGCTTCCTGCTTCCCTGAAGGTCTACATGTTTTCCCCCAGGCTGTTTAGAAAGGCTAAAAGGTTCTCCTAGGCAAAGGGATGAGCATATTTGGGGGCAGAAAGAACCCTGAGAGCCAGGACAACCCTGGGCTTCCCTGGCAGTTGGTAAAATAATTGGCCTGCCAATGCAGGAGATGGGCGTTCGATCCCTGGGTCGGGAAGATCCCCTGGAGAAGGGAATGGCCATCCACTCCAGGATTCTTGCCTGGAGAACTCCATGGACAGAGGAGTCCGGTGGGCTACAGTCCACAGGGTCACAAGAGTCAGACATGACTGGGTGCCTAAACCACCGCCACCCTCAGGACAACCCTGAGGGCTTAAACTAGGCTGCTCCAAGAGAAGTGAGAGCCAGTGAAAGGGCTGGGGACAGAAGGTCACTGAGAGAAAGGGACTCACTGAGGCTAAATCTCTAAGGACGCGAAGGCCTGGCTTATGGGGAAGCATACCAGAGTGTGGAGGATAGGAGAACAGAGCTGAGGAGCTGCGTGGCAAAGAAAACAAGAGAAATGAGGACAGTTCCAAGACAGACAAGGTCACAGACAGAGTGGAGATTCCGGTCAACAGGCTGTTGTCAGCCTGAGAGGGAACAAAGGCGCAGGCTGCCCTTGGAACGCCTGGGGCACTCTCCCCACCTGGCAGCCGAAGTGGAGGAACATTCCCGGGTGACTTCCTAGGCAGCACAGAGGTAAAGAAGCCACCTGCCAGTGCAGGAGACGCAAGAGACTCGGTTGGATCTCTGGGTCGGGAAGATCTCCTGGAGTAGAAACCACTCTAGTATTCTTGCCTGGAATATTCCATGGACAGAGGAGCCTGGTGGGCTTCTGTCCATGGGGTTGCAGAGTCAGACAAGAATGAATAACTGAGCAAGTGTGCACACGCACACACACACAGTCACACATATGCACACACAACCAACAGGAAATGCCAGATTTTGAAAACCGGTGCGTGTATGCCCATGCTGGCCCCCAGCACTCCTCAGCTTGGAGAGTTGCCCTGGGGGCTTCTGGGGCAGTTCTCCTGCCCTCCAGGACAGGAAGCCTCCTGGATGAGACACACAGGTGGTCCGGCACCCCCAGCCCTAACTTCTCCGTTCCATGCGCAATGGCCTGCAGGGCATCGCCTTTGCTGATCTCCAGCAGCCCTTGGGAGGGAGAGTTCCCACGGCAACCCAGGAAGGAGCTCTGTGCCAAGTGGCAGAATTTGTGCAGACCACCAGGTCTCTCACCAGAGCCCCCCCGCCAGGGGCTTCCCTCTCTGAACATCACAGCCCCCGCCTCCCGTTTCCCACAACAAGCACCCAGGCGCCTCCTCGTCCCTGTTTCAGTGGTTAAAGACACGCACAGCAAACGCTTCCTAATCACCACTGTCGTGGCAGATGCAGTCATTTCCTTGGATTTTACTGCCGTTCGTTTTCCTCACCGATTTATCCTTAGCTACTCTCCTTGAATCTTGCCTGCCTCCCCCGAGCCCTCTCCTCCTGGCTCCTCACGGCTTGTCAGCACGCCTCCAATCCCCGGGAGAGATGGAAAGCCTTGTAGAGCCCACTGCGCAAACACACATTCCTATTCATTTATCACATTTAGCATGCGCACTTCCACTCTCATCAAAACCGGCCCCAGCTCGCTAACTCATTTCCCTCTCCCAATTACAAATTAGTCCATTAGGCTGTCTGCAGTAGGCCCTCTGTTGCATCTTGGTAATGGCTTCTGAGATTTCCATCATAATCGTAATGGCTCCCCATGCAGCCATGAGGGCAGATGGAGGCCGCTAGTGGGTAATGAGGTATCACGCTACCAAAGGGCACAGCCCTGGGCTCATTATTTAGTCTTGGCTGTTTTGTGAAAACAACAAGAAAGGTAAAATGCTGAAGGGAACACTTTAGCATATTAAATTAACACTTCTGGAAAATTCTCTCTGTAAACATGCCATATTTTCCCTTTACGCAATGTCCCCTGTGCCAGGGCATACTATGGAGGGCTGGCTGGAAGAGGGGGTGTGGGAAGGGGGATGAGAAAAGAGGGAAGGAGAGGAAAGGAGGGGGATGGGAGAGAAATGAGTCAGAAAAAGAGGGGAAAAATAAGGCACTCGAGAACATTTTGCAGCGTGCTGGAGGTCTTCACTAGGCAGCCGGTATCCTCTCCTAGTGAGGCTCGTACCCCCTCCCGACCCGCATCAGCGCAGGGCTGTGACCAGCAGCCAGCCTCACCTAACGATGCTCTGTCACTTAAAAACAGTTTGTCACCATGCCTGCAAGTGAAAGGCCCGCAGAGCGGACCAAGTACTGTCGGCTGCAGACTTTAAGAGATGCTGGTCTCCAATTTTATTTTTTTTTAGAGAAGATACAAATATATATATATATATATATATATACATAAAATCCACAGACCCAGTGCCACCGCCGCTGCCACCACCACCCCTGACAACAAAAGCCTGATCTGAGATGCTGCTACGCAGACACTTGCCAATAGGTAATGGTTTATTAAGCACTAGCTTGGGCCTGGCTCTGTGCTAAGCAGGTCACACACATTACTACCAGGAGCTCACTCAGACTTCACAAGGTCTCTGTGGGGCAGGGCTGGTGTTGACCACAAGTCCAAAGTGGGGGCTTTCCTGGGACACTGGAGAGACAAGAAGAGAACCCAAGCAGCGTTACTCCCCAACCCACCCCCTGAGCCTCTGCTCCAGGACTGGCCAGTCCTCTTGGGGAGACTTGACAGCACCTGCCCCTTCCAGTGCTGACCCTCCCCAGTACCCAGGGGCACCAACCTTACCACCTCTGACCTCCACGCCCCCACCCAAGCCTCCTGCACATTTGTGGGAAGGTTCCCTGGACAGAGGCTCACTTCCAATTTAATAGCATTTTCCCTTGATGTTATCAATTCTTGCAGAACTGATAGAACTGATAGGATAGTTTATCCTCGAGTGCCCCACCCCCAAGGCCCCCAGTCTGAGCATGTTATTGCTTCCAGACATGGCAGCCCCTGGAGGCTGGCCCTCATCTTTCATGTGGAGTTGATTCAGATTCCTCGGAATCTGTCTGTGTCTCCTTGCTCCAGGTGCCAGCATCCTCTCCAGACAGGAATGACAGCAACTATAAACGCCACTGTGAGGGAACGCCACGGGAACAAATGGGTCTTCTCATTGGAGCCAATCCCGGCAGAGGTGATGAGCCCACTGTGGTTTTGAGGAAACACAGGTGTGAGTCTCAAGGAACCAGAGGTACTTCTACTGATAAAAGTGTCATAAATAATAACACAGTGGACCTATTTCCAAAAGCCTTTTTTTTTTTTCTGCTTTCAAGCAGAGTCGTGCTAAACCATTCCTGAAATACTTGAGGTTGATCCAAAACTGATCGTCCCATTCTGTCCTTTATTGGCTCTTAAATCCACGACCGTACTGCTTCCCTCTGAAGGGCTGGAAGAGCTTTCTCATCCATTATCTCATTCATCCCCACAATGACACTGTGAGCCAACGAGGGGAGGCTGTAATTATCCCCAGGACTCAGAAGTGGGAGGTAACTGGCTTGTCTAAGAGCCAGAATGAAAGCAGAGTCCCTAATTCCCAGTCAGGGGCTCACCTGCCCACCCCACAACCCCGCCTGTGGTTCTGCAGCTCCAGAAGGCCACGGATGCTCTTCCAAATAACAGTTCAGCCCCAGTCCTGCTCTGGTAACAAAACATAAGGTCACTTTAGTAAATCCTGACCTCTAAGAGTCAGGAAATGGCCTAAGCCCAGGGTTCAGGATGGGTCTGGTTGTCAGTAGAGTGGGGAACCCTTCAACTTTGTTAGGCTGTAAAATACAAATTTATGAGCTGTTTTTGTTAAGTTCTGATATGGATTCTTGAAAATGAAAAGGATGGATGGGTAGATGGCAGCAAGATGTTTAATCAATGTCATAAAATATAACATTCATTGGGCTTCTAAAATGAAATTAATAATCTGTGTAGAAGTATCATTAGGAGATAAGTGACATTTCAGGCTTTGATTTGTAACTTGCAACAAATCTCACTTCCATATAATTTAAGCATTTTTAGGGATATCCATCTTTATTAAAAAATACCCAAACCTTTACCCCTCTGCTTCACAATCAAGCCTTTCTTTCCCTCCAGGACCCAGCACTAAATAAAAAAAGGATACATTATCATATACATGCTTTAAATTAATGAAGACAGAAATATCATATTTAAATTAAATCAGGGATTTCTCACTTGCTGCTTATCAGGGGAACTTAGCTATCTTTAATAAGTTTTTTTCTTCTCTTTTTATCTGAGGCTTGGGGCTTGATCTGGCTCTATCTGAATGGATGAGACATCTCACTTTCACTCAGAAGGCTAAAGCAAGATATAGAGAGAAATGCCGTTCTCCTACATAAATTCTAGCACCATAAAATAATGTTTCAGAGCTGGAAGGGACCTTAAAATCACCTAGCCTTAGCTCTTCATTTTACAGATGAGAAAACTGGGTCCAGGGAGAGCGAGCGTGAGGAGAGAACAGGCCAGGCTTGGAACCAAGCTGTTTAATCAGAGATGCGTTTCCCCTTCTGCAAATCAACACTGAAGGGCAGAAGTGAAAGCTGGAAGTCATGGGCATTTGGAGTCTGTTTTCTTTTCTTTTTGTCTTACTTTGGTTTATTCTGGAAGAGGGAAGTAGAAGAGCAAGTGACATGTTGTCACATAACCAAATGACAAGGAGAGTAAGGGAACTTCTTAGTTCATGTGCGTCATGTTCAAAGGTCAACACGACATAGGTTTATCCCAATCAAATAGTCCTTTGCTTTTCACACAAGTGTAGGTAGGGGGCTTGAAAGGTGGGGGAGGGTGCTTTGTCTCTTCTTGATAAATGAGAGCACACAGGGAAAAAAATACACCCTCTCAGGGAAGGGGCAGTTAGGGAGTTTGGATGGTCATGTTCACACTGCTACATTTAAAACAGACAACCGACAAGGACCTACTGTATAGCACAGGGAACCCTGCTCAAAGTTATGTGGCAGCCTGGATGGAAGGGTGATATGGGGGGAGAATGGATACACGTGCCAACAAAGGTCATTACCGTCAAAACTACAGTTTTTCCAGTAGTCATTTATGGATGTGACAGTGGGACCACAAAGAAGGCTGAGTACCGAAGAACTGATGCTTTAAAATTGTGGTGCTGAAGACTCTTGAGTCCCTTGAACAGCAAGGAGATCAAACAAGTCCATCCTAAAGGAAATCAACCCTGGACTTAGGCTGAAGCTCCAATACTTTGGCCACCTGATGCAAAGAGCCAGCTCATTGGAAAAAGACCTTGATGCTGGGAAAGACTGAGGGCAGGAGAAGAAAGGAGCAACAGAGGTTAAGATGGTTAGATGGCATCAATGACTCCATGGACATGAGTTTGAACAAACTCTGGGAGACAGTGAAGGACAGGGAAGCCTGGTGTGCTGCAATTCATGGGGTGTCGAAGAGTCGGACATGACTTAGCAACTGAACAACAACGTGTGTGGCTGAGTTGCTTCGCTGTTCACCTGAAAATATCACAACTTGGTTAAACGGCTATACCCTAATACAAAATAAAAAGCTCACAAAAACATGTAAAAAATAAAAAAATACTCCTGGTCATAGCTGCCCTATTAAGAAATGGCTGGCTTCAAGGATTCCCAAGTCTTAGGGCCCCAGATGACCTGCTATCTGTCCCGAGTCCCTTTGGACTGGTCCCCAACCCCTCTGTCAATGTCTCCCAATATGTACACCAGGAAAGGACTGTGCACAACTTCACAGAAAAGTATGCATCAAAAAACAACAGAAAATGGACTTCCCTGGTGAGCTAGTGGCTAAGGGGCTCAGGTTCGAGCCCTGGTCAGGAAACTAGATCCCACATGCCACAACTAAGAGTTCGCGGGCTGTAACTAAAGATCCCAAGTGCCGCAAGTAAGACCTGGTGCAGCCAAATAAACATTTTTAAAAACGCATCAGAAAAATGGATCACATATGACATACTTCAAATTGTGAGTTCTGCATAGTTATCCTTCTCGGAATAGAAATAAATATAATTCTACACTTAAGAATAGGCTTCCTTGGTGGCTCAGACAGTAAAGAATGCAGGAGACCCAGGTTCAGTCCCTCAGTTGGGAAGAGCCCATGGAGAAGGATGTGGCAACCCACTCCAGTATTCTTGCCTGGGAAATCCCATGGATAGAGGATCCTGGTGGGCTACTGTCCATGGGGTCAGAAACAGTCAGACACGACTGTGTCACTAAGCATGCATGCACACTGATAAGTGTGCATAAGAGGCATCTCTCTCTCTCCCTCTCCACCTACCTATCTATTTACCTACTTGTCCCTCTGTCTGTCTGTCTACCTCCCTTCCTCATGCCATTTCAGTCAACTGGGGGAAATAAAGCAGCCACGGCAGGGAACACAATAATGTTCTTTACTTAAAATAGCCTGTTTTCCAGGATAAAGCTTCACTCAGCATCCATTTAGACATTGGGATGAGAGTAACACAAATCACAGGGACAGCTTATAATGGGCACCATTGTAAACACACTTTTCAGAGTCAAGATGGTCCCAGAAGCTCCCTCCACACCTTCACCCCTAACATATTCTGATCCTTTGTCCAAGCAGCAGTGCTAACGCTTGCAGGATCAGGGTCAGGGCCCCGGGCATCCCTTGACATAAAAGAGGAAGGGACCTGGTAAAACAGCAAATGTCCAAATGTCCAGGAGATGCTTTAGGGCTGTGTGATGATGTGAAACTGATTTTTATGGCTTCAAGAACGTTCGTGTGACTTCCGTTCATATTATTTCTGCTTCTACCCTTCACCCTGCCTCAAGTTCTTTCCCCTTCCTTGACCTCTAAGATATGCCCTTAACTCAGATCTTCCCTCCCTTTCAGACTGTAATGGGGGCTTATCAGTGATTTAGGTGGTGGATAGGACCACCAGGAACTCGTGTGAGAGAAATGGTGGCAGGAAGTCCCTGCGCCCTTTCAGCTTTGTCCTCCAGAGGTCTCGGGGAGGAACATTTGACGTGTCTCAGGAACATTTCCTCCTAAACCCCTGAAATTTCATTACAATCATTTATCTTCAAAGAAATCAAAACCCACCCCCATCCCCCCTCCCATGGAAAGGTTAGGTCTTTGCTCAAGCCCACGGACTTTAACCTCATAAATATTCCCAGCTATAAGATCTTATTAAGAAGGTATGTCTCCCAGGAGCATAAAACCATCAAGCTGTAAATTTTATTTAATTTCCCATGAGATCTTATGGCCTCATACATATAATTAGAGTGCAGTATAGAGCACTTTTTTGTGTTTTGTCAATAAATCACCAGGGAACAATCAACGTTTAAGAGGACAAGCTTTAATGATTTTTCAGACCCCTAAGCAGTCGTGCCTCCACAATGGCAAGCCAGTCTTTAACCTCATCTAACTAGGACTGTGGACTGTGGCGTCAGATAGGACCCCAAACACTTAATCCTATTAGATTCCCCGGCCCAGACAATCATGGCAGAACACCCAAGGGACGTATTGATTTTGATGTGGCCGACAGAGAAGACAAGTCGACCTACTGACAGTGCTTTATTAAGTGTTTACAAATTAAATATCTGAAGGTCTGCGACAGGCCCAGCTCAGTTAAACGGGCCACAGTGAGATGTGTGAACTGGACCCAAAGGGATACTGCGTGGAGTGTGAGGCGGCTTGGGGTAACAGCCGGGCAGGCCCTGCTCCCTCCACTTCCGTTCTGCAGAAAGTCAGAAGGCTGCAAGAGCAATTCCAGATGCACAGTTTGCTGTTATTGTTGAGCTCGCTCTGACTGAAAGCCTGTCGTGTGACATTTATTCAAGTTCTAAGAGGCTGATTCGAGGAGAGAGCTAACTGCTAATTTCTGCATCCCTCACTCAGGGCTCCAGAAGAAACGATCCTGTCCCTTTGGGTTGTTCCTCTCGGTGTGCTTTCTAGACAAATCCACAATCTGGTGGGCACAGAAGCTCTGAGCCCTCAGTTTTATATTGACATTTGGCTTAAAAGTTGAACCAGGTTCACTATTTTCCTAGAATTCCTTCCCTGCTCAAAAATACTCAAGAGGCCCCAGTGCTGTAGGCAGGCGCTTGGCACTTGTCATGGTCCACTCTGGATGTGCCCTTCATGGTGTTCTTCAGTGTGACCCCTGGATTCCCCTAGACATGTCTCAGAGCCGTCAAATGCACGTGGTGCCAGCTAGTGGTGTGCACATGCTGCCAACGGAGCTGCCCAAATCTCACCAGCCTTCGAGGCTGCTTCAGTGTCTCCTTCTCCTTGAACCCCTCCCTAATCAGCCTGGAAATGATGTTCTCTGAACTCCTCCATGCTCACTGTTTCCTGGCAGCCCTTCACGTTTTCCTCGGTCTCACTTCCCAACTAGGCCAAGCTCCTCCACCTCTCGACTCTCACAAGGAGTCCCAGATGTGGGGGCCCAGCACAGAACCAGGCTGTGTACTGACCCACTCAAGCGCCAGCTCATCAGGTGCTCCTGGAGCATAAGGAGCTTCTTGGGGTTGGTCTTGATCACCTGCGCCATCTGAGGATGCTCAGGAAGGCAGATGCAAAGAAGACTCAGTGGGCCCCCCTGCTGGCTTGGTTCAGACAGTCTTTCGTCCAAAGTGACAAGACGGGACTGAAACTAGGTGAGGCTGAAGGACTTGTTCGGTTCTGTGAATTTATGAACTGTAAGAACATGCATCCAAGGGTACAGCCAACCATCTTGACAAAGGCACGTATCTTGTTATTTTACCATTTTTTCTGAGTTATTTCTACCTTAAAGTTCTGAATGACCCTTCAAATGGTACACCTACTGAGGTGCATGTGTTAGCTTATGTGCAACTCAGTGAGCCTGACGACCCGTATCTCTCTCTTTCTCACGCACGCAGAGTGAACATTTCTGTTTTACTTATTTTTTTCTTGATCTCACTCTAGAGAGATCCATTCCAACAGAGCAATGGAGGCTAAAGTCAACTGAAGTGAGAGAGAGATTTTTCAAGATAATCTGGCCTGTTGCCTGCCAGCAAACAATTCAATCTCCTTCTGAAGTGTTTTCAGGCAGTCAATGCCATACTCTGTCTCAGACATCACAATTTGTCTTTTTTTTTCCTGAGGCAAATTGGTATTTACTGTGGTACCTGGCATACAGGGAGGCCTCAAAAACGTGAGCTGCTATTATTTGTATCATCTTCATGACATCTTTCTTTCCTGTGTTTCCCTTTCACCCTCTTCTCTCTTGGTTTCTATAGGCCTGGGGTTTTTCAAAGTGATCTCCAAGATGCTGGCTTTGGGTTAGCACAGTGGGGAGGGAGTGCTCTGGGCCCACAAACACGCACCTCTCTTTATAGATTAGACTTCTGTCCCGTCACAGGTCCCACGAAACAGATGAACAGCTTAGCAGGTAAAAAGAGTTTGAAAACCACTGCTCTAGGCCAGGTGTCTAGTCTTTGGCATCATTCTTTTCAAGTACTAAATGACCAAAGAGTCATATGGTGAAAAATGATTTATGCAGGTGAACTGAAAATCAATCTACATTACAGAAGAAGAGCTATTCAATGTATCATTATTAATGTTTCTCCCCTTCCCCACACATCTGGGCTGCTTGCAGAGGGCAGGGCTGTGGCTGACATTGCTGACTTGGGGGAAATGGCACGTGTAGGACATATTTGGGGCTTTCTGGGGAGAAAGGCCAGTGCTTACTGTTCTTAAGAAAAGCTCCATGCCTTTGAGTATGCCCCTGAAGGGTCAGGGCAGTGCTAGGTTTCAGAATCAAGCTCCATATAACAAATGACTGCAAATGGCCTTTTCCCCATCTTACACTGCAGTAATTCATAAAGCCCTTCAAGGGGATTTTTATGGCTTTATATTAATGTTCATTTAGGAAAGAAGTGAAAAGGGCATTGTCAAGATTTTAAAAAATCATTAAAGAGGGTCCTCACTTGGGTTAATAGTGATACCATAGCACAAAAAAATGCACTGATGTACCATAAAAATTGTTTAAGATACCATATTTTTCATCATTTTTATATGACCTCCTTTTTTGTCTGCACTTAAACTATGGAGATAAAAAAGTAGACTGGAAAAAAGTAGACTGGGTAATTAAATTTTCTCTTCATTTTCATCTTATTTCAATAAATATTAATCAAGTATTTATAATAAGCCAAATACTCTGTTAAGGGTCTGGTAAAGTCATATCTAATCTCTACTTTCAAGGAACTCAACATTGTAAATTCATTAAAAAAATAAAACAACTGAAATTCATAATTATTTGTGTACATGTGTCTTCGCTAATGATGATCTTATCCATACTGACGTTAATTTGATTTGAAGAGTTTTGCAGCCAGTTTGATGTTTAAAAACACTAGAGTAAAGGTAAAAAACAAGTAAGGACCACCAACAATAGGCATGGTATCCTTCTCTGTGCTGGAGGAGGGTATTAAGGACTTGTGTGAGATTTAGAAGAAGCAGTTATGGTCTCTTTTTATTCTATTACAAATATTTTCTAATTTTCCTTGTTGTGCTTCTTAGATGCACTCATCATTTAAAAGTGGACATTTAATTTCCAAATGCATGGAATTTTGTTTAAAGTATCTTTAATATTAATTTCTCATTTTGATACTAATTTATCATTTAAATGCTTTCTTCTCTGCAATCACCCTCTGTTTTTTTTGTTTTTTTTTTTTCAGTTTAACTTTCCCGAGGCTTTCAATGGCTAAGTCTAAGCCCTCTCTTGGTAAATGTCACACTGCACTTGAAAATATATGGGGTATTTTCAAATATCTTTTGATATTGATTTCTAACCTAATTCCAAAGTGTTAAAAGAACAATCTGTGTGATTTCAATACCTTTAAGACCATGTAATTCTTGCACCTTGTTTTCTGTCCTTGGATATGTTCTAGTGTCTCCTAGTTAATAGTCTATGGGAACTTGAATAGAATTTGTATCCTACTGCTGTGTGAAAATTGTATAAATCTTAATTATGTTGAATTGGTTCATGTGTTTTTCAGGCCTACTATATCCTTCTACTTCTTTGTATATTTATTCTATTAATTTTTGGGAGTTTGATATTGAAACTCCAACTAAAAATCTTAACTTGGGACTTCACAGGTGGCCCAGATGGTAAAGAATCTGCCTGCAATGTGGGAGACCCAGGTCGGATCCTGGGTCAGGAAGATCCCCTGGAGGAGGAAATGACAACCTACTCCAGTATTCTTGCCTGGAGAACTGCATGGCCAGTACAGTCCATGGGGTCGCGAAGGGTCTCCACTTAAAAAAATAATTGTAAAATATACTGGTACTATATGTAACCTTTTTCTGTATTTTCCAAGTCTCCTGCAAATGTGTGATCATATTTTCATAATTTAAAAAATAAAAATTAAAAAAATAAATTATGGTCTTAAAGAGGATGGAAGGGGTGGATGACATGGTGCTATCATCACAGACACATATATGGGGATGAGGGAAAGGATATATAGGGTTGGATGGATTGAGTCAATTTAAAAGGAAAGGAGAGAGACAGGGGAAGCACCTCTGGGTGGTGGTTTTCGGAGAAGGCTCCTGACAGTGGGATGAGGAGGCACCAGTCATTCATCGCTGGCAGTGAATTATCTATCGCCCTGGAGCATACGATGGTATCCGCCAAAACAAGTACACCTGCCAAAGCTAGCCGTCTAATGCAAGGCTTCCCTGTCCAGACAGCAGCTCTGCTAGTGGGATGTCAGAATGAAGACTCTATTAGAAGGACACACAGAAACTTAGCAGCGGTTATTTCTGGGTGGTGGAATTGTCAGTGATCTTTATTTTCTCCTCTGTACTTAGCTTTATTTTGATATTGAGAATGTTTTACTTTCATAACAGAAAAGCGATGTATGTTATTTTTCAAAAAGGTAACAACCAGAACAAAAAAAGGAAGAAAGGAAATCAGACTGGGTCTGCAGAGCAGTCTGAGTCATAACAACATCCTTTGAAATAAAGGCTGCCCTTCTCACATGCTCATCTCTGTTCCTCGGGATGTTCACAGCAATACTCCCCGCAGGACTGCTGGGGACATGCTTGCTATTTTATTGAGGGTCAGGACCAAGTCTCAAGGATTCTCAAGCTGTGGGATAGCAGCTGTCAGACACTTGGGCCTTCACTGCCCACCGGGGTCAAGACCAGGGGCAGGTGAAATGACAAAGTCGTTTCCCAGTGACAACGTAAGCTCTCTGGTGGTTGGGAGGGTGGTATGCTTATTATTTTGCTATTTCGTTGTTTCTAACCTTGGGAAGGGAAGTAAACTTGTGGACTACCAATATATATCAAGGATAGAGGCCTTTTAATCATATTATTGTCAAATCACAAAACTCTCCCAAGTACTTAAAGTTTGTTAATGACTCTAGATTTACTCTATATTCTTACCCAGCTTGCACAAACCTATACATAGGCTCATCTCGGGGTTATTGCTATTATAAATTAATTATGGAAATGTGGACCAAATCAGGTACGTGCTGGCAGAGTAGTGGGAGGGCAGTGATCCACTGAGCAGAGGGCGAGTCCGAGGATGCCCTCTGTGAGAAGTTCACCGCCTCCGGCCAGGTTCCATCCACCCCCCCGGTGAGCTTAACCTTGAAGAAGACACTCAAAGTTAGTTTCCTCCTGAGTCATGGAGAAAGGCTGGAAAAGTGACTTCAGGGTGTGACTTTCACTCCACAAGACCTTCCTGTCATTTCTTCTCCCTCCCCGGGGACAGGCAGACACATTTGTTACGTCTGTCTGTCTTTCAGCGGGAAGATGAGATCTTAGAACTCATCTACACAATGGCTGTGTCACTGCCCCTCACTGATCCTGCTGCTGGACACTGAAAAGGATGCCTGAGAAGGGAAGAGGTAGGCGAAAACTGACTCGATTAAAAGGAATGTTTTCCAAAGAGAGGACAGTACAGTTCTCTTAAGGCCTGGAGCCAGTCTGGAACTGTTCAAGGGAGCTAGGAGGTCAAACAGAGTGTATGTGGCAGTTTCTTTCTACAGGTCAAAGCAGCTAAATTTTATCCAGACAGAACATCCTCTGCGACCTGACGCATGTGTGTGCTCAGTCGCTCAGCTGTGTCCGGCTCCTCACGACCTGATGGACTGTAGCGCACTAGGGCTCCTCTGTCCACGGGATTTGCCAGGCAAGACTGCTGGAGCGGGTTGCCATTTCCTTCTCCAGGGCCTCTTCCTGATCCAGGGATCAAACTCGCATCTCCTGCGTTGGTAAGTGGATGCTTTACCACTGAGCCACCAGGGGAGCCCTAGCACTTACTGGAAACTCAGAAAAGACCTGGATAACTCCCTGAAGGAAGGGAGGGGCTATTTCAGCTTGCTTAAATCGCTCCCTTTTGGGGAAGAAATCTGGGGTCCCTGGCTCTGAATGTAAACTCAAGTTCTAGGCTCAGGAAGGGATATAATCACACACTCACATGCAATACTTACTGATCGGTTGTCATATTCTCCACAACTGGGGAGGGTGGATAATTAGATATTAAACAGCAGAAATTATAAATGCTTGGCCGTTCTTTAGCAAATACTCCTTTGCAAAGTGTTCAGTTTTATCTTTGATAAAAATTTTGGCAGAAGGCTTCCTTTGGTGGCTTGGAAGGTATTTTCTACACAACAGAGGTGTTGCAGATAACAGAGGCAACAATTAAGGAGAAAAAAGGAAAAAAAAATCTCACAATAACCACAGTAACTGAGTTTTACCAGGCACTGGTGTTCACACTCACCAGAATCAATCATTACAATAACTTTTTGAGATAGGCATTATCATGCTCGTCTTACCAATGAGAAAACAGGCTCTAAGAAGTTAACTAAGAAGGTTATCAACCTTTTAAGTGCTAGAGTCAGAATCTAAACCCAAGTCTTGTTCCTACAGAGATAATTTAATGGTAATACAGGTGGACAACACGCTAGTCTGAGCACCTTGGAAGATCATTTACTCTGGCCTTCTGACCTCATGAAGGTGAACACTTAAACCAGATAACAATCTCATCTCCACTTGAAAATCTCTGGAACAATCCACTCAGTACAGGCCTTAAGAAAACTTATGCATACTTTTATGACGTTATAACAAACTACCAGCATGCGAGGACTCTAATTTACTCATGCGTCAAGAGACGGATTGTCTTTGGACAATTCCTTTCTGGTTCAAGCAGCAACTGTCATCACTGCTCAAAAGGCTCTTTGTCTGTGGCCTTGTTTAATAATAGTGAGCAATATGGTTAACTTCCTCAATCCATTTATAGGGTTGGCATCAAGCAGGGCACAGGCCAGTGACTCAGAAGTGAGGGGAGAGGCAGAGTCACTGAGACACGCTGTGGCTCTCACCCTGGGCATACAAGCCTGTCTGACTCCCAGTCCTCCTCACCCCCACCCTCGAAAAAATCACTTAGCCTCACTCCCTAGACAAAGGAACTAGACTAATGGAGTCTAGTGCCCTCTGCCTTCCAGAGGTTTCTGGGGATGGGCGAGAACACATGCAAACTGGGCTTCCCTGGTGGGCCAGTGGTTGAGAATCCACCACGCAATGCAGGGGACTTGGGTTCAATCCCTGGTCTGGGAACTAAGACCCTACATACCTGAGGGGCTACTGAGCCTGGTACCTTGAGAGCCCATGTGCCACAATGAAAGGTCCCTCACGACATCACACAAAAACTAAGAGCTGATGCAGCCAAAGAAACAAATAAATATTTTCCTTAAAAATGGTTAAAAGAAAGAATATACGCAAACTTTCATGATCAGCATCATGGGCACTTATCCTTTTTTGGATACAGATCCTCCCCCATGGAGGGAAGCTTCCCTGGTGGCTCAGATGGTAAAGAATCTGCCTGCAATGTGGAAAACCTGGGTCCAGTCCCTGGGTTGGGAAGATCCCCTGCAGAAGGGAATGGCTACCCACTTGAGTATTCTTGCCTGGAGAATTCCAAGGACAGAGGAGCCTGGAGGGATCAGAAACAGTGGGACACAACGGAGTGATTAACACACACACACCTATATGGAACCATATAATTAGTTGACTTTTCATGTAGTTTTGTCATCTCCTCTTTATTCTCTTTTGGCTATACATTCCTCAAGGGTAGAGAGCCTCAAGGGTAGAGAGCCTCATTCACACTTCCTGGGCCCCTCGGGAGGATTCAGCACGGCACAGAAGCTACCCACTAGTAGCCTCTTTCTTTTCAAGTGGACTTAGCAGAAATGCTAAGCACTGTGTGTGAGGCACGGCGGGAAGAATTAACAAAGTTGTAAATGAGTAAGTGCTGCAGGGGAAAGAAGTAGAAGATGTGGTCCCAGCCATTTACGTCCTTAGACAAAGCTTGGAACGCTAGGGTGAAAAGCACTAACTAGAAATAAAAGAAGTCAATGTTATGAAGGAAGAAAAAGAGTGTAGAGAAATGCTATCGTGTCCAACTCTTTGTAACCCAATGGAGTGTAGCCTACCAGGCTCCTCTGTCCATGGAATTCTCCAGGCAAGAATACTGGAGTGGGATGCCATTTCCTTCTCCTGGAGATCTTTCTGACCCAGGGATTGAACCCAGGTCTCCTGCATTGCAGGCAGACAGATGCTTTACTGTCTGAGCCACCAGGGAAGTCTTTTAATAAAGACAGGAGAGATCATTTCTCCTAGGGGCACATCACTGGGGAGGCAGAACCTGAGCTGAGCGTGAAGGATAGAAAAGATTGGATCCAATCCTACATGCCCAATGGAGGTCTGTCTAGTCAAAGCTATAGTTTTTCCAGTAGTCATATACGGATGTGAGAGTTAGACCATCAAGAAGGCTGAGTGCTGCAGAACCGATGGTTTCAAACTGTGGTGCTGGAGAAGACTCTTTAAGAGTCCCTTGGAAAGCAAGGAGATCAAACCAGTCCATCCTAAAGGAAGTCAACCTTGAACGTTCACTGGAAGGACTGATGCTGAAGCTGAAGCTCCAATACTTTGGCCACCTGCTGTGAAGAAATGACTCACTGGAAAAGACCCTGATGCTGGGGGGGGCTGAGGGCAGGAGGAGAAGGGGACGACAGAAGATCAGATGGTTGGATGGCATCACTGACTCAATGGATATGAGTTTAAGCAAGCTTTGGGAGTTGGTGATAGACAGGGAAGCCTGGTGTGCTGCAATTCATAGGGTTCGCAAAGAGTCAGAGGCAACTTAGCAACCGAACAACAAACCACTGGAGCACATGTATTAATATTAAACCAGTTCCCCTCCTCCACAGCTGAAGAGTGTGCACACCAGGGATAGCTAAGGTTTGTCTGCCTCAAAGAAAAACCTGGTAAGTCACTATCTGGCCAAGGGGCAGCAGACATTGTGTACAGGAGACCCTCCAGATACCACACTCCACACATGCGTGGCCTCTGGATGGAGATTCTAGGGGCTAAGGCCTGCCGCTTACACCTTCAGAAAGAGAACAACAAACAAACAAAAAAGCAGATAGAGAGATCACTGCCCTCTGGGGTAACCTGATTCCAAGAAGTGACAGGCTGCATTTCAGTGGAGATGGAGACAGGCCCCCAGATCTCCCTGAAGGACTTGGAGCCAGACCTGGACTGAGGGAAAGGAAAACATCTCGTTTCCTGATCAACAGCTTCTGCCATAAAGTGCTTTAAGATCTATTTCCTGGTTCCCCACATGCGTCCCAATTAAATGGGTTTTCCTGCACGAGTTCTGACATCTATGAGGACGTCATTGACTGAGAGGCCGTAGCTACAGGCAATAAAATCAAGATCATGAACAAGGGCTTAAACTTGACTGCCCACCCTGAACCGTGCCTCCTCTAAACATGATGAATAAAGAAGGGAGTTTTCCATGACACATGGGTGGTTATACTTACACACCCCTTATCACAAAAGGAACTACAGAGCCTTTCCAACCCACACTTCTGATGGATATGTAGTGGGCCCTAAATGTTGCAAGGATGTTTAGGGGGTGGTATTCTAAGTCATAGAGCAAGAAACCTGTCTTCTCTGAGACTCTGGGGTCTGCCCTGGGAAGCAACAGGACGCGACCAGGGGACTCCCAGGAGGCCAGGCTTCCAAGTGGTAGCTGCTGCAAGGCCAGAACACCAAAGGGGGAGGCCGCCCCGTTGGGGCTCCACAATGAAAGGGAGTAAACTGTATCTCTTGGGTCAGATTTCCTAATCATGTTAGCCTCTGTGAGAATTCTTTAGCTCACAGCCTTTGGATCAGTCTTATTTCAAGGCTCCAGCCTGTTTGCTGGGGCATTAGTGGTAATTAAAGGAGCTTT
Source organism: Redunca redunca (assembly GCA_006410935.1). Classification (NCBI taxonomy): domain Eukaryota; kingdom Metazoa; phylum Chordata; class Mammalia; order Artiodactyla; family Bovidae; genus Redunca; species Redunca redunca. Next base: position 859,205 of record SJYQ01096369.1, read on the forward strand.
TGATGCCAGAGTGCCAAGGGGTCTGGAGGGTCCCCGGAGCCCAGTTTGGAATGTGGCTGTTAACTCCCAAGGGGTTGTCAGGGCCAAGGTGAATCTATGGGCAAAAGTGTCTGCACTTGAAGGCTGAGCTGCTTTTTAACATATGGACATCTTCCTCCTCTTGCCCTACCAAGAAAAGCAGTATGATTCTATCAGGGAAGACAGCAAATTTCCTTGAAATATGGGAGCTGGTAACACAGGGGCCCTCAGCCTTGAGAAACATGACTGTGCCTGATACATTAGACACAGGATGGCTGAGGGCTAGAATCGGGTTTGTCCCGGCAAATTTTATGCTTAGACTTTTGTGGAAAGAAGATATTCACCTACAAAAAAAAAAAAAAGCATCACTTGAAGGGCTGCCCTCCTGAGGAAGTAAAAAAATTACACCTTCTGGGCTCTGAGAATGCTCTGGAAGGAAAGGGTGAGCATGCTCTGTGTGGACCCGTAACATGGAAGGCACCTGGAGACCCAGCCTCCCCACAGGATGTACGAAGCTTGGACATACTCTCTCCAGCCACTCGGGGCCACGCCGTTGCGTTAAAATCTAAACACTGAATCACCTTATAGTGATGCCCTTGGTTTCGTGCTCTTGAAACCAGAATCAGGCCGAAATCGGCACCCAGACCGACTTCCAGAGGCCACGGAAACTGACAGGGCTAGTATTTTGCAGTGACCTGCTGAGGAATGACTGCTCATAAACAGAAAGGGGATTTGCTAACTACGCAGGTTTGCTGCCAGGCCATTATGGCTTATTTAAAACAGGCCAACGTGGACTCTGGTTATATGCTGAAATTCATAAAGCTTTTGAACATGTTATGTCCATCTTATAAAATTGGAACGTCTGTGTACAGTATATTTTAAAGACTTTCAGATATTAAGTGTTTCACACAGGCTGTGAAAAATGCTGGACTCCCCTCCCCTTCCCCTGTTCCCGTCTTCCCCATCTCAGCATCAAATGTTATTTGGGGATAATGAAAACCAGAGAAGTCTTCGCCTGAATAACTAGGTTGTCTAACTGCATTACGGGAAAATGAAAGATCAGACTGTGATTGCAAAGGGCCAACTTAACAGCTACAGGGCCTTGGGAAGGACATACATCTTGTAACCAGCCGAGTTTACTGATGTAGACCCTTGATACCTCAGTCAGTGCCATGGGTCTGGTGAGAGAAATTTAATTTCTCTCCGCTGAGCTCCGCAAGGATGGGATTCAACTGGAGGGGTTAAACTTAACATGAAACAAGGATCTGAGGTATTTTCGGTGACGTCTAATCCAATCAGAGATGACAGAGGGGGTAAGAACAGGAGCTGGCCAGACCTCAGAAACTAATGTCTTTCTCCGAATAGCGTCTGTTTCTACTTACAGATATATTACCCTAAAAATGCAGACTGGTGTGTTGAAATCTTGATTATGGATGGTGAGTTTCCCAAAACCTTTTAAACAAAGCTTGCCTCATTGTAGCTAACAAATACGTTTTTAGTGGCTGGTAATTATTTTAAAGAATGTTTTGGAACACTTGCAGATAAAATATCCTCCAATCCGTCACACACACACACACACACACACACACACACAGTTGGCTTCCCCATGTTCAGCTATGAGCAGGGACTGGTGAGACCCGTGGCAGGAGACAGCTCCTCTAATATCGCTTTATAAGATTGTATGGTTACTCCCCCAAATCAACCCCCCCCCAAAAAAAAACAGAGCAAAAACCCAAAACTAAAATGTCACAAACAACTTTGTTTTCACCCCACACTGGTCCTGCCCTTCCTCATTCCACTGTAACCCCACTGGTCTTCTTGCTACTATTCCTTAAACATACGCTCCTACCTGGGGCCTTGCATTTCTTGTGCAGTTGGTCTGGGACGCTGCCAACACACGAAGCCCCACCTCGCCCACCCCAAACCCTATATATCCCTGTCTCATTTCCTTCAGGTCTTTGCCCAATGTCACCTTCTCGTGAGGCCTTGCTTGACCGTATCATATCCCTTCCTCCTCTTGTCTCCCTCTCTGCTATTTTTTTTCTCTATTATAACACAATCATCCGATATACTAGTCTGTGTATTTGTGTGTTTTTGTCAATCTCTCCCCACTATTAGCTCTAGTATTTGTAACAATGCCTGACATACAGGAGGCATGTAAAAAGTATTTGTTAAACAAATGAATGAAGATGGGGAGGCAAATTCATAATTTGAGGACATTTGAACACAAAGCTGACAATTTTCTTCCATATGTCAGAGCCTCAATGTATGAAAGAACAACACACCTGCTCCTTTAACATTTTCAGATCCTCAGACAAAAACCAAAGTCCTTAATCTGATTCCAGCCATATATCTCCCTCCCTTTCTCCCCATCCCACCCCCAGCCAGTTCTAGATGCCCTTTTTTCTTTCTGTTTAAAGATCAGTGCTAGCAAAGTCATAAGAAAAACCTGTGTGAAAGAAAAGTCCATGTTTTGTTGATTATAGCCATAAACTCTAGAAACAGTATATCCAACGAGGGACTTACTCAAATACCATTTGAATTGGAATCTCTTTCTTCAAGAATCCTTCTTTCAACAGCCTTTGTGCAGTGAAACAGACATATCCAGTGGGCTGCTGGGTTAATTACAGCTCTGCATAACTCTAACTGTCCCGGGGGAAGAGCTAGCCTCGCTTCGCCTGTTTAAAGGTGTCACTTGCTTGACTTCCTTCTTGATCTCCTTATATTATTTCCAGCCTACCCTTCCCCAGGAATGATTCCTGTAAAGATATCCAGGAAACTCACAGGCTGAAAACACATTGCCGGGGGTCAGATCCCCACAGCTTTTATGTCTGACACAGACTACTATACAATGCCGTTTGTTACTGGTTTGGCTGGAGGGTAAGAGAAATGGTGGGGGGCGGCGGGGTGCAGGGGAAGAACCAAGCCAATGTGCGGCCCTCTTCGGGGCTAGAGGTAAAGACCACATCCACAACCCTTGGGCGGCCCCTTCTCTGCTTTTTCTTATCCTCGTGATTCTTTCCCTTCCTACCTCCTGTATTCAGACACTGCACTGTGTCTACTCACTGACTTAAATCTCTATGTAATTAAAGCTTGTCCACTCTCAGGTAATACACCCCCAATCCTGTGTTGACCAGATATGCTGAGACGGTGTTGACTATATATTTTATATATAGACTGGATATCTGCTGCAGTAATAGCCTCTGTGGTCAAATTTAATCTCCTCCACCAAGGAGAGCTTCAGGCCAGTGGCCAACCTGACCATGAATCTCTCATGACATTGGATGTTCCCTCTTCCTTCTGCCATGTCTCCTGGGTTTGGGTTTCAACAGCAGAGTCTGGATGACCAAATATTGCAGCTGGTCCTCTGATGTTCCTCTTTCTCTGCTGGGAGGTTTACAGTCTAGACATTGCTAGGTGGGGCTGGTAGTGGCTACCTCACTAAGAGGCTGAGGTCATAAGGAAGCTTTGCTGACCACTAATTAGGTCCTCATCCTAACTGCAGAGATGGAGGAGGGTGAGGGGGGCATGGGAATAAAACACATTCCCCACTGGCCACTTTAACTACAACATTTAATACTGTTAGCTTTTCCCTCAGGCAAACAGTGCTCTTGCCAAGATTGTGATAAGTCTTCACTAAAATTTCTAGGTCATTTTTCCATCCACTCTTGCTAGGCCATATGTGTCTCATGCTGTCCTTGAAGGGCCAGCCTCTCACACTACCCTATGGTGATTCTTCAAAAATACAAATCAGATTAAACCACTTGCATGGTTCAAAGACCTTCCGGGACATCCCTTCTCCCTCACAGAACATCTGAAACCCTTCAAGCCTCAGAATCTGTCTTCATCTACAGCATGTGTTACATACAGTCTCAATCTTTTAATCTGAAGATGGAAAGCTTACTTTCTGCTGTTGACATTCCAGCAAACAACTTTTTTCTTTTTCAGTGGTGGTGAGGGAGCAGGGCAGAATTAGACCTTGCTTCCTCTAACCACTAAAAGATGAAATGCTGATTATATCAGTTTAGAATCTATCAGAGGGTCTGGCTTTGGACAACAGTCCTGCCAGCAGTGGGGGTTAAGGACAGCTTCACGCTTTCAGGTGAGGCCTCGTAGAGGCCAGTCCAGCTCACTTACTTAGTAATGATAATTTGGTCACTTATTTAATCTCCCTGGGGCTCAGGTTCCTTGCATTTCAAATGGGGATAATGAAAGCACCCACTTCAGTGGGTCGTATAAGGTTTAAATCACATAATAATGAAAAAATATTGAAAAAAATCAAGTATAGTGCCTGACATAATAGAAGTATTCAATAAGTAAAGTATTAAAAGAAATGTTAAATGTTCACCTTTGATACGGCATCTTTTTTCTCTCCCAAATGATCACCTAAATGCAACTTTCTGCACCCATCAGGTCAGATTCCCATACTAGGTCTCACCCCATTATGTCTCAGTTCTACTCCATCCACCAAGTCACACTTGGCTGGAGAAAGATAGAGGCTTCATGGAGGCTGAAGACTAAATACTAGGGGTGCTTTGTAAGAAAAAGGACACAAAGTTATGAATGTAAGATTAGGTAGTAGGTTTTGGAAGAGGCCCTGGCGAGTGAAAAGGCCCTGGTTTGAGGCTTGTGCTCCATGGCTTCCTGGTAAACTCACCTCTGTGTACCCCACTTTCATGTATGGTGGGTGGAGAGCTTCAGAGGCTGGGGGAAGGCAGACCTTTATCTCCATCATTCTGGAGTCTCAATTTCCTTATCTTTAAAATGAAGCTAGGGCTTCCCAGGTGGTGTAGGCATAAAGGAGCCACCTGCCAATGCAAGAGATGCGAGTTTGGTCCCTGGGTCAGGAACATGTCCTGGAGCAGGAAACGGCAACCTGCTTCAGTATTCTTGCCCGGAGAAACCCGCTAGCAGAGGAGCCTGGCAGGCTATAGTCCACGGGGTTCCAAAGAGTCGGACACAACTGAGAGAGCACACACAAAATGAAGCTAATAACAACTCATTCAAGTCCCCATAGCCAATGGAGGAAGTAGATAACTGTTTCCCATTATCTCCCATCAGTTGCCAAATCTTGCTTATTTGAGATCCAGAATGAACTGAATCCCTTTTCTTCTCTCAGCCCCCACAACTGCCTACTTGGAATCACCACCGTCTCCCACCTGGACCTTAGGGAGTCTCTTAACTTCTGCATCTGCTCTGCCTCCCAGAGCCCACTGTCTACTCAGCAGCCACAGCCAGCTTGTTGAAGGGCAAATCCGATCTTTTCTGTCTTGTAACCATAACTTCCAACTGACCTTTTCAGTGTCAGTTTAATGTCATTGTCTCCCACTGATTTTTAAAATCAATGCGTCTTCAGGACCTCCCTGGTGGTCCAGTGGTCAAGAAGCCATGTGGAGGGCACGGGTTCAGTCCCTGGTTGTGAAACTATCATGTGGCGTGGCGTGGCCAAATTAAAAAATAATACAAATAATATCAATACATCTTTTTTTTTTTCAATACATCTTATTTAACAGATATCTAGGTATTGAACTGTGAAAAGAAATCACTCACTTTAATTCACAGGTACATGAAATAGCTACAAAATTAATCATGTATTTGTCCACAAAGAAATCTTAACCAGTGCAAAAGAGTAGTGACATTTAAAGGCTGTATTTCACACTAAATTTTAAGGGAGGGACCATGTCCATTTTACTTGTGGCTGTGTTCCTGGAGCATACTTTATGACCTAGCACACAGTAGGTTTTGATCAGCATGTGTCAATGGAAAGAATAAATGACTGTACAAATAACAGCTATGACTGAGTGGCGAAGCTGTTTTTCATATAGAAGATACTGAGTTTGATGATTACAATGTTTGGAACCCTAACATGTTGACAGGCGAGACTGTAAGTGCTACATAATTAACATCGTCATCTCATATTAATCACCAGGCACCAAAAATGTCTTCCTCCCCTCCCATAGCAGCTGGTGCCATGGTTTATCCAGGAGGGCTTCATTTTGCTCAGCATCCCTGCGGAACCTCACTTTCCCAGAAAGGATGAGTTCCATCGCCGGCTAAGAGCCTAAAGCTAGTGCCAGTCAAGAAACCCAAATTCCACTGTTGTTGTTTTTTTGCCACCAAACACACAGAGTCAGTTACCTGTTTCCTCCATTCTTTTCCAGGTTTGAAAGGGAGAATGAGCACACTGCCGGCACTGTCTACCTCCTTCCTCCCTCTTGTGCAAGGCCGGTCTTCGCTATGCTGCCCTGACCTCTGCCTTCGACCCCCAGTCTGTCTTCTCCACAAGCTGCCTTTTTTACAACGCCTCCTCCCACCTTCTTGTGCCAGGATGTGCAAGTGTCTAGTTATGGCTCACCTGTCTCCTTCAGGTTGACCAGCACACCTGCTCAGCCCTCCTCTAAGCTCTGCCCTTCTGTGAACAGTCTTGGTGGTGAACCTGATCACTTCCCTGGTTTACAGCAACGCCTAGTAGAGTGCTCCAGGATGTGATGGCCGAGTGTCTGCTGCAGGTGTGCCCTCTAGTCCCCCATAGCTCCTTCCTTGTCCCAGCACAGTCCACTGGTGCTTCCAAGTGAATTACCACCAGTTATCATCAACCCAGCGGCTCAAAGAGGCCAGGCGATAAAGCACTGAGAAAGCAAAGAATATCTGAAGAACTCTACCTCTCCTGACTTGTCCCCAGCTTCTTTCAGCCAATGTGAAGGTATTTTCCATACCCTGTTGCCCATCATGGGCTATCTGAACTTGCAGCCTGAACTCTCAGTGGGAAAGAAGTTTTGTCCCGAAGTGACAGGTTTCAGGCAGTTGTCAGCAGCCTGGAGAGGCACCCTTGGGATACAGTCCTTTCCAATGTCCCCAAATTATGTCACTACAGACGTCACCAAGGAACAGAACCATCCTATGGATGCTTTCTCATCAGTAGAGAAAGGCAGAAGAACATAAAAGGCTTTTTCTTCTTGTTGTCTTTTCTTCTTAAAGACCAAGGACCAAACTGGGGTTGGGCACAAGAAAGTGGCTGAAGAAAGCCTCATTCAGTCTCTAAAAGTCAGCAGAAATAGGCTGTGTGATAAATTTTCTTGATTTTTCCTCCCTTCTTCTTCTTCTTCTTTTTTTTTTTTAATGGGAAGCAAAATAAGCTAAGGGGCTTCCCTGGTGATTCAGTGGTAAAGAATCCACCTGCCAATGCAGGAGACTTGGATTTGATTCCTGGGTCAGGAAGATCCCCTGGAGGAGGGCATGGAACCCACCACAGTATTTTTGCCTGGGAAATCCCATGGACCAGAGCCTGGAGGGCTACAGTCCATGGGGTCACAAGAGTCAGACATGACTTAGTGACTAGAAGCAACGGAAGAAGCTAAGAATGCCATAAATGAAAAGAAAGCTGTTGGAGGGAGGGAGGCAGAGGAAGACAGTGAACATGAAGAAAGCAAGATGCCCAAGTGCTGAACTGTGGTAAAGGGACCTTCCCCTGTCCTGGGAAACAGCCTACAGACAGGAAGAAATGTTGGGGTGACCTCAACGCAAATTCTTCCCCTGGGCATTCAAGTATATTAACCTAGACCTGCTTAATCTGGCCAACCTCATATTCCAGTTACCCAGAAGCTCACTCCTTTCCTCCAAAACTGTGCTGTTTACCATTCCTCCTGCTGGGAGTATTTTTCCCGAGCACCTTCCAAGATCAACTCGTCCTTTAACCACCATTTTTCGTCACTGCCTCTCACCAGCTCTCTTGAGTCCACTGGAGGCTTACACGTTGGGTAATGCAAGCCTCTAGCAGACCAACTGGTGGGCTGCTGTCTATGGGGTTGCACAGAGTCGGACACGACGGAAGCGACTTCGCAGCCGCAGCAGCAGACTACCTGTGCTTGCTGTGAAACACTGGGCAAGTTATCTGAACTTCCTGTTACTCAGTGACCTTCCTTTCAAATGGGGATAAAAAAAAAAACAACGAAGCCTACTGCACTGTGTCATCGCAGAGAGTAAGGGAGCTGATCTATGTGACCTGCATACAGTGATTGTCCTACAAACGCCACTCCTCCATTCAGTTCATCACACAGTATAGCATCTGCTCCTATGTTGTTCTGAACCACTCTGCAACGGATTCAAATACGTCCGCAACCAGCCTGGAAGTTCTTCGAGGATACATGTCATGCCTAAAACCTACTTGAAATACCTCAAAGCAATAGGGGTTCAAGGACTCCCAGAAAAGCTACATTTCTGAGTGTCTACTGTATGTTAAGCACTGCAATAGATGCTGCAGAAACAAGACGGAGGAGGTGGTGAGGCGCTTACTTGGTGGGGGCCATATGAGCAGACTCATCTTTTCTAAATTATCAGCTGCCTCCCCTCTTTCTTGTGTATGCGTGTGCATGCTCAGTCGTGTCTGACTCTATGCAGCCCCATGGACTGTAGCCAGGCTCCTCTGTCCATGGGATCTTCCAGGCAAGAATACTGGAGTGGGTTGCCATTTCCTCCTCCGGGGGATCTTCCTGACCCCCATCTTCTATGCCTCGTACATTGACCGGCAGATTTTTACCATTGAGTCACCTGGGAAGTTCCCAGGCTTTCTTGTGACTGCTCCCAAATCCTTCAGGAGAAGGCTGGTGGCATGCCTGCATTTGTACTGAGCAGAGCTACAATTTGTTGAACATTTTGTTTTGATTAAAAATTAATAGCTGCTTTTGACCCATATGGATTAATTTCACTTTCTCTAAGTATCTCCTTAATTGACAAACTACCATTAGGTGAAAGAACCAATTAAACCAGCACATAACTGCCTCCCTCCCTTCCTCTGCCAGTCTTCATCCCCTTTCCTCCCTCTCCATGTTGTCCTGGCTGAGTGTTTTAATAGACTATTTCCATACCAGCACAACAAGATTAATTACTCAGTGAACACATGAGAACAAAGGTGGGAGGGGTACTTGATGTGGATGCAAGGCCACCCTGAATCTACTAAAGGGCAATGAAGGGAGGCTTGCAAGACAAGAGATTCACTTTCAGGGGCTCAGAAGATTGACACGTGCAGTTCTTGTCAATTAATGGGCCTTCCGAGCTTATCAGCCATCAGAGGCTGTTCAATGTGCTGCTTTATCATAGTTTGGCAAAAATCCTCGATAAACTCCGGGAAAGTGCTGACAAGGTTATTCTAATAACCAGCTGGACAAAGTCCATTCACTGTTCGTTGCAACATGTGCTCAGCGGCTGTAGCAAGGGGGCGTGAAACTTCCTCTTGTGCTGAAGCGAGGCTCTGGTGGGAAGACTGAACTGGAACAAAATGCTGTGACCAGGTCCCCTAGGATAAACACTCTGCTCTCTGCTGGGGTTTTTTCCAGGCTTCTAGATCTTTCTGGGTGAACATTTCTCTCCCCTCGCTTCTTAAGACCCTGCCAAAGTGAGGGAATAGGAACACTGTGTCTTTATTGGGGCTAGAGAGTTTCAAGAAACCTCCACTAGGGACAGATCCAAAAGGACTCTCTGCCCTGAAACAGGAGATGTTTATAACTAAACCCGTCTTTCATGTGGAGCACTACAGACTTCACAGCTTTCCAGTGGGAGAGTCTGAAACAACCAAACTTGTCAATTTCAAGTCTTGGAGTAGGCAGGTGGAGAAGAAAGTGACTGATGACTGATTTTGTTTCCCTCAGCCATTTTTTTTAATGGCACATTCCAACAATGACTAACTCTCTCACATTCACATTCATTAAAAAGATGTACATTGACCCAGTGATGGTACACAGAAACACAGGAAACTGCATTTTTTAAAAATAGGAAAGGATTTGAGAAATGATCTACTCAATTTCTCCTACATCTTATTATGACAAATTTCAAATTCAGAAAAGTAGAAAGACGCTTACAGTGAACACTTATACATCCATAATAATATTCTACTGCTAATGTTTCATTATACTTATTTTATTATGTAACCTATCCCATCTAGCCAGCCTATCATTCCAACTTCTTTTTAATTGCTTTTAAAAAAACATCTTTTAAAAAAGGCTATTTGAATCACTCTTTTCTGTAAACTCTTCTGAGAAAGACAAATCTATGAAATGAATAAAAATTAAGCTATTCTATTGCCATATAATTTAGCAATTCCACTCCTGGGCATATATCTGGAGAAAACTATAATGTGAAAAGATGCATTTACCTCAGTGTTCTTTGAGCAAACTCTGGGAGATAGTGGAGGACAGAAGAACCTGGTGAGCGGCAGTCTATGGGGTCGCCGAGAGTTGGCTGTGACTTAGCAACTCAAGAACACCACCACCCCCAAGTTCACAGCAGCACTATTTCAACAGCCAAGGTATGCAAGCAGCCTAAATATCTATCAGTAGATGAATGGATAAAGAAGATGTGGCACAGATACACAATGGAATACTGTCTGCGTTGTGCTTAGTCGCTCAGTCATGTCCGACGCTGGGACCCCATGGACTGCAGCCCTCCAGGCTCCTCTTTCCATGGGGATTCTCCAGGCAAGAATACTGCAGTGGGTTGCCATGACATCCTCCAGGGGAATCTTCCCAACCCAGGGATCAAACCCAGGTTTCCCACACTGTAGGCGATTCTTTACCAACTGAGCCACCAGGGAAGCCCAGTGGAATACTACTCATCCATAAAAAAAGAATAAAACAATGCCATTTGCAGCAACATGGATGACCTAGAGATTATCATACTAAGTGAACTAAGTCAAACAGAGAAAGACAAATACTATATGTATCACTTAGATGTGGAATCTAAAATTTGATACAGATGAACTTACTTACAAAACAGAAACAGACACATAGACATAGAAGACAAACTATGGTTACCAAAGAGGAAAGGGAGAGAGGGACGAATTAGGAGTCGGGATTAACAGATACATACTACTGTGTATAAAACCGATAATAAGGTCCTACTGTATAGCACAGGGAACTATATTCAGTATCTTGCAGTGATGGAAATATATATATATATGTGGTTTAGTTGCTAGACTATGGCCCGCCAGACTCCTCTGTCCATGGGATTTCCCAGGTAAGAATACTGGAGTGGGTAGCTGATCCCCTCTCCAGGGGATCTTCCCCACCCAGGGATCAAACCCAGGTCTCCTGCATTGCAGGTGGATTCATTACCAGCTGAGCCACCAGGAAAGCCCCTTATATGTGTGTGTGTGTGTGTATATGTGTGTGTGTGTGTGTGTGTGTGTGTGTAGGGCTTTCCTTGTGGCTCAGCTGGTGAAGAATCTGCCTACAATGCAGGAGACTCGCGTTCTATTGCCTAGTGGGGAAGATCCCCTGGAGAAGGGAATGGCTAGTATTCCGGCCAGGAGAATTCCACGGACTGTAGAGTCTGTGGGGTGGCAAAGAGACTGAGTCGCTCAGTCATTCCGGGCAAATCAGCCCGGAATGATTTAGTCAAGTTCACAGCAGTATGTCACTGAGAAGAATCTCTGTGTTGTCTGAGTCCCAAAGGGTTATTTTAAAGATGAAAAGGGACAGTAATTATAAACATTCTGGAAGCAAATTTCTGCAGCAATTCAGGTGTTCCTATTGTTATTATTAGCAATGTCATTCCAGAAACTGAGGAGTCATATAACCCCCAAGCCACTTGAGAACAAGGCTTCCCTCTTCCTGCCTTTACACAAACCACCCAGGACGACTCTTCCGACCGTCATCTACTACCACTTCCCCCCAAAGAAAAGCCCACCATCTGGCTCCTCCACCAAACCAAAGCAAACCTCTAAACTCATCCAGTGGGTTTCCAAGGCCCTTTCTGCCCTGACACCAAACGCCTTTTGAGATCGATCCGCCACTGCTTAGCCGCTTTGTTTCCCAGGCATGAGGTTCACTAGCTGCCGGGTGCACCCATCTCTCCATTTCTCTCATGCTCACTGGATCATTCTAGAGTCTGTGCCTTGGCGGAGCAGAGAAATGCAGGACTGGTCGGGCACTAAGGAGGCCTGGAGCCGGTGTCCCTCCACGTCTGCCCATACCATAAGACTGCGGCATGGCCACGCTGAGCTCACTTTACAGACAAGGAAATGGGGGCAGAGACAAACCGCCACACTTGGGCTTCCAGCGAGTAAGCGCTTCTGACTGTGCTTCAGAAAAAGCCACTGCGGCCTCCCTGCTCAGGCTGGTATCTCTCAGGCTATGGTTCTACTGCCACTGCTTCCAGGAAGCCCTCCTCACTTCTCTAATCCCTCCGTGGACCTCCTGGAGCACTGCACAGATGTCTGGGGAGCTTGAGAGAAGATTGGGCAACACAGGAAATGGGTCGGTTTTCAGAGCTGGGCAGCCCTGCCTGATTTTGAGTCTGACTGGTCAGGGGTCAGTTTCCTCGTGTGCACCTCACGCATCTATCTAACAAGCTAACAACCCCTGCAGGTTTGCGGACTATGCGGGGAGGAGGAGGTGCCTGTTAAGTATTGGTCTCTCCCCCCACACCCCTTCCTTCAGAGTTTTTACTCTAACTCTCCTAAAGATTTGACTCATGGTCATGAAACAGGGAGGGCACACAGAGGGCAGGGCCCGGCAGTGCCACAGGGACCAGGAGAGCCTCCGCCTCAGGTTGGCCCTGCTGTCTTTAGCGGACCCCTCGTCTTATTGAACCCTAGCGCGGCCTCTCCCCACAGACCCAGAGGGAGCTCCCAGGTCCACGTTCCCGTACCTGGCCCATCACCTGTGAGCTATGGAGGAGCCTGGGGTGCTGCGTTTTTGCAGATAATGAAGTCCAGGTGATTAGACTCTGTGTGGTGCAAAACAAACAGCGCCTTGTCTGTGCTTAGGTTCAGGTTACCCAGTGGGACGGCGCCCAGAACGTAACTGAGAACACCGGTGAAAATGCCTTCTCTGTGCACAGCCCAGCTGGGGTTTTCAAAGAGCTGGGGCTTGTTCTGAGGCTGGACTCACACAGCTTCGCTACTGTCCTGGTGACCTGGGTACACGAATGTCCCCTTGCAGGCTGGGAGCTCTGCAGAGATGGAAGGCACAGTTTGCATGGCCGTCTCCCTGCTTTGCGACCTCAATGCCCTCCATCTCTCCTGGATCGTCCAAGAGCAGGAAGCTACCCTGCACCTCAATTTCATGAAGGATTAGCAGCCATCATTCTCCCATCACTAACGGTCATGCAGGGACAAAACTGTCCTCTCAAAATCTCAGATGGGAAAGGGGGAAAAAAAGCCACATGACTGATGACTTAAAACTTGGGATTTGTCACACAAAGTTTATACACAAGGGTAGGAGAATGGCGTTTGTCCTTCTTCCCTTTTAGGTTTAAATGGAAGCCAGCCTTAACTCCCCCTCCTCAGGCTCTCCACCACCACACCATCCAGCTGACGAAGAGAGCTCCTAGTTGCCCAAAGTGTGGACAGTCAGCTGCCCACATCAAGCCCGTGTTGGGGGCGACTACAGAGCAACAGGCAGGCGCACCTGTCCGTGCCTCCCCCTACGTGCATCAGGGCAGCCGCCCCCAGATCTCTAAAATGTCCTCTGTGCAGAGAGTAACAGCGCTGAGCTTCCTCCCATCAGTGGGCCACACGAGTCAGACGTAGGAGCACTGTCAGGAAGCTGTACAACTGGTTCTGGGGGACACAGCGGAGCAGGAAAACACAGCACCATCCAGCAAGGCGGTGGCTTGCTCACCACTGGGTTTATTCCTACGGTACAGTCCCCGAGAAGACATTCCTGAAAAGGAGCAAAGAAGTAAATTTCTACCAACTGCCTGGCCACCTCAACAAAGCCAGAGGAGGGAGGTGGATAGACGCCTCCCCTCCCCTTCACCCTAAAAACAACTACTTCCTGTTTAAGGAGCCAAAGAGAAGAGCAATTCACCTACTCACAAAGGCCGGCCACTTGGCAGCCCGCCAAGAATCTAAGAGAAACCTTGAATTTCGAAAACATAATAGACAAGGGAGTCAGCTTAAGAAAAGATTTCATCTGTCATCTGACAAGAGGCTGGGGTCATGGAGGAGGGTATTCNCTGGTGGGGGCGGGGGGTGGGCTAAGAAGACAGTCTTAGCGTGGAATAGAGGCTGCTGTTTCAAGGAGGCTTCTCATTTCTTCTGACATCCTGACACAGACGTGTAATACAGAGGTTCAGCAATGTGGGCAGGTTAAGTCACGTGAGACAGAGGAAATCACTGCACTGTGAACTGAAGGGCTGCTGCGGGCGGCCCAGGCCTGGGTCCCCACAGGAGGGTGGCCCCCAGAAGGGGCAGGACTCGGTGAGCCTAGGCTCCAGGGCTTGTGTTCACAGGCAGTGGCCCTCCACAGGACAGTGAGACGCCCTTCAGACTAGTCTGTGCTCAGGCTTTCCTCGTCTCCTCTCGGTCTCTCGGAAACGTGAGCAGTGCAGCCTAAGGGCCCTGGGGAACCGAGAGGCCAGCATTGCGAGTCCAGTGGTGCTCCCGGCTGGGCTCTCTGCTCTCCAGTTTCTTAGACCTGGGATGCAACAAAAAGGGCTGCTCCCACAGAAACACTGATGATTCTGAAGGGCTTTTTGATCACCGGAGAAAGATTAAACAGAGTTCAGGAAAACCTGTGCATCTCTAACAGGAATCTGAGTCTGCTGAAATCACACACCTGCATCTCTGTTAAGTGACACACGAGATGGACCAGCCAGCGTGTCACCCATCATGGCAGATCTACCCACAGTCAGGTCCACCCACTGCAGGAAAAACTAGATATTTAGACACCTCTTCCTCACCAGAACAGAAGTGACTCTCACTGTGTGTTAACTGTGCCAGGATGTGGACCAGGAGGTCAGAGCTGCTTCTGTGTGGTTCTGTGACTGGGCTCCCCAGTCTTATGCTCAGAGCTGCCTCGAGCACAAGCCCTGGGGAGCACATGCTGAGGTGGGGGACACAAAGCAAAGAGAAACACTCATTGTCATGACTTCCTGACATTAAGGTGGTAACTACTAAGCACCACACGTGGACGCGGCACTTCCTCCCACTTAATAAGACGGATCTGTCAGACGGGGAAAATGACCCCTTTTACAGATGAGGAAACTGAGGTGCAAATCACATGGCTGGGAGGCCAGACCCAGGCCTCCAGCTGTTGCAGTTTGCAGCCTGTGGTGCCCGCTGTAAAGGGAGACATGGCTCCTCACCTTGTGAGTCTCCTCACCCCAAACAGCTCTGCTCACCCCGACCCCACTCCTTTCTGGATGAGTCATTTGAAGAAAACTGGGGATGTTAACAAACAGGCATGACGTAACAGCTGCCCAGGAGCCAACTTCTGCAGCGGCACCTGCCAGGCCTCCTGGGCAGCCTTCTCCCCCAGGGTGGGCTGCAGGGGGACAGGGCTGGGCAGTGGGGCTGCAGGGCTCTAAGCGTATCACACTTCAGGCTCCCAGGGCCCCCAGCCGATGTGTGTGGCCAGGTGAAACCAGGGTCAAAACAGATATCCACAGCAGCTGCAGTCTGGAGGAGAGGTCAAGAGCGTGGTCAAAGCTAAGGTAGAGGGCCCAGCTGTGTGGGTGTCTCCAGCTGTGAGTGTTCCAGGCCTGGGGGTGGAGACCTGCCTCTGGAAGCATCGCTGTCCTGCCCTCCCCGCAGGAGGGGTCTGCCTGACCCCCTTGCCCCTTGTCCGGGCAGCAGTTCCTGACCTTTTGCCCATTTCTCCCATCCTCTCTCTGTGCTTTACAAATCCAGCTGCTGCTGGTGTCTCTGAGCACTTTACAGAAAGTAGGCAGTCATTAATGCTCAATGACAATAGAATTTCTCCCAAATTACACATGACACTTGCATTAAAGGCAAACATGTTCATCTGGATAGATGTTATCGCAGGGAGTGCCACAAGAATTCACAGCAATTTGTCAAGGATAAGAAGTACACTTCCTTTAATTACGAGTTCTCTTTAACCAAAATAAGAGGAAAAGCCTTTAGGAGTGGTTGTTAATTAAAATAACAATTTGGCCATGGGCTATGTAAATCTTCGGTGAGGATGGACTTGGTGGCAAGTGGTTGGTGGGGACGCTAAAGCTGAGGCAAGTGAGCCAGGCTGGCTGTGGGCTTTATGGGGAAGTAGAGATGTCGCGGTTTTGTTGAAGTGCTCATGACTTGTTCGCATGTCTTAGTCATGCTTCCAACACCCCAGGGAGGCAGGTATCAGGCCAGCTTGAAATCTAAGGCTGCTGGAGTTGAGAGTGCATGAGGTGAGTAACAAAGCTGTCACCAGATGCAGGTTTTCCTGACCCCAAGCTCATGGTTCTTTCCTAGAAACTTATATTTCTGCTTGGCTTACTGTGTGTGCATCAGAAGCCTTGAGCGCCCCTCTGGAAATACAGAAGGTTCCTGCGCTCCACCTGGGAACTTTGGGATCAGAGTCCCCAGACTGCCAAAGTGTTCTGCCCCTTCTCCCCCTGCCACCATGCACAGCACCAGGGACAACCGTGGGGATTCTGCCCCTTCTCCCCCCGCCACCATGCACAGCACCAGGGACAGCCGTGGGGATTCTGCCCCTTCTCCCCCCGCCACCATGAACAGCACCAGGGACAGCCGTGGGGATTCTGCCCCTTCTCCCCCCGCCACCATGCACAGCACCAGGGACAGCCGTGGGGATTCTGCCCCTTCTCCCCCCGCCACCATGCCTAGCACCAGGGACAGCCGTGGGGACCCTCCCCCACACTCCTTGCTGGCCAGGTGCCTGGGTGCTACATCTCTTTATCTGCTCTGCAGGCCTCCACCCTGGGCTGAGTCTGATCAGACCAAAGAGCCAGGACTGGCACAGGTGCTAAGAGCATCTCTGCTCCTCCTCCTTGGTCCTGGGCATTACCACCCGCACGTCCAGGACCAAGACCACCAGGGACAGGGTGGCCAGGCCTAACCGCAAGCATGAGTGCAAACCAAGTGCAAATTCAGGAGCTTGGCCTCTCCCCATGGTCCAGATGTGACAGGAACTTTCCAGTGCCCAGAACTCCCCTGATACTCTCCACTTGCTCCTGGAATTACACTCAGGGACGTGGTGAGAGCAGCGCCAACATCAGCACCAAAGGCAACTTGCCTTCCTAGTCAAAACTTGAAGATAAACAAATGACAACAACCAGCGCATGGAACAAGTCTGAGCGTCCGTGGTGGGGGTGCCTGAGGGAGTGTGGCTCAACAAGGGCTCCAACCCCGAAACCTGGTGGAAGCTGGGAGGTGCCAGTGGGCTCCACTTAACACGGACGGTAGTAACACCAACTATCACGTCAGTAAGTCCTGTAAACGCATTTCACCTCTTCACCACAGCCCTGGTAGGGAACCGTTCCCCTGAGGTCTAGAGTGCGTCAGTGACTTTTACATCACACCAGCGGTCAGTTATGAATTCTAGGCCTTCTGAGCATCAACCTTAAGCTCACTTTCCTCATAAGTGGATCCCAGAGACAGGGAGAGAGTTAGAAACTCAACAACTATGGTCATTTACTGCTTGACTGAGCTGAGAAGGTTTAAACAGAGAAACTAAGATGGTGTGAACTCAACAGAACTAGAGGGTAGACACTCATTCAGATTTTGCAATCTGACCACATCAGAAGGTTTGGACACCCACATCCTCTGTGGCTGTCGCTGTTTTGTGCTTACCCAGAAGCTATTTCTCCCACTCCTCTCTCGCTTACAGAACTCTTAAGGCAGCAGAATGCCCAGGGACCGTCATGCTGAATAGGGGAAATCCAGGCCCTTTTGGCCAGATTCCTGTTTTTCCCTTTGTCCCTGGACTGGACTGTTTCAGCCACAGAGATGTAAAAGGTCCCTGATCACCTGTTTCCTTCCTGATTGCCTTGTGTATGTTCTGCAAGGACCCATGAATGCTGCCTTGTAAGAAAAAGGTCTTTACATGGACCCCAATGTTCATTGCAGCACTATTTACAAGAGCTAGGACATGGAAGCAACCTAGATGTTCATTGGCAGATGAAGAGATAAGGAATTGTACTACATATACACAATGGAATATTACTCAGCTTTAAAAAAGAACACATTCGAGTCAGTTCTAATGAGGTGGATGAACCTGGAGCCTATTATACAGAGTGAAGTAAGCCAGAAAGAAAGACATATATTGTATATTAATGCATATATATAGAATTTAGTAAGATGGTATTGACGATCCTACATGCACGGCAGCAAAAGAGACACAGAGGTAAAGAATAGATGGACTCAGTGGGAGAAGGTGAGGGTAGGATGATTTGAAAGAATAGCACTGAAACATGTACATTATCATATGTAAAATACATGACCAGGGTGAGTTCCAATGCATGAAGCAGGACATGCAGAGGGATGGGGTGGGGAGGGTTCAGGACTCGGGGGACACATGTATACACGTGGCTGATTCATGTTGACGTATGGCAAAAACCACCACAACATTGTAAGGAAATTATCCTCTAATTAAAATAAATTGATTAATTAAAAAAAGAAAAATAGGTTAAAAGAGAAAAGTTCTTTGCTTACGTGACTCAGTTAAAGACCTGAAGATATGGAGATTATCTCAGATTATCATCAGGGTGGCCCCAAGTGCCATGCCAAGTGCCTCATAAGGAGGCAGAGGCCAGTCACGCACGAGCGGGGAGAGCCATGTGAAGACAGGAGCACAGGCTGGAGTGAGGTGGCCACACGCAGAGGCAGGCTGACAGCCACCGGAAGACGGCAGAGGCATGGGGCAGCGACTCCTCTACGGCCTATGGGTGGGGTACAGCCCTAACGGAGCCTTGACTTTGGCCCAGTGGACATGACATGGAACTTCTAGCCCCCAGAACTGAAAGAGAAGTTCCTGCTGTTTTAAGCCACTAAGTTCGTGGTTATCGCAGCCACAGGAAACAAATACACTCTCAAAGCCACCGACAGGCATTCTGTTACCACAACCAAACACAACGCATTTCCATCTCTTGGCCACACTCTGAGGACTGACACAGGGGCTGCTCCCTTTCTGACCGTGAGAGAGACTTCTAGAAACCCTCAGATGCCGGCAAGTCTCTCTGATTCCAGTCTCCCCGAGCCTGGTGCTGCCACCTTTCAGAGAGCACAGCTACCATTAAAATCCCCATCGCGTGTATGGGGCAGCGAGTACGTGCAGCACGTCTGACGCCCACATTCGTGGAGCAGGTGCCCTGGCAGGCAGGTTCCACGGTGCCCTCGGCCTGAAAGCACATGGGGACTGAACACATGCGGGGACTGCTGAAGGTGGCAGCTCCTCGGCACACATCACACATGAGGCTCTGAGTTACGTTAGCAATGACGTAAACATCCCTTGGATCTCCCTGGGGGTCCAGTGGCTAAGACTCTGAGCTCCCAATGCAGGGGGCCCAGATTCAATCCCTGGTCAGGCAACAAGACTCCACATGCTGCAACTAAGACCTGGCACCACCAAAGAAAGAAAGGAAAGACAGAAGGACATCACTGGGAGTTGGGAGTCCAAGACAGGGAGGACGTGGGGAAGGAGAGAAGGGCTCCGAAAGTTGGGGAACGGACTTTTAAAAATCCTACTCTGTACAATAGAAGCAAATTCAGCGGAAATGTACTTAAAAGCCTTCTCAAAAGCAAAAATGAAGCTTAGGTAGAGAGGGAATCTTGGTGAAATCTTCTTGATTATTAAAGCTGCCTCTGCCATCAGTCTTTGCTTGGGGCCCATTACTTGCTCCTTGGGGTAACTCCTGCTCCTCCAGAGGCTTGGTGACTTCCTGTTTAAAGTCTGTTCTGTTCAATCTCTCTCTGCAGGACCCCTCTTTCCAAATTTCACTGACTGATGACACAGCCAAGATTCATGTCTCTCTGATCTTCTGCTTCTTCAGGACTTATCTGGGGTCCCATTTCTTAAGAGATCTGTCTGAGGAGTGGGCCGACTTGTCTGTAAGGGATTCAGCGCTAACGCATGTCAGGGCTTTGTTTTGGTTCTGGTTCTTGCCGTCCCTACAGCGGGTCGGGGGAGCAGTGATAGGGGTAGCTGTGTGGGAGAGACTGAGATCTGAAATTCACTGAGTATTTATTACAGGCCGTATCATTCTACATGTTTTGTATTCAGATTAAACAAAACAAAACAAACAAAAAGAACAGCAGCAGCTCAGAGGCATTAAGTATATTTCTCAAGGTCAAGTCACACACCTGTCCTGATGGGACTGGAATGGTGACCTCACCACCCCTGCCTTTCCAGGCATCTCCTCCGTCCTTCTGCTTTCTAGACCTCAGGCTGCCTGACCTCCACAGGGCCCCTCAGGACCACACCTCTTGGAGCTATGGCCTGGCCTGCAGACTGCACAGTTCCCACTGTTTATACCACAGGCCAGCTATGATGAAGAGCTCAACCAGTTTAAAAGCACATGATACCATCAGGCAAAGACCTGAGTCTATCTACTGAGGTTAAGAATCACAGATGAGCACTGAAACTGTGGTTGGCAGTTTGGTGAGAAACAGGTATTTTGCACAGTTTCAAAATACCTCCCCACAAGATCCTAATTACTCTGAAAGGAAAACAATAGTAACCTTACAGTGAGGAACCTGGTGGGTGTCACTTTAACTGAGTGATCCATGTCACATTCCCACGACCAGCAGGAAGACGTCATGGGGCTCTGATGTGAAGCACCGAGAAGGGGCCATCGCGCCCAAGATTTTTCCTGCCAAGATGGCATAACCTCAATCTAATCAAAATAAAACATCAGTGCTCTCTAATGACCTAGAGGGGTGGGATGCATGTGGGGAGGGAGGCCCAAGAGGGAGGAATATCTGTGTACACATAGCTGATTCACTTCACTGTACGGCAGAAACTAACATAACATTGTCAAGCAATTTTACTCCAATTAAAAAATAGAAAAAAAAAAAATCAGACAGACCCAAATCAAAGGATGGAGGGCCACAAAATAACCTGTCTGGATTACTGAAAAATGTCACAGTTATGAAAGACAAAGAAACACTGAGCGACTTTCCCAGACAGACGGAGGCAAAGAAAACTTATGGCAACTATATGCAGTGTGGGGTTCTAGATGAACCCCAGGACCAGAAAAAGGACACAGTTGGGGAAACAGGTGAACTCTGAATAAAGGTCTGTAGACTTAGCTAACAGTATTATATGAAGGTTAATTTTCTGATTTAAATATCTGTTGTTTAGTTACTCAGTCACGTCTGATTCTTTGTGACCCCAGGGACTGCCCACCAGGCTCCTCTGTCCATGGGATTCTCCTGGCAAGAATACTGGAGTGGGGTGCCATTTCCTTCCTCAGGGGATCTTCCCAACCCAGGGATCAAAATCGAGTCTCCTTCATTGGCAGGCAGATTCTTTACCAATGAGCCACCATGAAAGCCTTAAATATCTGTATTCTGGTTTTAAAAGATACAGTATTAGGAGAAGCAGGGTGAAGGGTATATAGGAACTTCCTACAATATTTTTCTGTAAGTCTAAAATTATTTAAAAATGAAAAAGTAAAAAAAAAAAAAGAAAATCCCCCAAACCCCAAACCTTTCAGACACTGCTTTCTTAGAGGATCATTTTCATGATAGAATTTAGGTGGCAACTGCTACCTCCGGTGGGCCCTCTGGGGGTCTGCGTACCTATCACACAAGTGGTCACTTAGTGGCTGTTTGAAGCTGGTCTTGAAGGTCGAGGTGCTCCGTGTGCTAGAGTCTGGGGGTCCTGAGCTCAGGAGCCCTCACCCTGTGCTGCTCCCAGGGCCAACCCTGCCTTTGCAGAGTGACCTTCCAGACAATTGGAGAAGTCCGAGGAGCTGGTTTCCAGCTGAGTGTTTAGAGGCTGATGATTTCACTTTCAAGAAAAGAGGATGAGGAGAACAGTGGGACACCCAGCTCTCCTCTTTCTACACAGTCTCCTTTCAGATCCTGGGGAGATCGACGTGGAGGAAGAAAGGGGTAAAACGGTTCTGGTTCCCTTTCCTTATCTTGAGCCACTGGAAGCAGACCCCTCCCTCACTTCCTGTCTGAAGCCTTCCTGAGGCAGCCCAAAGCAGATGGCTCTCTGCTCTGTTCCTCTGCCTCTGTGTGCGGCAGACGGGGAAGAGGGGGGCGGGGCTAGTCTTTAAGAGTCCTTCCACTTCCACCAGGCCAGGCCAGCTAGGCCCTGATGGGTGGCCTCAGGTGGGACTGCCGTGAACCAAGGGTCTTCAAGACTGGCTAATCCTGAGTGTCCTCAGGTGAATCAGCCCCCTCACCTACAGACCAGAGCATGGAAGCTTCTATGATGAGTCTGCTCTGGTTTTCTTTTATTTTTTAAAATTGGCATATAATTGCTTTACAATACTGAGTTAGTTTCTGCTGTGCAACAAAGTGAATCAGCTATCTGTATACGTATATCCCCTCCCTCCTGAGCCTCCTCCCCCCTCCCACCCCATCCCACCCCTCTAGACCTCACTGAGCACCGAGCTGAGACCCCTGTGCTATATACAGCTGCCTCCCACCAGCTGTCTGTTCAGCACATGGCAGCATGTATATATCAGGGCTAGTCTCCCGATTCATCCCACCCTCTCCTTCCCCACGGTGTCCACAAGTCTGTTCTCTACATAGGTGTCTCCATTTCTGCCCTGCAAATAGGTAAAAACGGTATTGATGAATCTATTTTCTCTGGCTTTCTTACAGAAAACTCTGGAATCTGAAGATACAAGTGAGTTGCTGACTGCTGGGTCCATGGAAGTTAGATGCTAAGTACTGTCACCAGCGATGATGTGGTGTAACTTCTATACTGATCAGAGAAGGCATGGATGTATTGTCACCAAAGTGTTAGATTTTGCCTCAGTTCTTCCCTTGCTCCAAGTCCCTCCTTTGTAAAATGAAGACTAAACATTCTTTCCCCAAGGGTGTTGGTTATGAGGTTTAAATGACCTACCGTTTGGTGCTTTAACACATTTGGTACAAAAAACCAGACAGGTCACATGATAATGTGAATGTACCGAACATTCCTGAAATGTATGCTTAAAAATGGCTAAGAGAAATGAGATGAGAAATTTTGTTACATGTGTTTTGCCATAACAACAACAGAAAAAAGTCATTCAGTATATCATTAAAAAAAAAAAAACCCACACAAACATCAGTTGCTAGGATTAATATACCGTCACTTTGTTCTGAATGGTTACCATCACCACATGTATTGATTCCTAGATTAGATGCAGACAAACTCCCGGAGCTCTGGCTGGGCTCCCGCTCACTCCCACTGCTCCAACTGTCTCCGAAACCCAGATGGTTCTTGGGCTCCCAGACACCATCCTGCAGTTAGGCTTGCTCCTGTACCACAAATGTGCAGTCTCTTCAACCCGTGCAGCGGGGGTTCCTGCCAACCACTCCCTGGACTCACAGTCTCTCTCCCCCATCATGTATGTATGTGCTCAGTTGCTCAGTTGGGTCCAACTCTTTGCAGCCCCAAGGGCTGCAGCCCAGCAGGCTCCTCTGTCCATGCAACTTTCCAGGCAAGAACACTGGCGAGGGTTGCCATTCGCAAGCCCAGGGGATCGTCCCAGGGATGGAACTCCATCTCTCGAGTTTGGGGCACTGGCAGGTGGATTCTCTGCCACTAGTGCCGCCCTGGAAGCCGGTATTCCCCCACTCAGTCTCCCACTCATGGTATCATCAACGCCCGCCCAGTCAGCCTTATTGAAACCTGACCCCCACATTCCAGGGGTCACAAAATCATGTTAGTTCCACTTCAGAAACGCCTCCAAAATTTAACTCCTCCTTTTTCCACCACTTTAGTTGAGATCCCAACAGCCTCTCATCCAGACAATGATGATGACAACAATCTCTTTGGTCATCGTCCTTCTTCCGCCTCATCCTTCCACCACTACCAGGATTAATTCTCTTCCAGAAAGTCAAATCTGATGTGTCATTCACCTACATGCATGGGACCCAGTGGACTCCCATCTGAACCAAGTCTAAGAACTCTGTATCTTGCCCTACAAGGTCTGTTTATATAGAGCTTTTATATCAACCCACATTTACAGTCACATGTCCCCCCCCATCCCCTACCATGAACCTTGCTCCGTTATCAGTGTCTCTCCATACGCTAAGACTGCCACAACTCTTCATTTTTTGAAAGTAATATCCCCATTTGCCTATTACCTGCAGGACTCTTGCTGCCTAGCAATCACTCACATCCATGTGTTTCAGCAAGATATAAGTCGAATACCTCTTCTTCCAGATAGCAGGGTTCAGCCTGTGCGCCATTCCTCAGCATACACTGGGCTGGGGGTGGCGGTCCAGGTTAATAATTCATCAGGGTACCTCAGTTTTCTCCTCAATTAGTCCTTCTGTCTCTGAAGGCTTGTTATGTCTTCATCATTGCTCCATTCCTAATGCCCAGAACAGTGTGTGGCTCAGCACATAGAGAAGGTTAAGTCTGTTGAATGAACTATGAGTATAAATGCTGTGCCTGAGTTTCTTAACTTCCTAATGACTTAGGAAAGTCATTTCGACAAGGCCACCTGTTATAACTTAAGATGGACGTAAGACACTGGACACAAGCCAGGTACTCTGGGATGACCAAAATTCCTTTGGACAAATAAGTTACATTTTGTACCCTGGATAAATAGTTTGCTAACCGGCATCTCAGTGACTTCAAAGACCTTTGTGTCTATCGTGGGGGCTGTCATCACCTACTGTGTAAACAGCATTAATGAATTCTGGACTGTTCTGAATAGGTGTAATCACGAATTCTTACTCTCGAAAATCCTGTGCCCCTCTATAACTTTTAACAGCTTAGTATTCTTTAACATTTTGATCTTGTTTTTATTTTTTAAGTTATTATTATTATTATTATTTTTGGCCATGCCAAAAGGCATGTAAATTCTTAATTTCCCAACCAGGGATCAAACCCATGGCCCCCTGCAGTGGTAGCATAGAGTCTTAACCACTGGACCACCATGGAAGCCCCTTAATAGTTTAATTTAAGCAAGAGAGACCCAATCTGTGCATGGCTCTCAAGATAATACTATGAAAATTTAGGTAAGTATTGTGTATAAAGGAAAACATATATTCATATTTCAGACCCTGTGATCAATACTAAGTGGTAACTTTGGATGAAGATCAAGGTAGCTTTGGCGGCTGGCAGGAAGTACCTGTGAGTATCTGACTCACCTGGCAGGGAGGTCAGAGTGCGCTTTATAGACACATCATTGTCTGCCAAACTTCCACTTTCTGGGTCCTCTATCTACTCCATACAGAGCTACCTCCAGAGCACCTTTGAACAACACGGCCCTGTCTTTCTACCACAGCGTGGCTGATCCACAGTCCTTTCCAGAGAACCTACTTCCCAGGATGTGACCTGTTGCTTAGTTGCTGTTGTGTCCGACTCTTTGACACTCTGTGGACTGCAGCCCACCAGGCACCTCTGTCCATGGGACTTACCAGGCAAGAATGTCTGGAGCAGGCTGCCATTTCCTTCTCGAAGGGATCTTCCCAAGCCAGGGATGGAATCTGCATCTCTTACACTGTCAGGTGGATTCTTTACCACTGAGCCACCAGGGAAACCCAGGCTGACCCAGTCAGAATCCTTTTCATGGATTTTAGTAACTGCAGCACAAAAGCAGGCAGTCTCTCTTCACTGGCTGAAGCTGAAAGGTGTAGTGCTCAGAAGGATGGTTCATGATTTCTACACAGGAGAAAATAATTTCCACAAACAATCAAGAATAAAGTGGATATGGGCCTCCCAGGTGGTCCAGTGGTTAAGAATCCACCTGCCAGTGCAGGGGACACGGGTTCAGTCCCTGCTCCGGGAGTGCCCCACACACCATGGAGAAACTGAGCCCGCACGCCACACGACCGAGCCTGTTTGCTGAGGCCCACACTGCAATGGAGAGTGGCCCCCACTCTATGGAGGGACAGGAAGCCCGTGGGTGGCAACAAAGACCCAATGCAGCCTAAAGAGTAAACCAATAAAAAATAAACAAATCTTTAAGAAAAAAGAATCAAGTGGACAGACAGAAAGAAACAGAGCTGAGACAAGGAGGACACTCAACTCCTTGTTCTGCACAACTCAAATCCTGCTGCACAGCCCTGCCCTTCTGAGGGCATGGTTATCTCGACACTTATATTCCAGAAGGCTACACATTCCTGTCTTTTTTAGTTTGAATTTAATTTGTTATTTGAAGCTAAACAAATCTTAAAAACAGAACAAAACACCTGCTAACATAAACATAGTCAAAATTGTTAAATGTTAAGAGCTTTAAAATGACCCCATGGTTTCAAGAAGGCTCTTGTAGGAGTTTTCTAGAAAGTCTCTAATATGTGCAAATCACATACTTTCTTTAGTTATAGAAGGCTGAGGGGTCTTTTGTACAATGAATAAGTCCTATGTAATCGATTCACTGAGTAAGCTGCATTTTTTCCAGTGTCCACTTTTCTTACAGAGGGTCTAACTGCTCGTCATTAGTGGTTCGGGATGTGGTGAGGCTGCCGGGGCAACTCTGGGTTAACAAAGCAGGTGGTCCACTTACACTGTCCTGCTGTCTCTGGGGAATACGGCACTTGAAATTATTGCTGCATTCTAAACAGACCATCTGAGAGGGATAATTGCTTTTCAATGACTGGATCAATATTTTTGTTTTTCACCTTTACTACTTGAATGATTGGATCTAAGCCCAGAGGAGAAAAATCAGGTCAGTCCCCTGGACCTCCTGCCATTCAGCAGGAGGATCAACGCGTCTGTGAGGGAGCCCAAGGAGGGGACCACAGTTCTTAGGGCGCTAACTTAATTTCAAATTTCTCAATAAGAGAAGCCATGCTTATCTATGGCTCTTCTGTTGTAGCATTAAAAAACTGCCTTGAGGGTACAAGGTATAACTTGTTTTATGTGTGGCTTATTGAATAGGTTCATGAATTGATGACCCGACCATGTATACTGGCCAAGGGGAACAGCAGTTCAGCCACTCTGCCCAGGAGGCGGAATATCAAGCTCTGGGAGAGGGAAGAAGGGGCTAGAGATGCAGAGAAAGGTCATTCGGTAGCAGAACAAAGATAATGTCCACACGTGCAGGCATGAGTGAACATTCTAGTCTAGCACTCAGGACCCAGTGACATGAAACTTGTGATGATTTGATGCAGTCCCTGGGTGGGGAAGATCTGTTGGAGAAGGAAGTGGCAACCCACTCCAGTATTCTTGCCTGTAGAATCCCATGGACAGAGGAGCCTGGAGGGCTATGGCCCATAGTGTTGCAAAGAGTTGGACACAATGGAAGAGACTTAGCACGCATGCATAACTCTGGCTGACAAACTGGGCCCTGATCTGGATCCCACTCATTGCCTAGATGGTCCTGTAAGCCTTTCCAACAAGAGAGATGATGCTAAGCAATATATTGAAAGAATGAGGCATTTTGCCTAAGTGACTGCTTAGCTAACAAAACCGATGCTTTTCAAGCACCTTAGAAGCACCATTTGCATGCAACTAATGCACTAACAGCAAATGGGGGCTTATTACTCAATTAAAGCTCATCACAGAGCATCTTTTTCAAGCAATATTTTGTTAGATGTTGGAGTTACAACTGAAAGGGATAAAATGCCGTTTGAACATTTCCTTTTAGTCCAACATACTACTGTTCTCCCTGGTCTTTTCCTGTCAGTCCTCAGGGTTATTGGAATGTGGCAGGAGGGAAAGCTTGGTAGTGAAGAATGTTGCATTAGGACCCAGACAACCTGGCTTTAAAACCACCAACTGGTACAAGATTACATAAGGCTTGTTACATAAGCTTGTTACATAAGATTACATTTGGGCTTATTACATAAACTCCCCATGACTCAGTTTCCTTGTCTGTAAACTGGGGATAACATTAGCACTTACCTGGTAGGGGTACCATGTGGATTACACAACTCAGTCCATGTAAAGGACATAAACACACAACTCAAGTAATTTCTTTTTGTTATTGTTGTTCAGTCGTTAAGTAGTGTCTGACTCTTTGCAACCCCATGGACTGCAACATGCCAGGCTCCCCCACATCCTTCACTATCTCCTGGAGTTTGCTCAAATTCATAGTTATCTATTGTATAATATTATTTCTGTATAACATGCAACACTAGATACCTTATAAAATACAAAGTCAATGAAATCTGAATAAAAGGTAAGAATCCCACCCCTGCTGCCATTAGGACACAAGGTAATTTACCTCTTCCATCCTCCATTTCCTTTTAAGTAAAATGGGGCTGATCGTGCCTACACTCTGGGGGGCTGGTGTGGAGACTGTATGAAATAATGTATACAGCATCCTGACCAACATTTCTAACCAGGTTTATTAGAGCGCTAGGCTGCTGCGTGGATGCACGTGGATTATGCCACACGAGGACCCAGATTTCCTTCCTTCTGTCTGAACGCAGGCAGACAAGAACAGTAACAATCAGCCTGAGGCTTGGCGGGGCCTGCCGTGTAGGACCCTGGGCTCTCCTTGGAGAAGGAACTGCTGCGGACCTACGCCTGGGGGTAGGCATCGCAGAGAGAGAGCTGAGTGCAGAAAGCACCGCGCTCTGCCCCTGGAGGCATGAGGCAGCCTGTCCCCTGCCAGCCAGGGATATTCCCAGACACACGCACACACCTGCAGGCTGGCTCCCTGTAATTCTTTCCCCGGCTTCCTTCTTAGGGCATGAGGGGAGCGGCCCCTGCTTAGCCCGCCGTCCCCTCCCCGCTGGGCCTCAGTGCGGAAAGCCAGGGCCCCTGGACTCCCTCCTCAGACTGCCCGCCTGCAGCACACACTGGAGCCGGGGAACTTGCTTGAGAAGCCAGTAAAATTTTAATGCACTCTGTAGCGCGGTCATGTCATACTCGGTTATGGCAAATAATCCCAGATGCCTGCAGAGGTAAAATGGAGCTGTAATGTGCTTGCCTCCTAACCCGAGCTGACAGCAATGATGTACGACTACTATTAGCGGAAAATATCACTTCAACTAACCCATGATCCAGCTCCGCTCAGGGTCACATTATCCATGAGGAACAAATTACACTCCCAAAGTAAATACAAATTTTCTACACGAAATGGGTACAAAAAAATAAAAAAGGGAAGGGGGTGATCCGTCCCCTTGGCCAGCACACTGCTGAGTGACACAGATGATAAAGGACAGGACAAATCATTGGCTGACAGAGTGCCGCGCTGTAATCAGCTCTGCCGGCACGCACTCCAGCCGATAAACACTATATTCTCTCCTTAGTGGCAAATACATAATCTTTAACACAGACATGGCTGCTTCGGATACTGACCACTGTGTTGCAGGAACACCCCAAGCAGCACTCGCCATCCGACAAGGAAAGTGCTGTTTGGGCTTAATGGACCCCAAGATCCCCTGCAGTGGCGGGGGAGTCAGTGTCTAGGGGGTTCTTGAAGGGGCAGGTGACACCAAGTGAAGCTGCTCTGGGGGGTGCAGTGCAGGGGCTGTGGTAATACCATGGCCTGTTCCCCCGTGTGCTGACCACAGGAAGAAAGCAGTCTGGAGAGACCACATGAGATGCGAGTGGCTTGGGACCGGAAGGTCCAGTAACCCCACCTGCCGGGGTGACCAGGACAAGACCTTTTCCCCTTTTGTGACTCAGATAATCAAGAGAGCAACTTCCAGTTATAGAACTAATATTCATAGATCATCTACTAAACGTCAGACACTACTAGATGTGGGGTACTTGCTAGGAGTCGATGATTTAAGAAGGCACTAAGTGTTTACACACAGACGCTAAAAGAAGACTGAGAACCTTGACCAAATGTGTTTAGTCTGTGGGGTGTGAGCCTCCACCTCATTACTCATGGGGAACCCCGGGCTGAGCGAAAACATATACCTGTAGCCCTTGCCTTCTTACCTTGGACAACTGCTTCCCAGGTTAAAAAAATTAAGTCACACCTCAGAAGAGCTTGTACATCTCAGCTGTCAGTGGACCCACGTTGTGTTTCCTCTGTGTCATCGAGCAACTGTCATGTCTGAACATGATGATTCCAGCTTTTTAGAAGCTGGAAGCTTTGTGGGGGGATGGGCAAGTACAATCCAGGTCTCTTGGAGGGTGTAGCACAGAGAAGAAGGTAGCAAAGATTCTCAAATACCTATGGGTATTTCCCAACTCATCTTTGTATGTAGGGGAAAAGAGCCGAGAGCCTGGAATCTTAAGACAGCTCATATCTCAGCTCTATCACTTTTCAGCTCTTAAGTTTCATTTTCTTTATTTGTAAAATGACATATGCTTGAGAAGATAGTCCTTGAAAGGCCTGATCATTGACTTTGGCTCACCAAAGGTGATAAACAGTGCAGCAGCTAAGGATACACACGGATCCCCACAATAAAATGACACATGTAAAAGTGTTTTGAATGACACAATGTTCTCTACAGTGTGAAACACTGTTTCATCTTATTACTTACCTATTATTATTGACCCTACTTTGGCCACCAGACACAAAGAGCAGACTCACTGGAAAAGACCCTGATGCTGGGAACGAGTGAGGGCAGGAGAAGAAGGGGGCGGCAGGAGTTGAAATGGTTGGATGGCATCATCAACTCAATGGACATGAGTTTGTGCAAACACTGGGAAATAGTCAAGGACAGGGAAACCTGGCGTGCTGCAGTCCATGGGATCACAGAGAGTTGGACATGACTGAGAGACTGAAAAAACTGATCCTAATCTCATTTGTTTACTCCCCCTAATAAATTAGTAGTATCTACCTTTTTTTGGCCAAGAAATCAGGGAGTTGAAAAGTCATTAAGAGTCCCAAAGAAGAAAGATGAAGTCCAAGGTGAATGCTCTGGGTACCACAACCACCAGTCCCAGGGGTTCCTGCTCAGTCCTTACTTCAAATGCTCCATTTCACTGTCTCAGGAAATATGCATATAATCAGCAATGAACCATGCCTGGGATTGAACAGCACTAGAGAAAGCTACTCTGCTTACTCTTCAAGTAACTTGGGGTGTTATGTAGGTCTATAGCCAGTATTTCTCAACACAACCCTGAGAACCAACAGGGGAAAGCTTCAGATGTAGGCCAACTTGACCTTCCCAGTTGTAACTTTGGAGGGAAAAAAAAAAAAGAGGAAAAAATAATATCTAAGCACTTAATTTTGGTATTTCTGAAAGTATAAAGTTTGGCTAATTATGAAAGTATCCTAATACAGAGATTTTATTATCTTTATCACATCTATATATGGCAAGGTTGCAAGCAGTGATTCCATTACCCATCATCATATATTACCATCTAGAAGTTGCCAAAGGGGGATTAACTAAGATACTCATGCCTACATACAAACACAGATGTGCGTCACCACAAAGAGACACCTACATCTTTACTGAGGACAAACATTCTCCAACCCAAATACAGACTAAGATAGACTCTCCTGACAACCAAAGAACAACCCAGGCCATGCTCACTGACAAGCCACCAGATTAAGGATCACAAGTACTAACACCTCTGCTTAGGACCTCCCTGACTTTTAGGTGGCTCAGGATTCATGGTCCATTTCATGAGACTGAAACCCATCACCTCCACCTAATTCCTCCTTGGCTTTGCAACAGTCCCTTCAGCAGAGCTATAAAATCCAAGCCAACGGTTCATTCTAAGGGAAAGCAGTTGATCTTTACTCTGGCAATGTAGAATCATGTATTCAACTCTGGACCTCTCCCGAAGAATTCCTTTAATAGGTCAAATGATTCTCATTGTTAACCATCGAGTCCTTGAAAGGTACTATGTCAACTAGCTTTTCACTAGCTCCCATGCTCTCCTAAATAATTAGGGTAATTGAGGAACAAGATTAAACTAACTGCTGCATACTGACAAGTGCATGATGACAGAGTCACACAACTCTGTCAAGTCCAAGTTGGTTCATCAGTAGGTACTTGCATAAAAAATTAGTAAGTTGGATGGGGAGGGAGATGGGAGGGAGGTTCAAAAGGAAGGGGATAGATGTATATCTATGGCTGATTCATGTTGAGGCTTGACAGAAAACAACAAAACTCAAAAAAAAAAAAAAAGTAAGTGAGTTGATATGAATGACTAAATGAAAGAACCAACAAACAGGTAATGACCTTGTTTAGACATCAAGCTCATACGTGAGTTTCCTTTAGTTACTTGAAAGTGTCAAGACGGATGTGTCCACCCTATGTTTATTTCCTGTTAGGAATTTGAGAGAGGTAAAAGAATGGAGAAAAATTTTACATAATCTTCCTTATACCTTGGCAAAGAGAAAATACTTTCATGTACATTTCCCTCTGGGTCTGCTATGTTGCTGGGGCCTAGGTAACTACACAGAAAAACACGTTATTCAGAGCTACACCACTGAACTCAGCCTCATGTTACAGATGAAAAAACTAAGGTTCAGCAACATTAGGTAATTTACCCAGGGCCACACATTTGGTTGGTTAGAAATTAGAAGTCAGGTCTTCCAAGTATCCTTCTCCATTACCTGACCATGAAAACAAGGGAATATCTAGAACCCATTCCTATCACTATTCAGTCTAAGAAATAGGAGTTTAGCTGAAGGTGACAGACCAATTTCCAATAATTTGAGTATTCATTTGATTTATATTTAATAAAGAATATGTACATATATAAATATGCATATATATTAACCCATATATAAATCCTCTGGGGTTTTTCAGGTATATGAACAGATACATTCTACATACACATTCAGTGTGAGTGAAGCAAGTTTTGCTCTGGTACAAAAATGCAATGATATGAGGCAAAGAAGAATTTTATGAAACTCAGGATTTAAAATAATTTGCAGCAGAGATTAAATCAATAGGAATTTTGGAAGGATAGAAGGAATTAAGCCAGATGGAAACATGGTGATGTGGGAAGAACAACCTAGTGTCATTTTGACTCAGACTCAATCTTGGAGGTTGAATCGATGGGCATCACTCAACAAGAGCTGCAGAAATTTTCCAAATAACAGAGGAAATTTATAAATGACTCAGAAATATCTTATGAAAAAATAAAATTATTCAAGAAATATGGAAGGCTGGGGAACAGAGCCCAGAAAACACACCTTGGGATTGACATGAGGTGCACTCAGGTAACAGCACCAGATTTCTGAGTTTTCTGAAGTGGTTTCACTTATCTCCTCCATTGAGAGATGAGTATCCAGGAAAGGGAATGCAAATTTAGCAAAACAATGGTCATGACTGAACATCAGGGATATAAAGATAAGAACCTGAGTCCCTACTCTTCTCCTGGGCCATGACTGTGTGCTTTACTGCTATAAAACCAGAAGGGAGGAGAAAATTCCTTTCTTTTCCTGCAAAGTAGGACAGCATCTTTAAGTTGTCTCCTGATCAGAACACATCCTATTTCAAAATCAAGGAAGGAGGTTCTACAAGTAACAACAGGGGATGCCTCCTGGGCTTTCAGAATGTTGCTGAGGGCATGGAATTTTTACCAAGTGTGAAACGTGGTCCATCAAGGGATGGGGCTGTTCCACCATAAGCACAAGCCACACGTCCCATCTTTCATTTGACATCTCAGCAGTTTCTCAGCCCTTCCAGGGAGCCAAGTCAGGCATGTGGTTTGTGTTGAGTTAGGAACACAAGCCTCTCAGTATTCTAGCTGCTTTTCTTAGAAACTGCCCCCTTTCCACACAAGTGAATACAAAATGATCAAACACAACACGTACAGCTTGAATCAAAAAGTTAGAATGCACCAAAAAGTGTGTGTGTGTTAAAGGGAGGAGGAGCTGACACGGGAAATCTGGGGTTCTGCTTTGGCCGCGAGCCAGTATCTCAGCCAGCGGTCCTGGGCGCTGCTGATCAAGTCCAGGGACCCAGCAACCTTGTCGAGGAGATCATTCCTGTCATTAAAAACCCAGGGAGGGGAAACTGCAAGCAGAAATCGTGCTAGAAGCTTCACGAGGACAAGGAGAATGGTTCATGTCTACAGAGACACTGAGTATGTGTGTACTGCACGCACTAGGCACTACACATCCACAAACACAAGTGCGTGGGGTGCGTGGACATACACAACACCCTGCTGCTTTCAGGCCTTTCTCCTGAGCTGTCAGAATGTTAAGAGCATTAACGAGGAAGAGAGTAAATGCTCCTTTTGGACATTTGCTATAAGGCAGTAGTTCTCAAAACCAGTTGTATAAAAAGTACCAAGAAGCTTTCTAAAAAATATGGATGCTGCGGCCCCCACCCCGATGGACCTCATCAGACCCTCCCTGCTGCAGTGGGCATCTGGAGACTGACAGTGTTTGGCTTGTGGGCTGGGCCACCCACTCCATCACCTGCTGCTCCCTCAGGATGGCATGCTTGCCTTCTGCTCAGACTGTGCCGAGAGGAAAGACTGATGATGGGGGTAAGGAATTTAATAATCATTGCTGGGGGACCCTTTCAAATTTCACAACACTTCTATTCAGCCTGTGTCAGGAAGAAGTGACCAAGGGGAATAAGGCTGGGCCTTGGGTTCCAGCAGAAAAAGAAACTCACACCTCTTATCCTCTGGTGTGTTCCCTGGCAGACCCTGAGCTGTCGGAAGAGGAGGATTGCCTTCCTCCTTCCCCAAGTGATTCTCCCTTGCTCGACTCCAAGGAAAACTAACAGAAGTTGACATTTACAGAGCACAGACCAGGCACGGAGCCAGTTTAACTGGCTCGAGGGGGGGCGGCTGTTGTTATCCCCATTTGGCAGATGAGAGGATCGAGGCTTGCCCGTGGCTCCGGAGCTGTGAGGGACAGTCAGAAACAAGCCCAGGCCATCAGACTCGGTGGCCCAAGCGCATGACCACTGAATACTACCCCTTCCAACCAGCTCGTTCATGTGGCCCACAGAACACACAGGAAGCGGGGGAATGGAAGGAGAATCACTTTCCATCTCCACTTAGATTTCACCACCAAACTGGGAGCGTTTCTCAGCACAATGGGCTGCTGCCAGGAGGAGAGAAAGGGAGGAAACGAGAAAATACAGGCCAAACGTGGGGAAATGTACCTGTTGCCTCTTTGCTCTCGTTGCACCAATTCATTTCAGGTGGGGACTGGAGTAATTGCTTAATTTGGGTGATCAAGGTGCCGAGTGCTGCCTCTTTTCTCTACACGAACTGCAAAGAACAATCCCCAACCTAAGATGCAGCGTTCCCAGCCTTCTCTACTCCTCCACCCTGTTCCTACTCTTCAGAGAAGTCCTCCAGGGCCGCTGACATTAACCTGAAATGTATTCTCACAGCTGGTGGGGGGAGTGGGGGCACCAAGGGATGCTGTGCTCAGTGTCCCGGCAAGCCTTCTCCACCTATGAGAATGTCTCCTGCATTTATGGAAAGCTCTGCTTTCTAGTCCTCTTCTCAGTCACTTCCACATTAATTAGTAAGGGTATCATTTTATAAATTACAGCTTCGTATCAGAGGAAAGCAGAGTTTATCTTAATTCAGTCAGCTGTGTGAAATACGGTACCCTAATTTTAGACCGCCGGCTCTGTGGATCCCTATGGAGTTAGAGAATGACAGGTCTTCCGGAGAGAAATCCCAGTGGGTCCCCTACAAGTCTCACTTTTGCCTCCGACAGCCTCCCTGGTGGGGCTGCTGAAAGGATCCCGGGACACTGAGTGGCATCTCTGCCGCCATTAGCAATTCAGATTTGAATACGAGTCCTCTGAAGAGCACAGGAGGCAGCCCGGGTGAGCTCTGGGGCTCCGAGCGGGCGGCAAGAGGCTCTGGCAAGGCGGAGGCTGACGGGGGCCCAGACTCTGGTGCAGAGCAGAAGCCTGAGAGGATGGTGTTAAAGTCAGTGATAAACACCAGACAGTCTCAGTCCAAAAGGGGAAGCCTTGGCAGTCTTAACTACAGCAGGGCCAAGCAGGCACAATGGCAATTACAGTCTCAACGGCTCCTGCCGGGCCCCCTGGAGGAACGCAGGGCGACAGGGCTGGGAGAGATAGGGGAGTGCTGCTGTGGAGGAGCCCCTGGGGAAGGAGACGAGGGCCTGCGGGGCCACTGTCGTCCACAGGGAAAGCGGCTGGGGAGGCAAGGCAGGATTTCCCCCCTTTTCAAAGGACTGACCACTCCCAACGGCCCTCTGTCCCCACCGTCACCCCTCCCGAGGACTTCCCTATGGACATCTCCTGTTCTCCTTCATTGTCCCGAAATCACACCAAACTCAAGAGCCATGGGCACTGGCTACCTTTTCACCCATTCCCCTGGGCTGACACTTCGCTGCTTCCCACACTTGAAGATGGACACCCAAGCAGCAGAGACTCAGGGACACAGCAAACCAGTAGCTGGGGTGCTCCCAGGATGCAGGAAACACCTGGGCCCCCAGATGCCTCTGGAAACTGCAGGCAGAGCTGATAATTCTCAACATTAATAGTCAGTGACCTTGTAGACAAGGGGTGCTAGCCACCAGCAGAGTCTGAGGCACTTGCCTGAGACATGGCCCGGGTGTCTGGGACTCCTGCAGCCCCAGGGGCATTCGGAAGCACAGTCAAGGTTGAGACTGTACGTCAAGACACCTTCGTGGAACACAAAACTGGATGCCTTGCCACCTTCTGGGACACTTCCTGAATTCACTCTGCCTTATAAAGCAGGAATGTGTGCTTGGCAGTGCCACCCCAAGGAAGCCTCGTCCCCATGGAAAGGGTCACCCGCTTGGAAAGTGAGATCTCCTGTCACCTGGAAAAGATCTCCTGGAGCAGCCAGAAGTGCCAGTCTCTCCCTGGGTCCCCGGGCCTGACAGAACGAGACGACGACTGCCCTGTGGGATGTGGCCAGGATGGCTTGGGGGCCAGCGGGCTTACTTGATCGCCAAACGCCCACTGTTGCCCACGTGCCTCAGGCACCCACTGCACACTGGCTGCCAGAGACACAGTTGGGGGAATGACTTCCAAGGAGTTAGGACTCCCCAGGGGCTGGAGGAAGGAAGCGCCTACTTGTCAGCGAAACAAAAGACTAACCCACAGCCCCCTTTTCAGTGCGTACTTTCACTGTCATCCAACAGCCCATTACCGTGTCACAGCACGGCGCACCCTTCCGTAGGTCACTTTGTTTAAAATGACATGGATAATGCACATGTCAGCAAGCTGACAGTCCTAGCCGTCCTTCAGAGATAAAAACCTCAAGGCGAGAGCCTGTTCTTATCTGGGGGACACGCACTGGTCTATCATCCAAGTCAGGCAGAACATGATTTCTCCAGAGAGCACTTTTTTCATTTCCTGATTTTAAGGAAATCAAATAAGCACCATTTGTCTTCATCTGAATATGCTTGACCTGCTCAAATGATGATGTCTCGCATTTTATAACGGGCTGCATATGCTGAATTCAAATTAACGACAGCACAGAACAAGGGCCTTTAGATCTCTCTTGGAGGCTGGCAGCAGAGAAGGAGGGGGAAAATGCTGGGCTCCATGGAAAGATCCCACTAAATACTAACCACAGGATTCTGAGTAAAACCTGCCAGCACATCGGAGGTGAGAGTTGGGGAGAAGAGCTCAGAAAAGCCAGCGGGGCAGGACAGACCCAGAAACTGGGGATGAGGGGAGGATGGGTACATTCCTTTTGGTGCCAAGCAATATAGAAACCATGATATTCAGGTTAACTATTTTCAAAATGCATAGAGCGGCAATAACATCGGAAATAAATTTGGTCGGAGGGTTGTGACAGCTAGAAAGAGAAATGAAACAGACAATCCCTTTGGCTTGGGCCGCAGAATGTACACTTTACCAGGTTGTGATCCGATCTTCTGGAAGCCCCCAGACCGAGCTCCTTGTCTTGGTCCGTGTGGAACCGGCTACACAGAGGCTGGTGGCCATCAGCCTCGGAACAGAGTGTGTACCTGCTGGAAGAAGCACCCTCCCACCTGACCATCTGCCTGGACCAGAAGAGGGCAGCTCCTACCTGACAGCTCTGGCCCACCTCTCACCCCACCCCCATGAGGAACAGGAATAAACCATTAACAGAAATCAAAACTCATAGGAGTAAACCATTAACATTTTCTATCAAGAAGGCCAATATGTACAGAAAAGCAGGAAGAAGCATATGGGTCAGTAACAGAAATGCAGGAACGACATTACAAATGCATATTAGCAGGTTTAATGTTCCAATCAAGGATAAAACCAGAAGAATCAGATGGCTATTAAAATAAACAATTTCCTTTTTTAAAATCTTCTATAAAGTGAAAAACGTAGTGTGATATATACGCAACATTAAAGGGCTTATTTTTTAAGAAGTGGGCCTCACAAATGAAAGCTTTCTTTCTCATCATAGGAAATGTCACTGTGACTATAGCCCATCTTTGCAGGAGGGACGTGCTGTCAGCATGAAGCTGGCACCTCAGCCCCAGCAGTGCGTGAGGGAGACACCGATGTTCACAATGCTGCCTGCTGTGCCCACAGTGGGGGGATGAGAGGGGCTTACCTTCTCTTCTTGGTCACTGTCGCTGTCACACTGAAAAGGAAGACAAGAGAATGAGCATTAGTGCAAAAACTGAGTTATGTTTTTGCTATTGCTACAGAAAAAAAAAGGCAAGACAAGTAAAGGAAATAGGAAACATTGTGTCTGGGCTGAAAAAAGTCTTTAGTTCAAGTGCTGTGAAGAGAAACAAAAGCAAAGTGCGATAAGTCCTTCTCCTGAGTTCATCTCTGTGGCTCATCTTGTGGTCAGCTGGTCACACCAGTGAGCACCCTTCACCTCACGGCAGAGGGGATGCCCACAGAGGAGCCAATCTGGCCCCAAACTAAGGTAATTCAAGATCACTCAATGGGAGTCAAAGCAAAATCAATTTCTTATTGGAGACATCTCTCCTTTAGCTAATGTGAATGGCTCTCTCTCTCCTGTTGCTTTTCTAGAGGAAAAGTGGCGAACCTCTGGGCACTGCATCCTCTCATGTGGACTTTGAAGGAAGCAGAACATGACAGGCAAGACTCATCACTTGTGATCAGGCAGAGAAAAGAGGGAATATTCTCTATTAAAAACATGCCAAGGACAAGAGGTCAAGGTAACAAATCAACAATATGGGCAAAAAAAAAAAAAGCTTTAGGTTAGGAAATTCACATGGTATCTAACAGATTCCAACCACTGAGCACAGTTTCAGAAGACCAGAGAATGACAGTTAACCCCAAGCTTTGGGTTCTTCATTAGAAGTAAAGGAATAAAAAATAACACATTTTTATTCCCAAACCAAGAATAAAGTTCTGTTATCCGATACTTGATTAATAAGAAGAGGATGTGTTTTGTGAGAGTAAATATTCAGCATGTCAATACATCTATTCATTCACTCAACGGACCTCGATAAGCACTGCTAAGCGGGTCAGGTATTCAGTCAAGACACAGGCCTGGTCCTAAGGCAGCTTTTGGTTTCACAGTAGAACATGATCAGAGATAAACCTACTCCGTGAGGGTGATACTTCCGTGGAGTGGAGGAGAGACAGAGTGCTGTGAGGAAAGGACCAGGCCGTGGGGAGACCAGGCTGGCAACCCTTATGCTGTCTAGACCAGCGAGATGCATGGTTTGAGAAAGGGCAGAGCAGGTGGCTTCCCTGGTGGCACAGACGGCAAAGAATCCACCTGCCACAGGGAGACCCAGGTTCGATCCCCGGGTTGGGGAAGATCTCTTGGAGAAGGGAGTGGCAACCCACTCCAGTATTCCCGCCGAGAGAATCCCATGGACAGAGGAACCTGGCCAGCCTCAGTCCATAGGGTTGTAAAGAGCAACTAACACACAGAGCTGATGGCACAGCAACTGTGAAGGTAGAACCGACAGGACTAGATGACACGTGGGTGTGGAAGCAAGAGGGACAAGTCTAGGATGAGGCCAGGGATTCTTAGAGTGGCCACCTGGACAAGGGAGTTGATGCAGCTATGACCAGAAACGGGAAATAAATTTGCTTATAGAGCAGCTGCTGCTGGCTACACACCCACAGCTATTCGCAGTCCCCTTTCTCCCATGTCTGTACCATCTCCTGACATTTCGAGACCAAAAAAGTCAGACAGTCTCCATTTCCCAACTTCCCTTGCAGCTAAGGGTAGATGTAAGACCCAGTTTTGGTTAGGACTTGAGGAAATGTCTGCTTAAGGTTCTGGAAAACCCTTTCCTCTTCACAAAAAGGAGAAAAGCAGAAGCAATGCTTCTTTCCCCTGAACATCACTGCATGAGGATGCAACGTCCAGATCCGGGGCAGCCATTCTGCAAAAATGAGGCCAAAAGCTGAAGTACAAAAACAAGGGAAGAAAGATCTTGGCACAACTGAGACATGGGAACCAACTTCAGAGCAGCCAGGCTTTGAAGTGTTTTGTTCAGATAAGTTAACAATAAATTAACATTGTTTAAACCACCATTAGAGAGTTTTCAATTGAGAGTAACAAAACCGCCGTCCAAACGCGGACATCTACCAAGACCCGGTCTGGGGACTACACTGCGGGCGCAACACGATTTAGGAATTCCCATGGCAGCCCCACGGCCTGCAGCGTCGTCTGCTGCGGCACTGGCTCCTCAGTGCCACAGGGTTATCAGAGGCTTGGTGACAGTGCTTTAACCACTGCCTTCTCAGCCCAGCTCCCAACCTCAGATCGTGTCAACTGACTTTCTCCTGCCTGAGGAGCGACTGCTCTGTTATAATAAGTCAAACCAGCTGAGAAAGAAAATGGGTGAGATGAAGACCTCGAAGGCCTCCAACAGCAGAGGATGAGGGACAACAGCTCTCCTGATTGTGTGGCTTCTCCGCTGCCCTCAGTGAAGCCTTCCTTGAGGTTCCGAAGTTCCCGGCACATTTTCAAGAGTGACAGAGCATGATTCGGGAGGGGTGTGGAAGACAGAAGAGGGTTTTGCCAGGCAGGCTCATCTTCCCAGATGTTCACAGCCTGCCTTGTGAGGTAATCAGTGGCAGCTGAAGGCAGGGGCAGAGCATCTGCCCACACCCCCCAAGGACTGGTGTGCAGGGGGCAGAAGGGTGGGGATGACGGTGGGGAAAAGAACTGCCGCTGTCCACACCCCCTCCCCCCACCCGAACAGCAGTGTATCCCTGGGAATGGTTATTCCTATCAAAGTGTTAAGCTTCCTGCTTTCCAACAGTCCAGTTCTAATTTCAAGGTCCACTTAATTCTGCATCAAGTAATTACTGATATACCCAGAAGCACCTTGTCTCCAGAGTTAAGCATATGGTGAAGAACTGAGACCTACTGGTATCCATTATGGAAGCAGCACGGATGCCAAGCCGATTAAAAATGCTCAGGCTCCCCACACAACATGCCGGGTGAGTGACAGCCCCTCGACAAGGCCAGTCGCAGAGTCTGCCAAAACAGTCTGTGCTGCGCTGGGGCCCACATGGTGCGCTGAGAAAACAGTTCCATTTCTGGTATTAAATTCCCATACTGACCCGAGGACTTTGCCGTGAGCTCAGCAGGAGCGCACCATCCAATTTACAGCTCTGCTCTCTGGAGCCTGGAGTGCCAGCCCCTGGCAGAGACGAATGATGGTCAACCCCTCCAGCTCATAAATTATGCAAAGGCAATAAATGCACTCAGCAAACAGTGCCGAACGTTTGCCTAGCCTGGCTCCTAACACACTCTGTAAAAAGCCAGAAGCTCGACACACACAAGAGGTCTATTCCACTCATAAAGGGGGTTTGTTGACAACCCCAGACGGAAAGCAAGCCACAGTCCTAAGGAGTCTTTCTGCTTCACTGGCAGCGGTTTATGGGCCTGCTTTATGAAAAAGGGAGGCTGTTTTATGGAGTCGGTGTGGGTAGAATTCATGGTCTCAAATTCACATTTAATACACTGTAAGGCTTTCACACCCTAAGTTCAATACGGTGTGGATTTCTGGCCAAATGATCCTTGGTCCTGAAAGGTTAAAAGAAGAAGTGTCTGCTCCCCACTCCCTAGGTACCCACTCCAATTTATGAGAGTTCACACAGAGCCACCTCTTGAGTCAGGTTTATGTTCTGCATGGGGCTGGGAAATGGAAAAAAGGCATGTCAGATACAGAAATGTGGTCCCAGCTGATTTGACCATTTTAAGCATTTTGACACCAAGGTCCTATATTGGTTTATTAGCAAACAGGTTGCATGCTAACAACCAGCTCGAGGTGACAGAGTACTCGCCATGATTGGATTTCAAAGCCCTTTGTGAACAGCTGAAAATCCTCCCCTCCATTTTAAAAGCCAGACGGGGAGGAATTCTTGGCCACTCATCCTTCAGACAAAGACATGACCCCGACCCACCACAGACAAGAGAGGGAAACAGGAGGCATGGAATCCAAGCCACATGCCTCGAATGCAGGATTAGCAAGTGACCAGTTCCTCACCTGGGTACCTGCGCTCATTCCAACCCATCACACCCAACTGCCTCTTCACCTCTTCTTCCTCAAATCAGACCAAACCTTTGGAGGCACCTTCTTCCTTTCCCAGACAAGTCTTACCTCTTAAACCCAGAAAATAACCAACCAATCCCCACCCCAGTATTTTCTCTTTTTGAAAATTAATACATATGTATTAAAATACATGTTCAAAAATCACCCACCAGGGACTTCCCTGGTGGTCCAGTGGCTAAGACGCCTTACTTCCAGTGCAGAAGACCCAGATTGGATCCCTGGTCAGGGAACTAAATCTCACTTGTCACAACTAAGAGTCCACAAGTGTCTACTAAGACCCAGTACAGTCAAATAATTAAGTATTTAAAAAGAAAGAAACCATCCATGTACCATCTACAGACAAACACTATTAACACATTTGCACAATGTGGCTCAGCTGGTAAAGAATCTGCCTGCAATGCAGACCTGGGTTCAATTCCTGGGTTAGGAAGATCCCTTGGAGAAGGGAAAGGCTACCCACTCCAGTATTCTGGCCTGGAGAATTCCACGGACTGTATAGTCCATGGGGTCACAAAGAGTCGCACACGACTGAGTGACTCTCACTTCACTTCACTTCACATAATTCATTCCAGCCTTTCCTTCATTCTCTTCATCCTTCACCCACAGGTTTTAAGAAATGAAAACAAAGGTTACTATTTGGTAATCCGCTTTGTTTTCACCAAATATGTACAATATTTTAGTTTAATGAGTAAAGTTTGCCAGTAACCCATAGGCTGTAGCCTGCCAGCCACGGAATTCTCTTGGCAAGAATCCTGGAGGGGTTGTCTTCTTTTCCAGGGGATCTTCCCAACCCAGGGATCGAACCCAGGTCTCCCGCATTGCAGGTAGATTCTTTATTGTCTAAGCCACCGGGAAAGCCCTCAGTCATGAGGAAGCCCACCTTTCTACTTTAACTTTTCACTTTTGTTTTCACTGAATATATCCAATATTTTAGTGTAATGAGTAAAATTTGCCAATAACATCATATTTTTTTAAAGGCTGCACTGTAATCCACTGAATGGATTGTAAATAATCTAGTAAAAAATAATTCCCTAGTGCTGGAAATTTGGAATGTTTCCACTGAACATGCTGGAATTTCTCCCTTGTACACAGTCACCAATGTTGCTCTTTCCTCCTATCTGCTCAGGGTCCTTCCTTTTCAACATATTCATTCATGTCATTGTCTCCCTAGAGTTGCGTGTGCAGGTCTATCGTTTCTATATGATTTCCAGGGGAGTCCTTAAAGAATCCCTCAGCTCCAGCTAACATGTGTATGCTGAGACTAAAAGACTCTCTATGCCTACCATTTGCCAGCTGTGTGGCTTTGGGAAAGTTATTTAAACTCTCTGCATCTCAGTTGACTTCTCTGTAAAGTGTGGGTAATAATGGCATTTCCCTCCTAGGAAGGTGAGAATAAAATGAATTGATACTTGGAAACAACTTAGACATAGTACAGAGTAAGTGTAGACAATTAATATTAACTGTTACTGACTTATGTTTCGTTTGCTCCACCCTCTTCCTGAAGCCCTAGAAACATCTCAGCTCAAATATCCATCAAAATCCAGTCTCACCATCTTCTGCTCAGCCCGCACCTGCCCCCTCCCAGGCTGTTCTTGGTGATGACATCACCATGCAATCACTCAACTGCCCGAGTGAAGAGTCTTGTCATCATCCTTGACTCCAATCTTGAGCAGATCTATCTTCCTCTCTCACCCCGCATCATCGATTCCGTTTTTTAAGTCCTCTCCATCTTCATGGCCATTGCTTTCCTTCAGGCTTTTATTTTATCATTGCAAGAGGCTAATGACTGCTTTCCAAGGCCCAAGGTCTCTTTTGTTTCTGATCCA
The DNA here is from genome assembly GCA_006410935.1 of Redunca redunca. Classification (NCBI taxonomy): domain Eukaryota; kingdom Metazoa; phylum Chordata; class Mammalia; order Artiodactyla; family Bovidae; genus Redunca; species Redunca redunca. The sequence continues at coordinate 903,211 of SJYQ01096369.1, forward strand.
AGTCTTTACTGAACAGAGTGGATTTCCTAAATTCCAATTTGCTCATGACACTTCCCATGGCCTAAAGGGCAATGAAAACGATACACGGCTTCCTGGTGCTTCCACTGCCCTCTGCTCCTCCAACCCAGTGCTTCTCGGGCTTTCTGTGGAGAAGGACCATTTGTTTTTGTTTTAATTTTCAATACGTTGTAGACCAATACTTTGTAAGATACAATAAAAAATAATTGCTAGAAAAATGGAAAAGGAAAGCAAAGACATATAAAAATGTTATTAGATTTAAGAGATATAAAATTATTCTGCTGAATTGCTGTAAAAGTTCCCAAATGCTTACTCTCAACTGCTATACTAATCTTGCAGTAGGCAGTTACAGAGAGCTCACAGGCTGGCTTTGAGACCAAAAAATGCATCCACGCTTGGAGTGGTATAATCCTAACACATCCAGTCACACCCCAGTACACTGGATCACACTCTTAGGTCCTCCCATCTTCGCACTTAACAATGTCCTCTGCCTTGAATTCTGTTCTTCCAAGTTTCCCCCTAAAAACTTATAATTCACCTTTAAAAATATAATTTCCTCTGAGTTTTCCAACACTCTTCTTGGAATTGAGAATTCTTAGAATTTCAGTACTCTTTTTAGAATTAATTGCTTCTGCCTCCATCTCTTATAAAACTGTGTTTTCACTGTTGGCCACAATAGTCTTCCAATCAGAGCACAGGCTCTGTGTAGGTAAGGGCAGTGCCTCGTTCATCTTCCTCCAGGCCTTGAGACACAAGCAGACGCTCAATCATATTGATAAATCCATCTCACTCACCTATAGAATTCCTGATTTCATGCAGTGTAAGCAAATGCTGATTTAAAAGACAAGTAATTCCAAAGAAAGAAAGGTACAGCAAACACTGACTACCTTAACTGCTTAATACAAAGGAATGTATGCTTGAACACACCAGGTAGGGTAAAAATTATTAGCAGAACCAAGAGAGGTGGCCGCTGGCTCAGCAGTAAAGAATCCACCTACAATGCAGGAGACACAGGAGAAGCAGGTTTGATCCCTGGGTCAGGAAAATCCCCTGCAGAAGGAAATGGCAACCCACTCCAGTATTCTTGCCTAGAAAATCCTATAGACAGAGGAGCCTGGCTGGCTACAGTCCATAGGGTCACAAAGAGTCAGACATGACTGAGCACATGCACACATACAAGAGAGGTGGGGCCCAGAAGAAAAGATGTTATTGTTTAGTGGCTAAGTTGTGTCAGATTCTCTTGTGACCCCATGGACTATAGCCTGCCAGGTTCCTCTGTTCACTGGATCTCCCAGGCAAGAATACTGGAGTGGGTGGCTATTTCTTCTCCAGGGGATCTTCTCCAACCTGGGGACTGAACCACAGTCTCCTGCATTGGCAGGCTGATTCTTTACCACTGAGCCCCCAGGGAAGCTCACAGAAGAGAATATCTTCCATTAAAAGGCCTGGACAAGTCATGATTATGATTTTATTGTATCTGTACATCCTCAAAAGCAAACATTTCTCATTGCCATTTGGGAATCTCAGTATCTGTGTTTTAAGACTCAAACAGAAATAAGCCAAGGTCTGCATCACCTCTGCCTCATTTGGGATGAAGGAACAAGATGGAATTCCAGGGACCTGGTGATGGAATGCATTCTTAAGCAGAAAGTGGCAATCATTGAATACACCACACACAATGACATTGAGGAGGGCACTGCTCTCCATTCTGCTCAATGGACCTTGCTGGAACAGTTATTTCGTGTCTCAAATCCATTTATCATTGCCACCAAAGATGTCAGGGCCGAACACCATCACTGAACAAAGTTATTTTATACTTCTTTCTGCCTAAAGGAAATGAGAGGAAAATGAGGGAGAACCCCACCTTGTAAACGACAGCCCCTAACATCAAGCACAATTTCACTTTGCCTGCGACAAAACAAACAGATTCCCCTTAGGGGCAGGTGGTTTATCTAGGACGGTAAGGACATCCCTCACCTAAAAGCAATTTCAGAAGAAGCCACCTGCAGAAAATATGACACTTATTTGAGGAAGTGAGGTAGCGGCTTGGTGACTACAAACATGTCTGCCACCATCTTCCCATCTGCCCTGCCCAGTTCCACGTACATGAAAAAGACAACGGGCAGCTCTTTTGCACCACATGTGGCAACTCTGATGTTGTCTGTCTTTCATCATGCCTTAAAGCTCTCATTTCACATTGTTTACGTTGCTCTCATGCTGGCTTTTGACTGTAAGTTAAATTTAAAGCTATGGGGGCCCTAGAAATAAAATACGTATTTTAATCCTGAAAATGGTTTGGGGTTTCTCAGTATAAAATGATGTCATTGGTTCCTTTCCCCCTGTATTTCAACAATAACTATGTCTAAGCAAATAAAATAGCTCAGGGGAAAAAGAAAAATGAAAGCCTAATCAAGGTCTTCCCTCGTGGCTCAGATGGTAAAGAATCTGCCTGCAGCGCAGGAGACCCAGGTTCAATCCCTGGGTCAGGAAGATCCCTTGGAGAAGGGAATGGCTACCAGTATTCTTGCCTGGAGAATTCCACAGACAGAGGAGCCTGGCGGGTTACAGTCCATGCGGTCCCAAACGTCAGACATAACTGAGTGACAAACACTTCCAATCAAAAGATGTGTGTGTCCAAAGACAATTTAAAACATAAGAGTACAGCTTCTGATAGTCACATGTGCACATTTCAAAATAATATATCAATCTTCAGCTGTTCAGCAGGTAAACTCGAGAGCAAACTTTCAGAAGCTTATGGAATTCTGTGCTGGTAACTTTATCATTCCTATATGGCGAGTTCTCTGAACCTGGCATTTTTGCAAGTTCTCAGCTTGAACTGGCCAGAGTTCAGACAACCCATGTGATCTGAGGGGCCTAAGAGAAAACTTCTTTTTCCTCCAGAATCTCTCAGGTGATCACACAGTTTCATTCAAAAATTAATTTAAAAGTGACTACTGTGTGCCAGGTTTATTTTGACCACTGATTAGAAGTGCCAATCTATTTCCAGAAATCAAGCTGTCCAATTTGAAGTTTTCCAGCCCACAAATTAATTTTCAATATTTTTTTTCCTTTTAGTCATTTGGAAATCCAAGTATAGGAGGAAAAAAAAACTATTTATATGCTGTAAATTTCCACTTAGCTCATTAAAATACAGTAGGGTTTTTGGAAATAGGGCAAGAAATGGATATTTCACAAATATTTGAAGTGTTCAGCACTTTTTTTTTCTTTAGAAGAAAGGAAGTGACATTTTGCCAGGCATAAACATACATAAACCCCAAAGATGAAACGTACTTAAACCCCAGAGCTCACAAGCCTCGGTGATTGCCAAAATGAGAAAAATGAGTTTCTTGTCCAAAGGTAAAACTGACAGGCTAGGGCCGGGTGATTTGTAAACCATCTCTTTTAAGCTTAAGCAACAGATCCTTTGCCTCCTTGTCATTGATTTACTGATTCTAAGTCATCAATAGCATTAATCCGTACCTGCCTGGGGACCTATTACAAATGACTTTGAAGATGGTGTGAAGGAAGAGTTTATTATAAGACCACAGTGTTACTACCAGGGAGACCTTCTCCGCTATCTTCTTTGGCAGGATTCTATCTGTGACAACCCCCAGCCCAACCCCCCGCCTCATAAGGCTGTAGTTTTCTCCTTCTAGATCCCGGTTGCTTGTTTCTTTGGGTGGGGCCTGAGTCCCCCTAGGTTTGCTTCAACTATGGCTTGGTTCTCCTCGGAGTCCTGGGTGAGCTAATAAAACCCAAATTTGCTGATGAGGAAAAAGGAAAAGTATGTTATGGGTTAAAATAATACAAGAGTCTATTTTTTCCGCTGTGTTGTGATCCATAGAAATCACCCTGAGCCTTTTCTCTTTCTTCTCTGCCTGGGAAGCCAATTGCTTTGATTGCAGTGATATGAGCTAGCTAAAATGACTTGCCCTTGCTTGTGAGGCAAATGGAACATGCTAATAGAACTTATCGCATTACCCGATGCAAAAGTGCCATAGCTCATTACTTTAAGATAAAAGGATATCATTGCAGACGGCAAGCAGAATTGACTTTCTGAGGCCCGACTTGATGATGATTTAATCAACTGCTCTCTTTCACTTCTCATCTCTGCGCCTGTCGGTTTCACAGGTGCCGTTAAATGAGACACTCAGAAAGTGAGCGGAGGGAAAGAAATTGCTGTCATTACTTTTCAAGAAAGGAGGTATGCAAATTTTCGACAGAAAGATTGCGTTCATAATGGGCCTGGTAAAATACAAGGATCATGCTTGACAGGTGAGGGCAAGCCATTTGTATGTCCTTAAAGCAGAGCAACCTTCCTCGTTTAGAAATGTGCTCAGTAAGAGAAACAACAAATGAGAGGGCTGGCGGGGCCGGGGGCGGNTGGGGCGGGCCGCAGGGGGCCTGTGCTGGCCGGAGTTCCACCAGGGGGAGGGTGCCTCAAATCTTAGGGGAGCCAGAGGAGCAGCTAGCAAAACCTGGCAGCTCTTCATCTGAACCAATCTGCCAACGAGCTCTTGAAAGACCACCTTAATCTTCTTCATCTGTATCTGTGGAGCCAGCTGGCCTGGGTTCAAATCCTACCTAGATGGCACATGAACTGCAGGACCTTGGACAAATTACCTGTCTTTCTGTGCCTCAGTTCCACTATCTATCAAATGGGGCTATTGATAGTATCAAGCTCAGGAGGATGTTGAGAACTTTCATTGCATTAATAAATATATTCCATACACACACGCACATATGAAATGGGCTTCCTAGGTGGCACCAGAGGTAAAGAACCTGCCTGCCAATGCAGGAGACATAAGAACCTCAGGTTTGATTCCTGGGTTGGGAAGATCCCCTAGAGAAAGGTACATCAGCCCAATCCATTATTCTTGCCTGGAGAATTCCACGGACACAGGAGCCTTGTAGGGCTACAGTCCATAGGGTCGCAGAGTCAGACATGATTAAAGTGACTTCAGTTCAGTTGCTCAGTCGTGTCCAACTGTTTGCAACTCCATGAAGTGCAGCATGCCAGGCTTCCTTGTCCATCACCAACTCCGGAAGCTTACTCAAACTCATGTCCATTGAGTCAGTGATGCCATCTAACCAGCTCATCCTCTGTCATCCCTTTCGCCTCCCGCCTTCAATCTTTCTGACCATCAGGGTCTTTTCCAATGAATCAGTTCTTCCCATCAGGTGGTCAAAGTATTGGAGTTTCAGCTTCAGCATCAGTCCTTTCAATGAACATTCAGGAATGATTTCCTTTAGGATTGACTAGCACATATATATAACAAATATTGGGTTGGCCAGAAAGTCTGTTTGGGATTTTCCATAGGCTCAGATGGAAAAACCCAAAGGAACTTTCTGGCCAACCCAATATATATATCCATGCATGCATATTCAGTAGCTAAATCATGTCTGACTCTGCGACCCCATGGACTGTAGCCTTCCAGGTTTCTCTGTCGATGGAATTTCCTAGGCAAAAATACTGGAATGGGTTGCCATTTTCTCTTGCAAGTGATCTTACTCAGGGAGTGAACCCACGTCTCCTGTGCTGGCAGGCGCATTTTTTACCCGAGTCACCTGGGAAGCCCCAATATATATGTAATAAACATAAAAGGGATTAGACCCGTGCCTGACATACAGAAAGCACTCAAGAGATGTTAAAGATCATTTGGTCATTTATTATGCAACAAAGATTGCATTAAAGGTTTCCATTTAAAAAATCTTTTTAAGAGTATGCGTGCCAGGTGGCTAGAAATCTGACTGGTTCTAGTTTAGATAGAATGCAATTCTCCCGGATGTCACATATATATGTCTTGCTCCCAGCAGATGGTGAGTTCCTCAGAGAGTAGGCTGGTGTCCCCAGATTCATCAGAGGGCCCAGTGCAGTTTTAAAGATCCTGAAAAATGCTCATCAGCACTTTGATGATTCGTGGGTTCCCTCCCTCCCTCCTTCTACACATTCCACAGATCCGATACTTCCTGTGCAGCGCCAGCCCTTAGAGGAAGCTCCCCTGAGCAGGAGGAAATGTCTGTCTTTCTCTGGGAACTTCAGGCAATCACCATGTGCCCCAGCCACGGGGAGGCGTTGGGGAGCCACTCCACAAAGACAAGCGTGGCTTGAATCACCTTCAGGAAGGCAGAAAGAATCTGAAGAGATTAGATGATCAGAGAAAAAGTAACAGAGGTGTTTTTTCATACACTTTGCCTTGAATAGGTAAGTGTTCTATTTTCTCCAACACTCCAAGTAAAAGCATCTTTCTTAAAGAGCTTGTAACTCTGAGTTCTTTTCCCCTAGGTAATAAAGCTGCTGCAAACCATTCTTCTCTCCAGCCCCTAAGGTTGTGAAGCACTGAATGTAGTTCCTGCTTTCCACACTAAGTGCACCTTCAATTCCCCGACAAAGGGACAATGTCCACCTCTGGCAAAAAAAAAAAAAGGGTGGGGGGGAAGAGGAGGACCCACAACAGCAGAGCAGCTCCAAGCTGTCTTTTCCAGAAAAGCCTGGCTCATGAAGTACACTTCACATCTCTCTGCAGCATGGCTCTTTCTCGGTAGGGATTCTCCCTAGGATGATCGCAAAAGCATTTTCCCCTAAAATAAAAGCCAACAGCTATCAGTCATTTAAAATGAATGTCCTGACAACAACCCTGGGAGGGAAGTATGGCGACCCCTAATTTTCAAGATGAGAAGTTAAGGCTTCCAAGGGCAAGAGGCAGTACAGGAACCCAGTTCTGTCCTCCAGAGTGTGTGTTCCCAGCAAGTGCCACAGACCGCCTCACGCTCGCTGATGCACCATGCAGTGCGGCCTTCCACCTGTGAACTCTCGAAGATGCGAAGGTGTCCCTGGAAGCCAGTGGTGCCATCCTGCTGTACTTATCAAGGTACTGTACTGGAAGGCTCAAATGTTTTATTTTTATGTATTATTTGTGTGAAAAGTATTATAAACGATTACCGTACAGTACTATATAGCTGATTATGTTGGTTGGGTACCTAGGCGAAATCTGTCAGACTTCTGAACAACTGGACTTACGGACGCGCTCTTGAAATGGAACACGTTCATATGGAGGTGACGTAGTGTACAAAGGAATTGCTTTAAAAATATCTTCCTGACTGATGGGTCAGCAGAGGGTGAGTAGAGTCAGGCTGAGACTGAAGAGGGTGTGGTGACTGTAAACAGCAGTGAACGCAGCACGTCAACCACGTCTCCACTCTAGCCCAGACGGCTCTCCTGTAAGAGCAGGACCGAGCACAGAGCCCACTCATTAAATCTGAGGCTGGCCTCAGTTCGGATTCTGACCCCTCCCTTTAGCAGCCAGGCAATCCTGGGAAAGGTACTTAACATCTTGGCATGCATGCCTGTGCTAAGTCCTGTCATTGGACCCCATGGACTGGAGCCCACCAGGCTCCTCTGTCCACAGAATTTTCCAGGCAAGGATACTGGAGTCAGTTGCCATTTTCTTCTCCAGGGCACCTTCCCAACCCAGGGATGGAACCCAAGTCTCCCATGTCTCCTGCATTAAGGTAGGTTCCTTCCTGCTGAGCCACTGGGGAAGCCCCTAATATCTTGGCGCCTACTCTTTTTTTTTCTTTAACCTGTAAAAGGGGACTATACCTCCATAAGACTTTTGTGAGAATGAAATAAGTTCAAGCATGTGAAAGCAGCCAGAGAGAAATGCTAATAGTTTTGTTTTTTCCAACTCTTTCCTAAAAGATATGTTGTATCACACACAGAAATGAGGTAACTTAATAGTCATTTAAATGCTGGGTTGGATTTTTGTATCATTCTATTGCCAGAGGGAAAATCATATTCTGCAAGGATTTCTGGTTGGGAGGTGTTTGAAGACATGATACTATGCTGCACAAAAGCAGAAACAATAACCTAAATAAACAAACAACAGCAGAAACCACCACTGCCTCTCAAAGAGAACAACAGGAATCTTCCCGGTAACAAATGGTTTTATTTCATGCATAAAATACCAGCAAGGAAAGATGCTTTAGAATTCAATTTACTAAGCATTCCTTTTGGTTCCTACTGCATAATTCTGAAGGTTAACAGAATTTGGACTTATTCTTCAGTCAAATAGTAGTCAGTAACCCTATGTAGACCCCACTCCAGTGTTCTCGCCTGGAAAATCCCATGGACAGAGAAGCCTGGTGGGCTGCCATCTATGGGGTCGCACAGAGTCGGACACGACTGAAGCGACGTGGCAGCAGCAGCAGCAGCAGCCCTATGTAGAAGGGCTTCCCTGCTGGCTCAGATGACAAAGAGTCTGTCGGCAATGCAGGAGACTCAGGTTCCATCCCTGGGTCAGAAAGATCCCCTGGAATAGGAAATGGCAACCCATTCTAGTATTCTTGCCTGGAAAATTTCATGGGCAAAGGAGTGTGGTAGGCTACAGTCCTGTCCAGGCTGCAGAGAGCTGGACACAACTGAGCACCATTTATTCTTTTATCAACCCTATGCATAGGGCCTAAGTAAAATGCATAGATCTAAGATGTGGAATCTATACTTGTAGATTATGCACTGTGCAAATTATGACTTATGCTTTGACATCATTAAGATGTTCATTCAAATTCAAACTGGCAAAATAAATACGTGGACAGATACATAGAATAAATATCAAAAACTCGAGTGATTACCAGTGCAACTAGGAAAGCCAGTCATTGTGAAATTTGTCCAGAGACCTTGACCAATCAGAATTAGGGGCTATTTGGATAGCCCTTTTACAGAGTTTATTTATATGCAAGATCTATTTAAGGATGGAGCTAAAAAAATCAGCCCACAGAGTAACCTTGGGAAGAGACCAAACTTTCAAAAGCATTAACTTTGGTAACATCAGAAATGGTGAATAACTGAGAGACTATAACTAAAGTGCTCACCACTCAGTGCGCACTCAGCAGTCCAGCAGAGGAGGTCTACCCACCCTGGCACACAAGGACATGTGTGTGCCCTTTTCCACAGGTATGGACTTCTCTCCCCAAACCTACCTCAGAGTTTGCTTGCATCTTGCTCTTCCTAAACCTGGCACCTAGTCCATGCTCAATAAATATGCATGAAAGAATGAATTCATAAACTACATGAGTCAAACATCTCAGGGAAAGTGTCACAGAAAGTGTTTAATTAAGGAGACCAATGACTGAACAGCAGTTGATGGAATGGATGTTAACGTGTTTGAAGGTGGTGGCTATCTGAATGCATCTGAGTGCATCAGAAGAACGTCAGTATAATTTCGAGATAAAAGTAAATCCTAAAAAAAATAACACCATACACTTGTAAAAATCCAACGTTAAGGTTATTCTTTTAAGGAAATGAGGAAACTCGAAATCCTAAAGTATTTCTCCTTAATTTGGACTCATTTCAAGCCAACGGAAAGCAACTGGACTTGAACAGGAACAGGGTGCTCTCATATTGCTAAAACATAACAGCCACATTATCAACTTCCCACCAATCAGATTTTCTGTTTTGTTTTTAAACTGCAAGATGGTGAAAGGAATAGAAATATGGCTTGAGGCAAACTGATTTACACATGTCAGGAGGTAGTTCAAGGAGATCTGAAGACATGTTGAACTGCTCTATCACAGAACTAAACCCTGATTCCTTTCCTTCTTCTCTTTATGAGGTACTTAACATTTGCTCCTCTTAGAATTCATCGTTTTCATAACTAGGATTTTAAATTAAATTATACGTAACAACAGTCTTTATTTTAGAATGGCTTGAAAACTCCGTCTTCTATATCATAAACAAGGAAGGCTAGGATTACTATAAATTGTCTGCAAGAAAATACAAATTGCCAAGATAAAAACACCCACTGGCCTGCCAGTCTCAAGTTTCCTGTTTTGACATACTATATGCAGTAATTTGGTATCCACAATCTCTTATTAGAAAATGAATGTGCTATTTTTCTGAATGCTGCAATTACAATAATTGAATTTAAAATGGGGATTGAGTTTCTCTCTTTGGAGGAAAAGAATAATTGTGTATTTCTGATTAAAATCAAGGGGGACTGAAAAGAGGTTGTACAAACTCCAGCTTCAGTCTCCCCGAGTGACTCCTCGGTCAGGCCAGAGAAAAGAAACATTTGGAGGCAGAGAAATGGACCAGCACCTCAGCAGTAGGCGCTGTCTCTGCGCTTCCTTTGCTTTGCTTCCTGGCCTTCAGTCACAACACCCTGTGACAGAGGCAATCACACTTTAAATGGCGGCCATACTGGAGGTCCCCACTGGGTCAAAAATTAGGAGTTAAAATGCAAAGAAAACAAACATCTCTTCGTGTTGAAAATGTCTGTCCCCTTTTAGACTGCCAACATTTTGGAATTGTCTTTTTGCTTCATTGTAGGATCTCTCCTCCTGGTGGGGGAAATATACTAACATTAGGGGGGCCGAGGGGGAGAAGAGATCCAACACTTCCATAAAGGGCTCAGCCTGTTCTGTCTTACAGAAAAATCATATAGAAAGTCACCATTAAGGTTCAAATGTAAAAAAGGACAAAAGAGATGTAGAGAGGGCTATCTTGCCTTTGGAATGCCTTACTGTTTTCTGTTGGATTGATACCATTCCATCTTCTGAAAGCTCCATTTATTCAAGAGTGAAGGTAAAATTTAATCTCATTGGACCCTCCTAAATATTCCTCAAAATATAGCTTCTTGAGAAAAAAAATTTCCAACACAGAGTGAGCCAAGGATTACCTTTGTACTGCTTATTATTTTTAGTGGCTTTATTGACATATAATTGACATGAATAAACTGCCCATATTTCAAAGGTACTACTGGAGACACACATGCATACACCCATGAAACCACCACCACAATCAGAAGAGTGAACACATCCACTTCCCGCAGAGCTTTCCTTGGGCTCCTTTGCTCTCCCTCCATCTTTTCCCTGCCGGCACCACCTTCACTTCTCCCTGCAACCACTGATCTGCTTTCCGTCACTATAGATGAGTTTGTACATTTTCTAGAGTTTTATATAAATGGAGTCATGTAGTACTGAGTGTACTCTTTTTGTCTGGTTTCTATCATTCATGCTTACTATGTGGATGCCTAATTAAAAGGGGACCTTCTAGCTCCATGCGGAAGGCAGTCCTCGGAGATTGTCTTGCCCAGGGTTTTACTGTCATCCGCCAGGAATACGACCGATTACTTGGTCTTACTTTATTCTTAGGCTTTATTATGTACTTCAGTAATCAATAAGCACTTCTATGGCAGAGGGTTTATTCCACCCTATAAATCCAAGGAGGAGAGAATGATATTAAGACATCAGTATGGATGGGCTCTGCTGCTCTGTAACACCACGAGGAAAATGCAAGCAACAGATTTAAATCTAGGAAGGTTACGGAGCAGTCACAGCTCCTGGCTGGTTGGCAGGGATCGTAAAAGACTCAGGCAAGATCTACAGCAGTGCACTGTGAACCGATGGGACTCTCAGAGCAAAAACCCAAACTGAGAAGGCAATACTGGTCATCTCCCCGGG